>ML790138.1:14939-59982 GCA_009831015.1 Picea engelmannii | reverse complement strand
ACCTTACATTAATGTAAGGTAGCTAGAGAGGTAGTGGGGGGGCCCAGAGGGCCCATAGTGATAATAGTGGAGGTCATTCAATGTAAGGCAGACTAGGTCCACTATATTATTAAATAAGACCCACTATGGTAGTTAGATATAATAAATGGGTAATTAGATATAATAAATGTAAGAGGACCTCTTAGAAGGTTCTACTTCTAGAAATTCCTCCTCTATAATGTTCTTAGGAGATGATAGCACTATATAAAGGGGTTAAAACAATGTAATGAGACATGAAGAGAAGTATTGTGTTTGGAGCTGAAGCTCAATAGGAGGAAGCCCCCTCGAAGAGGCAAGTGAACAGGAGAGGATCCCTTCCATAATAGGATCCATTGTATGGTGTTGCCCTACCTCAAGGATTTGGTAATAATAAAGTGTGGTTTCTTCTATCTTGCTTGTGGATCTATTCTGTATTCAGTATTTTTGGTGATTATATTTGTACATCTATTCTTGTTCTTAACAAGTGGTATCAGAGCACTTTCCTTGGGCAGACATTGTGAGAAAATATTTTTTATTTTTGCAGATTTTCTTTTTGGAGCAGAAAAAAGAGGGCCGCGACATTTTCAAAGTTTTTGGTATAATTTTGTACAAAATTTGCCGAAAATGGTTGTATATCTGAGTTCCTCTCAGAAAAACACCCAATTTGAAAAACAAAATCGTCCGAAACGAAGTCCAGGAAGTCAAGATATTGAAGTTTCAAAATCTACAAATTTTCAAGATTTTTTCCGCAGATGATGGCGAGAATTTTTTTTATTCATGTAGCTTCTGGAGGCCGAATTTGGAAAAATAAATTATATATCTGAGTTCCTCTCACAATTTCACCCAATTTTAAAAAAAAAATCAACCAAAACGAAGTCCGAGCAGTGAAGTTATGAGCATTTTAACTTCAACAGTTTTTTAGGGTTTTTCTAGAAAAAACTGCGATTTTCTGTCGTAACTTATTGGGTGAGTTTGACGTAGACGTCACCCCGCGTACACGTCTACTTGCACCAAGACCTTCTCTTTCCTTGGCCCGAAGAGCTGAATTGCTCTTTAACTTCCTATCGGAAGCTCTCGGCACCCACAAAATGCTCTACTTACGATCTCCCTTGGGTCTATCGGGAAATTGGACCTCGCGTAGTTACGAGTCCTATACTCGGGTCGCACAAACCTTGAAACCAAATGAATATTCCCTTCATGCCTTTCTCTGCCCTTATTAGGGATTTCCCATTGGTAAATCGGTAAACACACAGTCGTGTGTCGCTTCTCCCATGAATCTCCGATTCCCGAACTCTGATGCAACCTGTCCTCTGCGTTGTCGCCTGGACCGCATGCTTTCTGGCTAAATCGGGAAATCGTGTTTCGGGAATTTGTGATTCCTGTTGCACCAATTCACAAGACCTTCTAAGTCCCAAACTCCGATATGTGATGCCACCTGTTGTCTGCTCACGACGAGACTCAACCTTCCGACACCTGTCCTCCACTAGGCCCTTTAATCCTGTCGGAATCGTGGATCGCGATTTCAGCAAACGAGAGTTCTATGTTCCCGGAAGTCCCAAAATGCCGAACCCTAACTCTAAGGGATCTCGCGCCACGCATCCTTGCTGTGATCGATGGCTTCGATCACGTTGGGAAGTCGCTAATCGCAATTTCAACGTGAAAAGTCCCTATCTCCGGGATCCTGATTCTCGGATTCGCGATCCTTGGGATCTTTTGCCACGTGCCCTGTTGAAATCAACAGTTCAGATATTTTAGGGAAATCGTTGGTCGCGATGTTAGGCACGAGATTCTTGTCTCTAGAAACTCTGATCCTCCGATGAGATGAGTCCCGATGACTCCCGGGCTCCTCCCCTGCATGCTGAGACTTAACCCGTGTGCAACTTTCCCAGATCTGACGGCCTACTAGACTTCGTGGCTTCCATCTGTGAATCCTGAATGTCGATTCTCCTCTGATGATNTTCTTCTCCAGACTTACTCTTCAAGCCTATGCCTAAAAACTCTGCTTGACCCTTCTTCGATCTAACGTCCTGTGCTTCCCTTCGATGAAACTACGAAGGTGATATACCTTTCTGAGCTTCTCCACTCTGACTCCTTCAGAGAGACTTTGCGCGCACTCCTCACGCTCAACGTCCAATAACTTCTCCAAGTGTTGAATCAGTCAAACTCTGTGCACTCTATGCAGCAACAGTCTTTGACCTCCCCTTCGCTCAGTCTAACTACTGATACTTCTTCCTTCAACCTGCACACTCCTTGCACGACTGCAACAACCCAAACCAACTTCTGGGAAAATAAGAACAAAAGGTTCAACAACTGAGCCTTCATCGACGTACTCCTTGTGGATGAATTCAACTGCACACCTTGCAGGAATCTCCTGGCTCAGATAGAGAAACAATTGAAACTTATTTTCTCTCTTCTTACACTTCAGGTTAAAACATGAAATCCTATGCACAACATATACAAAGAAAATGCATAACCAAAAAGCAAACATTCATGAGAACATAAACCACATACACAGAGAAACAACACTAGCCATGAGTTTGAATCAAAGACTCTCTTCTATTAATTCAAATCTGTACATGGGTGTTCTTCATACAATTCTCTGCTTGCTCTCTCTTCTGAACCCTTGATTCTGAATAATGTTACAATGTACAAGTGAGGGTGTCGATATCCGTTTTCCCTCCTTCCATCTAAAACTGTCTAATCTGGAAATAAAACCTATCTACATACATTAACTAGATTAAATGCCTCCTATCTACTTCAGACAAGAGCGTATGGCTCGAGGTCTGATACAATATACAAAAGGTGCTTTCCATAAATGGTGCATTTATACATCGGTGCATCATCTTAAATGAAATTTCAAAAGTTTCGGCTGGACGTGTCCAACTGTTCGTTGTCTTCCACGCTGGCTCGCTTGTCATGGCAGTGCTCCTTGATGAGTTAGCGATGCTCCTGCATCATACTCCTCGGCTTGAAAACTTTCTTGGGCTTCTGTCCATGAGCTCCTGCACAGTCTATCCATGCTTCTGTATCATTGCTTCGCTCTCCTAGCTGGCATCTTCCACTGGATGGTTTTTCCGTTTGACCAGATACTCAAAGTATTCTTTCCTCTTGGTCTTTCTACCTACTCTCTTGTCAAGTATATGGTCCATTTGTGGCTTCTCTGCAATCGACATCTGCTTCTGCCACTGGACCTCCTGCTGTTCATCACTTCCAGATCCTATTTCTTCAACCTTATATGGATATAAGTCTGAGACATTGAACGTCGGAGATATGCCAATCCCATCGGGAAACTCAATCTCATAAGCATTTTCTCCGAGTTTCTTCAGGACTCTGCATGGCCCAATTTTCTTCATTTTCAGCTTGTTGTATGTTCCCCTTGGGAACCTTTCCTTCCTTGGATGTGCCAGAACTAGATCACCAACTTTGAATTGAAGTTGTCTCCGATGTTGATCCGCTCTGTGCTTGTATTTTTGATTTGAGTCAATAAGTCGTTGCTTCACCTTCCTGTGAAGTTCCTTCATTGCCTCTGCGAATTCTTCAGCACTTGCGCTGCTAATAGCAGTCTGTTCTGAATCCCTGAGTTCAGAGACTCCTCTCAGCTGCCTGCCATATACAATCTCAAATGGACTCTTTCTTGTGCTCCTGTTCACAGAGTCATCGTAAGCAAACTCTGCCTGTGGTAATATGTTGTCCCAACTGCTATGGTGTTCCATCACCAAGCTTCTCAGCAAGTTTCCTAGACTCCTATTGACCACTTCCGTTTGTCCATCTGTCTATGGATGATAAGCTGAACTAAATGCCAGGTTAGTTCCTAGCTTCTTCCATAAGGTCCTTCAAAAATGCCCTATGAATTTGGTATCCCTGTCCGATACAATGCTTCTCGGAAATCCATGGAGTCGAATGTTCTCCTTGAAAAACAAGTTCGTGATGTGAGTCGCATCGTTGTTCTTCTGGCATGGAATAAAATGTTCCATCTTTGAAAACCTGTCCACTACAAAAAGATTGAATCATGTCCTCTTTGCATCCTCGATAATCCTAATACAAAATCCATGCTGATTTCATCCCATGGCCTCTCAGGTATGAGTAACGATTGATAGAATCCCACATTCTTCTTTCGACCCTTTGAATGTTGACAAATTATGCACCTGTCAACAAACTTCTTGACCTCTGCTCACATGCCTGGCCAAAAATATGATTTTCTCAGCTTTGCGAATGTCTTGTCATGGCCAAAATGCCCTTCTAATCCGCCACTGTGCTTTTCCTTTAGCAGGTTCTCCCTCATGGAGAAATTTGGAATACATAATTGATTTCCTCTTAACAACAATCCCTCCTGAATCATATAATCTATCCACGGGCTTCTGTCGCTGAGAAATGGGTTCTCTGTTGCCTCATATGCCTCTGCAAAATCCGCATCACCTGCATACATGTCTTTAAGATTTTCAAAACCCAATGTCTTGACTAGGAACTCCTGCAACAGCAAACATTTCCTGCTCAAAGCATCAACCACTTTGTTAGCAGTCCCTGAAATGGGTTTAATCACAAATGTAAAATTCTGCATATACTCCACCCATTTTGCATGTTTATGATTCAACTTTTCTTGTTGACTTACAAACTGTAGTGCTTGATTATCACTATACAATACAAATTCTTTTGGGATCAAGTAATGCCTCCATTTCTTCAATGCTTGTATGATAGCATACAATTCCTTATCATACGTGGAGTACTTAAGTTTTGCTTCATCCAGCTTCTCGCTGAAATAGGCAATTGATCTGTCTTCCTGACTCAAGACCGCTCCTATGGCATATCCACTTGCATCACATTTCACCTTAAATGTCTTCTGAAAATCCGGCAACACCAACACTGGTTGCTCTGTGATCTTTCGCTTCAACAGATTGAAGCTCTTTTCTGCCTCTTCAGTCCAATGAAAAGATTTATGTCTTTTCTTGATTGTGTCCATCATCGCTGCACTAATTCCACTGAAATTCCTAATGAACTTTCAGTAGAAACTAGCCAAACCATGGAAACTCCTCACCTCAAAAACATTTATGGGTGATGGCCAATTCTTAATCACTTCCACTTTACTTGGATCCATTTTCAATTCATTCGCCGAAATGATGAACCCCAAGTAAATGAGCTCTGTCTTCATAAATGAGGACTTCTTCATATTAATCAACAGCTTCTCCTGCTGTAGCTTTCTCATAACAATGGCCAAATGTTTCAAATGTTCAGCCTTTGTTTTACTAAAGACCAGTACATCATCTAGATATACGACAACAAATTTCCCGATGAACTCCTTCAGGACTTCATTCATCAATATCATGAATGTGCTAGGTGCATTTTTCAAACCAAATTACATGACCAACCATTCGTACAAACCTTCATTTGTCTTGAATGTTGTCTTCCATTCATCACCTTCCCTCATGTGAATCTGGTGATATCCGCTCTTCAGATCAATCTTCGAAAAATAATTTGCCCCGCTCAGGAAATCCATCAAATCATCCATTCTCGGCAGTGGAAACCTATACTTGATGGTAATTTTGTTGATCGCTCTTGAGTCGGTGCACATTCTGCAACCTCCATCTTTCTTTGGACTAAGCATGGTCGAAACAATGCACAGACTCAGACTTTCTCTGACCAATCCTTTGTCCAACAACTCTTGGACCTGCTTCTTGACCTCCTCATTTTCTTGTGGCGTCAATCTGTACGTAGCCTTGTTCGGAAAATTGCTTCATGGTATGAGATCAATGCGATGACTCACACTCCTCATCGATGGCAATGAACGAGGTAATTCGTCCACTATGATGTCAGCAAACTCTTTTAGCAGTTCCTGAATTTCTTCTGGCAAGTCATCCACCCTTGTGCTGGTCAAAACAATCCTCGGCTTTCTGACAATAAAGAATTGTGGATCTTCCTTCTTCTCCATCTCTGTAAGAAGCTCCTTCCCACTCATGAGAAGTATTGTGCTGCTTAATTCCGGCTTTACCTCCTTATCCTTTATCGGAAGCAACATATGGGTTCTCCCATTTTTCTCCAGGGTATATGTGTTCATTCTCCCATCATGAACCACATTTATGTCATATTGCCATGGTCTACCCAGTAATAAATGACATACATCCATGGGAATGACATCACATAATATCTTATCATTATATCCTCCTATTTTGAATTCAACCAAGCATTGTTTCGTAACACTCACCTGGTGTCCTTTCTGTAGCCATGAAACTCTGTATGGACTGGGATGATCAGTTGTCTCCAGCGCTAGTTTCTCCACCATCTCGGTTGAAACGAGATTATCTATGCTTCCACTGTCTACGATAACCTTTCATACCCTGTCCTTAGTCTTGCAAGCTGTTCTGAACAGTCTGGTCCTTTGGACTGAGTTTTCCACCTCCTTCTCGTGTGTCGAAAGGACTTTATGCATTCCAAGTGATCTTCCACCTTCTGCATCTTCCGTCTCAGCATCACGCTTCTCAGCTTCAGTGATGTGAGCTTCTCCAATGTCCTTCTTTTTCTCTGGACACTCGAATGACTTGTGTCCATTTTTCTCACATGTGAAACATGTGATACTTCCTCCTCGGCCTCTTCCCCTACCTCGAGTACAAGGAAAATATTTTACGTCAGCATAACCGCCACCCTTCTCTATATGTTTCCCCCTTTGTTCAACATGTGGTCCTCGCTGTGAGGTTCCCCCTCTCTCACCCTTACCCTGAGGTTTCTTCCATTCCTCCTTGGGCTTCTGATCTTTCTCCTGGGCAACTGTCTTGCCCCTAGGATGACTCCTGCCTCGCCCTCTCTGACTTTGCTTACGGTTCAGCTTCTCTTCAGCCTTCAGAGCCATCTGGTAAGCATCCTCCACTTTTTGGATGGTTTTCATACTTAATTCATCGTGAATTT
Source organism: Picea engelmannii (assembly GCA_009831015.1). Lineage (NCBI taxonomy): Eukaryota > Viridiplantae > Streptophyta > Pinopsida > Pinales > Pinaceae > Picea > Picea engelmannii. The sequence continues at coordinate 53,070 of ML790138.1, read as the reverse complement.
CATACCTTGGGCCATTTATATACCTGGCAACTTTTTCACCATCGCTCTCCCGATGACCTTCTCTGATATTGAGCTTGTAAAACTCCTCAGTATACTCCTTTACCGTCATCAACTTCTATCTCAGGTTTTGCATTCTCCTGAACAGTGTGATCTGATAGTCCCTTGGGATGAATTTCTCCTTCATCTTTGCAATCATTCGATCCCATCTTTTGATCTTTTGCTTGCCTTTGGAACGTCTATCTGCCTGAAGCTTGTCCCACCATAATGCTGCGTGTCCCTTCAATTTCGTGACAGCATGTATTACCTTCTTATCTTCTTCGATGTCTTCATAATCGAAGTAAGTATCAAGAGCTCGAATCCAATCCAGAAGATCTTCTGCATCTAGGCTCCCTTCATAAGCTAGAATGTCCATTTTGGTCTTTGAACTCATCCGAGCGATAGCTTTTATCAATCGCTCATTGGCTACATCTTCAGCTGCAACTTCTCCTTGTTGTTCAGCTTCGTCTTTGCCTTCAAAGTCGCTCATATCTCCAGCATTGGCTGTGCGTCTCTGCGATGCCTCCATATCTTCCAATATCGCTCGAGGATCTCTCATTTTCCTTTCCAGTTCCAGGTTCCCTGTCGGCCTACCTCTTCTTCTCACCTCCCTGTCTTCTGGGTCAGGTGACTGTCTTTCTCTTTGGGGAGGCATGGTGAATTCTTCTTTCTCCCTGCTATCGAAAACAAAGAGTCACTCCTGCTCTGATACCACTTTGACGCAGACTTCACACCGCGCACACGTCTACTTCCACCAGGACCTTCTCTTTCCTTGGCCCGAAGAGATGAATTGCTCTTTAACTTCCTATCGAAAACTCTCGGCACCCACCGAATTCTCTACTTACGATCTCCCTTGGGTCTATCAGGAAATCGGATCTCGCGTAGTCGTGAGTCCTGTACTCGGGTCGCACAACCCCTGTAACCCGATGAATATTCCCTTCACACCTTTCTCTGTCCTTATCGAGGATTTCCCTGTCGGGAAATCGGTAAACACACAGTTTTGTGTCGCTGCTCCCATGAATCTCCGATTCCCGAACTCCGATGCCACCCGTCCTCTGCGCTATCGCCTAGACCCCACGCTTTCCGGCTAAATCGGGAAATCGCGTTTCGGGAATTCGCGATTCCTGTTGCACCGATTCAGAAGACCTTCTAAGTCTCGAACTTCGATATGCGATGCCACCTGTTGTCTGCTCACGATGAGACTCAACCTTCCAACACCTGTCCTCCACTAGGCCCTTTAATCCTGTCGAAATTGTGGATCGCGATTTCAACAAACAAGAGTTCTATGTTCCCGGAAGTCCTGAAATGCCGAACCCCGACTCTCTGGGATCTCGCGCCATGCATCCTTGTCATGATCGATGGCTCCGATCATGTCGGGAAGTCGCTAATCGCAATTTCAACATGCAAAGTCCCTATCTCTGGGATCCCGATTCTTCGATTCGCGATCCTTGGGATCTTTTGCCACGTGCCTTGTTGAAATCAACGGTTGAGATATTTTCGGGAAATCACTGGTCGCAATGTTAGGTACGAGACTCTTGTCTCTGGAAACTCCGATCCTCCGATGAGCCGAGTCCCGATGACTCCCAGGATCCTCCCCTGCACGCTAAGACTTAACCCATGTGCAACTTTCCTAGATCTGACAGCCTACTGGACTTCGCGGCTTCCGTCTGTGAATCCTGACCATCGATTCTCCTCTAATGATATTTCTCTGAAATGAATAAGTATTTCTTCTCCAGACTTACTCTTCAAGCCTGTGCCTGAAACCTTTGCTTGACCCTTCTTCGATCTAACGTCCTGTGCTTCCCTTCGATGATACTACGAAGGTGCTATACCTTTCTAAGCTTCTCCACTCTGACTCCTTCAGAGAGACTTTGTGCGCACTCCTCACGCTCAACGTCCAACATCTTCTCCAAGTGTTGAATCAGTTAGACTCTGCGCACTCTATGCAGCAGTAGTCTTTGACCTCCCTTTCACTCAGTCTAACTACTGCGACTTCTTCCTTCAACCTGCACACTCCTTGAATGGCTGCAAAAACCCAAACCAACTTCTGGGCAAATAAGAACAAAAGGTTCAACTACTGAGCCTTCATCGATGCACTCCTTACAGATGAATTCAACTGTACACCTTGCAGGAATCTCTTGGCTCACATAGAGAAACAATTGAAACTTATTTTCTCTCTTCTCAGACTTCAGGTTAAAACATGGAATCCTATGCACAACATATACAAAGCAAATGCATAACCAGAAAGAAAACATTCATGAGAACATAAACCACATACACAGAGAAACAACACTAGCCACGAGTTTGAATCAAAGACTCTCTTCTATTAATTCAAATCTGTACATGGGTGTTCTTCATACAATTCTCTGCTTTCTCTCTCTTCTAAACGCTTGATTTTGAATAATGTTACAATGTACAAGTGAGGGTGTCTATATCCGTTTTCCCTCCTTCCATCTAAAACTGTCTAATCTGGAAATAAAACCTATCTTCCTTCATTAACTAGATTAAATGCCTCCTATCTAGTTTAGAGAAGAGCGTATGGCTTGAGGTCTGATACAACATACAAAAGGCGCTTTCCATAAATGGTGCATTTATACATCGGTGCATCATCTTAAATGAAATTTCAAAATTTTCAGCTGGACTTGTCCAGCTGTTCGTTGTCTTCCACGCTGGCTCGCTTGTCATGGCAGTGCTCCTTGATGAGTTAGCGATGCTCCTGCATCAGAGTTCATAGGATGCTCAGATGTCTATTTCTTCTCAAAACCTGAAAGAAATTCTTGAATCATTCAAAGCCCATTTTTTTCACACATTGGATCACAGATTGGATGCATTTGTACATGGCCTCACAGACAGCCTCAATGATAGTTTTTGTAGTATTCAAGATTCATTGAATAACATGTAGAAGAGATTTCTTATGGAGGGCTTCAGGGATGAATATAATCAAGAAATATATGCTTGGTATGATTTTGAGGCAGATTGTGATGATTGGTATATGGATAGTTGTCATTTCTGGGATGACAACCACTTTCATATTTTATTTGGTGACTCTACTCCACCTTCTATAGAGAACATCAATGTCCCACATCAAGAGCTAGTTACCAACATTCAATCTACATATTCTACAGCGGTATTATTCATTCTAGATTCTGCTACAACCCTTTTCCACTATGTGGATGGATCTTCTTATTTGGATCCACATGATAGGTGTCATTCTTTGAAGCATCATTTGGAGTTGGTTATTGGGTTCCAAAATCTTCCACGAGGAGTTCACATGAGCACTTGGACATGGGACTCGGGCTTACAATGGTGGTTGGACTACTTCAACATGGTGGATTTCCTTTCTACATGGGACCTTGGTTCTTCAGTCTTCTTTAGCATTATGGTCCACAATTATCCATGGGACCCTGGCATATTGTTGTACATGAAGCGTTGAGGACAATGCCTTCATAAGGGGGATGGAATGTAGGGTAGCTAGAGAGGTAGTGGGGGGGGCCAGAGGGCCCATAGTGATAATAGTGGAGGTCATTCAATGTAAGGTGGACTAGGTCCACTATATTATTAAATAAGATCCACTATGGTAGTTAGATATAATAAATGGGTAATTAGATATAATAAATGTAAGTGGACTTCTTAGAAGGTTCTACTTCTATAAGATTCCTTCTCTAGAATGTTCTTAGGTGATGGTAGCACTATATAAAGGGGTTCAAGAAATGTAATGAGACACGAAGAGAAGTATTTTATTTGGAGCGGTAGCTCAATAGGAGGATGGCCCCTTGAAGAGGCAAGTGAACAGGAGAGGATCCCTTCCATAATAGGATCCATTGTATGGTGTTGCCCTACCCTAAGGGTTTGATGGTAATAAAGAAGATTTTGCATATTGTTCTTGTATATCTGTTGTGGTGATTTTGTATTTAGTATTTGGTTCTTAACAGTCTATCTTGGATTTTTTGTGAATGTGATGGGAAGTATGAGGCAACGAAGAAGGTGCGGGAAAAGTGCAAAATTTTTAGAGCTGCAGAAGGAAAGGGTTTTCGAAAAAACCCTAATTATTAACATCCTTGTGGGTTGCATTATATATGTCAAGCGAGGCATCATCGCATGTCAGATAGTGTTTGTCTAATGAGTCACTATTAAATTTGGGATAAATTCTAATTCCATGTCATTGAAGTCTGAAGCAAGTACAGAGGTCAACATTCTAGAGGTTCAGGTCAGCTACAAAAGTTCTAGTATGGTTTTGTGCTAGTTTTGATACTTAGATTTACTTATGATGTGTTGAATTCTTGGGGAATTCTTGGTGTGATGGTTGTGGTACCTAGACATGGTATATTTTGGATGGTGGTTGAGTGAGAAACACTCTTATGTATAATAAAATAATGATATGGTTCTTATACTACACATCTTTGAGATACTTGTACGTGGTTGAGTGATATATGAATGTGGGGCATGTATAGGTTGTTAGAGATGATTCATTGATGAAATGGTATAGATATGCATATGGTTGATTATATGGTATATGGAATAGGTTGTACATGGTTGATTCTCTAGTTCATGATTTACTATTCATTTTTTATGTATCTTATGGTTCATGATTGATGCATGAGATAGTATGTATGTTGGTATACACTTGATTTATGGCATGGCACATGTTTAGATGGTGGATGGTCAGATATAGGTTGATGAGATGGTGAAATATTTGTGAAAGAGACAATGACAATGACATAGTTGATAAGACAATGACAAAGTTGTGATAGAGATAGTGACAGTGACAGAGTTGTGACAGAGTTTGTCACAGTGGCAGATTCCATGACAATTGGTCTACACTTATATTTCAGGACAATAGGATGGGGAAACCAAAGGTGGTTGTAGCCAAAAAACCTAGGGATTCTAGCCTCCTTTTTGTTGGAGGCACAGAATCAAGGGGTTGTAGATTCCTTCAGGTTGGGGACTGAAAATAGGCGGTTGGAGCATCCTTCCAATTGTAGTTGAAGAATCGGAAGTTGGTTCTTCCAATGAATGTTTTNAAAATCATTTCGTAGTTTTCTCCCATTTGGGTTTCCATGTAAATAATGGTGTACAATGTTATTGATGTGATGTGATGTGACATTGATGTGATTCTCATGATTACATGCTTTATGTTTATGATATATGATACATTGTTGATAAAATGTTATTCATGATGTTAAAGAATGTATAAATTGTGGTTAAAAGTGAATTAATTTCTCATGACTCATTCACCCTCCCTCTTAGTAATCCAACAATACTTTCATTCAACGATAAGGCTCTCTATACCAGTGAGGAATAAATCATCAACGTAGACGACCAAAATCAGGGACTCACCATTAATAGTCCTATAGTATAGCTTGGGATCAACACCACTTTTTTTGAAGCCCAAACTCGTAACGTGTCAAATAATCCTCGCATACTAGACTCAGGGTGCCTGCTTGAGTCCATACATGGCCTTCTTCAACCTGCACACATGAGACTCCTTCTCATGTATCATGAAACCATATGGCTACTCGATGTATACTTCTTCCTCAATATCTCCATTGATAAAGGTTGTCCTCACATCCATCTGACGTAGTCTCCAACCCATGGGTGTTGGAAGGGAAATAATCATCCATAGAGAAGTGTATTGAGAAACAAGAGAAAATGTCTCCTCATAATCTGTTCCCTCCACATGAGAGAATCCTCTAGAAACAAATCTCTCTTTTTTCTTCTTGATGTTCCCATCAACTATATGTTTTATCTTATATATCCACTTGGAAGTCACAACATACTTTCCCTCAGGTATCATAAGAATATCCCACACATCATTCTTCATGATACATTGATACACCTTCATCACAACATCTCTCCATATTGGATGAATATATGCCTCCCCATAAGAGAAAGGCTCAGATTCAATAATGTGGCTCACAGATGCGACATAACATGAATATATATGAGGCATATTTCTCTTAGAAGGTACCACAGGGAGATGGATGTCCTTCTGCCTCCTACAAAGTTTGACTATCCCATGTAGGTTTCTTTCAACTTACTGCAATATCTTTGGGAACATCAACAGGAGATATAGGATCAAAGTGACACATATCATGATACCCAGAGTCATTACCTCATGGAGAAAGATCCACTTCTTCTACAAGACCAGGCCAAGGTGATGGATTTTGTTGCTATTGACAAAGTGGAGGAGATGAAGGAATAAAAATATGGGCCCTCCAGGGCCATGCTCAAGTTGATATGGCTCTTAATACTCCATGTATAGAACTTGTGGGCCTCGAGACATAATCTCCTTAGTTATCCCTAAACTAGGGGATAACAAAACCAATCCCTGATTTGTCCAGGCATGGTTCCATATCAAATATCCTAAATGGTCCCCTTCCATTCTTATCCATTCTTCTAGTGGGACCTAGAATATTTCTCCTTCCAAATCTAGGCCCATGGGGCCTCCGATTTCTTGATCCATCTCCAAAATATCTTTGTTGCTAAATCCTAAACAATTCTTTTTGGATATTTGATTCCCAAACCCTCATTATATTTAGGAACACATATTTTATACCATGCTACCAATTCCCATTTCCTTTCCCTTTTCTCTCCTCTGCAAAGGAAATTTCCTTGCATCCCAAAAATCTTCTACAAGATATTAGTGGGTGCTACTAAAACATAAAAGAGGTACATAGGAATTTCCATTAGTAGATATTTTATCAAGAGGATTCTTCCTGGTAAGGTCCAGAATCTATGAGTCCAATAATTTAGTCTTTCTTCTATCTTGGTAAGGAGTCCCTTCCATGGGGTGTTGCAAATGGATTTTTATAGGAGGGGGGCTTGTAAGTATTTTGAAGGTAGGGATTCACGTTGTAATCCCAAAATGTGGTGTATGTTGTTAGAAAAACAGGATCACAAAGCAATAAAATAAAACAAATGCAGAAATAAAACATATAGGATACATAATACAATAGAAACACATATATATGTGGTTTACCAAGTGTGGGATACATACACTAGAGAAATTGCCAGGTCCTTCGTTTATTATTATCCACAAAATGAAGGGATACAACCTACAACAAACCCGCTGTAACTTCCTCTTCTTTATCTCACAGTCTCCCCACTCAGAATATAATATTCACTATAATACATAGCCAGAATACATTTCCATCATAAAAGAGGGTCACCTTCTAGGAAAAAAAACCCTAACATAAATTCTACCATTAGATATGCAACCTTATAATGAATGGTCCAGATTTACAATGAAATTACAATATACATTTACAAGAAATTTTTTCCTTTTGGGGCTTCACCCTCGAACCCCCGCTTTCCCTCGGACCCTACGAGGGGGTTAACCCTGTTGAAAAGTCAACAAGAAACATGTGTCTAATTTACTTTTCCCTTAAATAAATTGGACAATAAATATTAATCTATTATCTCATAATTACTTGAAATAATTAACTAGAATGGAAAATCAGTTAACTATGGGAAATTCGAGTTCAAAGGTTGGCTGGTAAGACATGGAGGTGACTTAAAGTTGTAACAGAGTTATAAGTGTAGTTATGACAGTTGTGAAGTAGTTTAACTCAGTTAAGTGAGTTAAGCCCAGTTGTAACTGAAATTACAGTAGTGAGAGTTCAGTCAACTCACATGCAACCGAAGATTCATCACAGTTAACTACATTCAATGGAGACCCAATTGAGATAACATGTGAAAGGGATAGTTTGGCTATCATTTGTGATTTGAGTGAAGTGCACTCATGCAATCACACATGCAGTGGATATGCTCATTTGCATGTGCAAACTAGGCAATTCAAATTCATTGTGAGAATTCTAATTGCAGGGATTGTGCAGAGGAGGTAGGTTGTTTGGAGACAGAATATTGGCACATGAATTTGTCAATTTTTGTATGACAGTGTGAGACGATTGTATTGTACTGAGAGCTCTTGGATTAGATTTTTGTATGATATTGTTTCATGATCCATGATATACATAATATATGATAGTGGGATTTTTAGCTTTACTCTTTCTCGAAAAAAATTCTATGTTATGTGTTCTTGGTATTTCACTTTGTGATCGAGGTTTAATTTCCACAAGAATATTAGTAGTAGAGATTATTTATTTAACAATGGCATATAATTGCTAGATCAAGATAATTGTAGGAAATACTTAATTTGTATTGAAATTTCTACATGGTATCAGAGACACAGAGCCACATAAACGAGGTGCGAACATAATAGTATTTTCACAGGTCCCGTGTCTGGCAAGGGGCAACGGCATAGTACTGAAAACTTCGCACATTTATGAGAGAATAAATTCGCGTACCCTACTCAAAGTAGTGGTGTGAACTTCCTTAGGATTATCACAAGCTACTTAAAGGAGAGGTATGAACCTCTCTCACCCCACAGTGCATTATAGTGTAAAATCTCTCATAAGGTTCGCAGGCTATACATAGGTGAGGTGTGAACTTCCCTCAGGCTAGTAACTGGTCAGGTGTGAACCTCCCAGGGCAAGAAGGATTGCAAAATTTGAGTTTGTGGTTGGATAAAATTCAAATTTGCAGAACAACTTTCTTGGTGCTACAGTTGATTCAAGATTGAAATGTCTTTCATTAGCTTGAGGTTAGAGTATGCACTCGAAGGCATCTCTAACTACATTTCTTGGAAGGACAGGATGGAAGTAGTACTCGAAGGCAATGGATTGAAGGAATACATTGACAAAGATGTTCCTAAGTTGGATGCGATAGAAATTGCAAATCTTGATGCATGGAAAAATAAAGTGGCAAAGGCGAGGAGGATTCTATTGGAGGGAGTACGAGACCACATTGTCTCTAATATCCATGGGAAATCCACACCATATGCAATGTGGAAGGATTTGACAGATCTATTCCAAAACAACAGTGACCATAGGAAATTGGCGCTCAAAGATAAACTCAGGAAGATCAATATGGAGAAGGGCGACTCCATTCCAAAATATCTCACGAAGTTTGTCCAATGTCGGGATGATCTTGGAAGTGTGGAAATAATAGTTTCTGCTGATGATTTGGTGAGCTTGGATCTCCTATGACTTCCCAAGAGTTGGCATAGATATCAAGATTCTATCAATGGAAGGGAAAAATTTCCAAACTGGGAACGACTATGGTTGGATCTAGTGCAGGAGGAGTTCAGGAAGAACACCAGATATGGATCTTCATCAAAGCTTGATGATGAAGAGGATTGTGCTTTGACTGCCAAGGCAAGGAAAGGGAAAGGGAAGAAATTCCATGCAAAATCTGAGTCTAAAGTCAAGAAGATGGATTTATCCAAACTGAAATGTTTTCACTGTCACAAACATGGGAATCTTTGTACTAGCCGTCTGCAGAAGAGGACCAACAAGATGGTTGTTGGAGCTGCAACTAGTGAGGCTCTTGTCTCAGAATTTGAACTTGACTTCTCTTTGTTCGCATGCATGGCTTCAAGTGCATCAAGATCGATGTGGTATTTGGATAGTGGTGCTTCCTTCCACATGATTGGAGATAAAGAGTCTTTCAGTGACTTGGAGGAGAAAGATCTCATAATGCATATAGAGATGGGCAATGATGGACAATACAATGCGACTAGTATTGGTACCATTACCTTTTAGAGGGAGTCAGGTAAACCATTTCAATTGAAAAATGTTATGCATGTTCCAGGTCTGAAGAAAAACCTGGTCTCATTCGCAATGTTGGAGGACAAAGGATATGAAGTTACTTTCAGCGGTGGAAAATCCTACCTGTGTCATAAAGCAACGGGTTAAGTCAAGAAGATATGGATTCAAGTTAAGAATCTCTACATGGTATATTTAGATGGTTGTGCTACCATGATGGGCAAGGAAGAAAAAGTGGTGAGACTGGATGAGGGAAAACTATGACACAGGCGATTGGGCCATCTTCATAATGGAACCTTGAGGATCATGCAACAAATATCTACTGGACTTCCAATGGGAACACTTGCTCAGTTAGATCAGTGAAATGGGTGCACCCTAGGAAAGTATGTAAAGTCCACCTTTCATGAAAAGGAGAACCGTGCTTCGGTGATCTTGGAGAGAATTCACGCAGACATGTGTGGACCATTCTCAGTTTCTTCAACAACAAAACATAGGTATTATGTTATTTTTGTTGATGAATTTTCTCATAAATGCTGGATATTCTTCATGCAGAAGAAGGATCAAACATTCTGAAAGTTTTGTGAGTTTAAAGCATTGGTGGAGAAAAAGTCAGGGAAGCAAGTGAAGGCTCTAAGGAGAGATAATGGTGGAGAATACATATCGAACGAATTCAAAGACTTTTACAATAGAGAAGAAATTCGAAGAGAACTCATAGTGCCTCAAAACCCATAGGAAAATGGGGTCATGGAGAGAAAGAACATAATGATCATGGGTGTTGCACAAGCGATGTTTCATGATTAGGGCCTACCAATACATTTGTGGGTGGAAGCATGCAATACTGCGGTATATGTGCAAAACCATTGTCCTCATAGAATACTTGGCATGGGTACACCTGAAGAATCTTTCACTGGTAAGAAACCTGATGTTTCTCATTTTAAAATTTTTGGCTCATCCATTTTTGTGCATGTGAACAAGGATGCCAGGAAGAAGCTGGAACCGACTGTTGAAGTTGGGATATTTGTGGTGTACATAGAAACACCCTATAATTATTTTGTGCATTTGTTGAATAGTAATTTGATTGTTATGTGATGGAATATAAAATTTGATGAGGGGAAAGCCATGCAGTTGTCACTTGAGAGGGAGCTAGATTTGCATACAGAAGAGGAACTGTTGGTTCCCAAAGATGAGTCTCAAGATGTAGATCAGCCACATGAGGGGGTTCACAGAGTGGAGGAAACCAATCAAGCAGATCCATCCATCAGAAATGGCATAAAGCGCACCACGGAAGCTGATAGATTGAGACTAGATGTTGCACAGAATGTAGGAGCCCCTACTTCACAACACAGACAGAGACAGTCTTCTGATCGATTTACTAGATACATGGCTCTCATGGGAAAATGTATTGTGATTGAACCATCTTCTTTTGAGGAAGCAGTGCATGAACCCATTTGGGTTTATGCTATGATAGAAGAGTATGACTCCATTGTCAAAAACAGTGCATGGGAAATTGTCCCAAGACCAATCGACAAATCAGTGGTGGAGGGTAAGCTTTTAATCATTTTTTTTATGTTGATAATTTCATACTGACTGGTGATGGGAAACCAATACACTCATTCAAGGATGACCTTGCAAAGGAGTTTGAGATGAAGGATTTTGGCCTTCTTCATTATTTCCTTGGATTGGAAATATGGTAGCGAGATGGTGAACTTTTTGTGTCTCAAGGCAAGTATGCAAGGGAGATACTGGGTAAGTTTCATATGGAAGGATGAAAACCCATGGATACTCCTCTTCCAAGAAACTAGAGGAAAGAGGATGCTACTTCTGGAGAGGTAGTGGATGCTACTGTCTATTGACATTTAGTATGTTCACTAATGTATTTAGTGAACACGAGACCAGACATTTTCTATGCGGTTAACCAACTGAGTCAAGTGATAGTTAAGCCTACCAATCTCTTTTGGAAGGAAGGTAAGAATTTCCTAAGATATCTGAAGGGAACATATGAGTATGGATTATGGTACAGATAGATGGATGTGGTGAAGTTGCACGGCTTCACGGATGCAGATTGGGCGGGCAACCCAATGGACAGAAAGAGAACATCAGGGGGGATCTTTAGTATCAGATCTACAACTATTTCTTGGTACAACAAGAAACAAATATCCATGGTACTCAGTTCAGTGGAAACGGAATACATGGCAGCAAGTCAAGTTGGATGTGAGTCTATCTGGATGAGAAAGATCTTGGTTGGTTTTTTTGGTTCTCATTTAGATCTAACAGTGATTCATTTTGATAATCAGAATTGCATTAAACTCTCGATTAATCTTGTGATTCATGATAGATCTAGGAATATAGATATATGGTATCATCATCTTAGAGATTGTGTGCAGTGGAATATCATGTTGCTTCAATACATTCCTACGGAAGATCGGGATGTAGACACTCTGACGAATGCGCTCACCAGGAGAAAATTCGAATATCGTAGAGACAGGATTGTGGTGAAGGATAATCCCTTTCTTGTTGAGAGGGAGTGTTGAAAAGTCAACAAGAAACATGTGTCTAATTTACTTTTCCCTTAAATAAATTGGACAATAAATCTTAATCTATTATCTCATAATTACTTGAAATAATTAACTGAAATGGAAAATCAGTTAACTATGGGAAATTCAAGTTCAAAGGTTGGCTGGTAAGACATGGAGGTGACATGAAGTTGTAACAAAGTTATAAGTGTAGTTATGAGAGTTGTGAAGTAGTTTAACTCAGTTAAGTGAGTTAAGCCGAGTTGTACTAGTTGTAACTGAACTTACACTAGTGAGAGTTCAGTGAACTCACATGCAATTGAAGATTCACCACAGTTAACTACATGCATGTCATATTCAGTGGAGACCCAGTTGAGATCAGGTGAAAAGGATAGTTTCGCTATCAATTGTGATTTGAGTGAAGTGCACTTATGCAATCACACATGCAGTGGATATGCTCATGATCATGTGCAAACTAGGGAATTCAAATTCATTGTGAGAATTCTAATTGCAGGGATTCTGTAGAGGAGGCAGGTTGTTTGGAGATAGAATATTGGCACATGAATTTTCCAATTTTTGTATGACAGTGTGAGACGATTGTATTGTATTGAGAGATATTGGATTAGAGTGTTTTATGAGATTCTTTCATGCTCCATGATATACATAATATATGATAGTGGAGTTTTTAGCTTTACACTTTCCTAAGAAAAAAATTGTGTTATGTTTTCTTGATATTTCATTTTGTGATCGTGGTTTAATTTCCGCAAGAATATTAGTAGAAGCGACTATGTATTTAACAATGGCATATAATTGTTAGATCAGGATAATTGTAGGAAACACTTAATTTGTATTGAAATTTCTACAAACCCCCCTACACTCCCCCGTATGGATAAGTGTACATTCTTCTAGGGTGTAAAGTCTTCATGGGGTATATCACGTCTAAAAACAAATACCTCTGAATCAGGAAGATAATTAGGCTCCACAACTAACAATCTCCCACTTGAAGACTGATCTCAACAACTCCACCATTCTTGTATCTGCTGGACTATGAACCTTCTTGGACCTGGAAAATTTCTCATCTTCACCTTCATGCTTGAATACCAACTGAAACTGAGCAAGAACTCTATTTCTCCCTAGTTAATCCCTTTTCTAACATGCCTACAAGATTTTGTCTAGTGGGTATATTTGCCAACTTCAAATGTCCATCTTCCAAGATGGATCATATGAAATGGTACCTCAGTTGTATATGCTTAGTCTTCGAATGAAAGGATGATTTCTTTGCAAGATGAATGACACTCTCACTCTCACAGTACAACCTACTATTCTCTTTCTTCTTTCCCAATTCCTCCATATACCTCTGTAACAAAATCATTTATTTACTAGCCTCTGTAGCAACAACATACTATTCTTTTGTTGTTGAAAGTGCCACAACCTTTTGTAGTTTCGAAATCCAAATTGCTATTGTTCCACCTATAGTAAAATCAGAACATGTGGTGCTCCTCCTGCTATATTTATAACCTGCCATATCTGAATCAACATGTCCCTGTAGAAAAGTGTCTGGACCTCCAAAAGAAAATGCATGAGTAGAAGTACCTCTCAAATACCTGAGAATCTACTTTATTTCCTCCCAATTTTCTTTACCTAGATTGTTCATATACGTTCTCATAGGTGCCACTACATGTGCAATATCCGACCTTGTGCAAACCATTGGATACAACATAGTTACCAACTCAATGACAACTGTGACCTCAAAATGAGAACTCTAGCCCTTAAAACCCAGATTTTTGGATAAAAAAACATGAAAATCAACCCCCAAATCAAAAAGTGGTGCTACCAGTAGCACCATTTTTTGTAATTGGGTCAAAATTACAACTTTTTTCAAGCATGGCCTTAACGGATCAAAAGGATTCTCAAACAAACTTTAAAATCAACCCCCAAATCAAAAAGTGGTGCTACCGGTAGCACCATTTTTTGTAATTGGGTTAAAATTACAATGCTTTTCAAGCATGGGCTTAAAGGATTAAATGGATGCTCAAAAAAACTCTAAAATCAACCCCCAAATCAAAACGTGGTAGTATCGATAGCACCAATTTTTCTGGACAGGTCAAAATTACAACTTTTTTCAACATGGCTTTAAAACATAAAATAGTTGTTTAGAAAAACCTTAAAATCAACACCTAAATAAACACATGACGCTACGTAAAGAAAAATGTTTTTCTAAACGCTAAAATTACAGCTAATTATGACCTAATTCAAACTGTGGCCTTAGAACAAATCCCTACACAAATAAAAAACACAATATTAGATCCTAAATGGTCACTTGAAAATTTATTTATTAACTTCTTTTTTCTTAAATATTTATGTTAGAACATAGTGTTATTTAAGTGCAATTATTTTCTATGTATTGAAGTCAAGGTAAAACAATGTGTTAAAAATGATATTTTCCACTATATTTAAAAAATATGGAACCATAATTTAATTAAGGACACAAAATTATATGAAAAATCTTAGTTTAAAAAAAACAAATGGTGTAGAAATTTTTTAACATTGGATTGAGCATGAAAATATGATTAAAAACACCACTAAATAAAAATAAAAAATAAATAAAAGCAGAAAAGTTTAAAAATAGATGAAAAAACACCAATGAGAAAAAAATAAAAAATAAAAAAATTGAACAATTTGAAAATAAATGAAAAAACAAGAATTTAAAATAAAAAAAAGTGGAAACCTTATGTATGAGAAAAATTAAAATATCAAAAAAACACCTAAAAAGTTAGGGGGGTGCTACCGGTAGCATCATTTTTTAAAATGGGGTAAAAAACTTGACCCCCCCAAAAAACGAGAACTCTTTAGAGTTCTTGTTATGTTGGTAACTATGTTATATATCAAGATCCCAAGTGTTGATGAATAAGGGACCTTGGATAGGTACGTAATCTCCTCCTGTGTCTTGGGACACATTTCCTTAGTTAATTTGAAATGGATAGCCAAATGTGTGCTAACTGGTTTTGCATTATGCAATCTAAACCTCTCCAACACCTTCTCTATATAATCACCCTGAGACAATGTCAATTTGCGATTTTTCTTGTCTCTTGTTATTCTCATACCAAGGATTTTCTTTGCAACACCAAAATCCTTCATCAAAAATGAATTAGCTAATTTATTCTTGATCACATTTATATCTTGCACATTAGACCTTGCAACAAGCATGTCATCTACATACAATAACAAGATAATATAGCTTCCATTTTCTATTTTTTAAAAATAAACACAGTGATCAGAATGACATCTACTATAACCATATTATGTCATAAACCTGTCAAACTTCAAATACCACAACCTTGGATCTTGATTTAGGCCATACAACCTCTTCTTCAACCTGCATACCAAATTCTCCTTCCCTTTGACCTCATACCCCTGTGGTTGTTGCATATAAATCTCTTCCATCAAATCCCCATGGAGAAAAGTTGTTTTTATATCTAACTGTTCAAGATGGAAATATTCTACTGCCACAAGACTTAAAATAGTCCTAATTGAATTCATTTCAACAACAGGAGAAGATATTTCGTCAAAATCTATACCTTTCTTTTGTGCAAACCCCTTTATAACAAGTCTAGCCTTTTACCGCTTTTTTCCTCCATATTCTTCCTTCAACTTGTAAACCCATTTATTTTGCAATGATAATTTCCCTGCAATCAACTGAACCAAGTCCCAAGTATGGTTATTTAATAAGGAATCCATTTCCTATTTCATGCCTTGCTCCCACTTCTTTTTGGTGTCTACCTGCATTTCCTCTTCATAACATTTTGGTTCATGAGAATCAGTCAACAATAAATAATACAATGAGGAGAGTATCATTCATAGGTCTACTTAACCTGGTAGATATTATAAAAACACTTGCAGGAGTTTGAGGTACATGTTTCTCATGTTGTTGTACATTTTGATTTGCTAGTTCTTTTGTAATTTTTTTTCAGTGATCTCATCAAGAACTGCGTATTCTTGTTTTTCTTTTCCCCGTTTCTTTCCCTGCAACTGATCTGTGTACATGACCTTCTGATTGAATATGACATCTCTACTCCTAATGATTTTGTTATTTTCATAATCCCATAAGTGATAACCAAAATCATTAACATTGTATCCAATAAAGGTACACTTCTCGGATTTTGCCTCAAACTTTGTTCTATTTTCTTTATCAATATGGACAAATGCTTCACAATCGAAAGTCTTCAAAAAAGAGCAGTTTACATTTTAACCGCTCCATCCCTCCTCTGGAATTCTACCATAAAAAAAACTTGAAGGTCCTCTGTTTATTAAATAAACAACAATATCTACAACATCTTCCTAGAACTGTAAGTGAAAACCATCATGCAATATCATACTCCTTGCACACTCCATGATTGTCATGTTCATCCTTTCCGACACACCATTTTCTTGTGGTGTTCTTGGAAATTTCGCCTCTCTACGAATCCCATGGTATGAACAATAATCATCAAACTCCTTGATACAATATTCACCTCCATTATCTTATCTGAGACACTTCAACCTTTTTCCTATCTCATTCTCAACCAAAGCTTTCCATTTCTTAAAATGATCAAAAACATAAGATTTGTATCGAATGCAATATACCCAAGTTTTTCTAGTTGCATCATCAATAAAAGTAACATAATAACGAGAGACACAAAGAGATGATACATGAGTTGGTCCCCATACATATGTATGCACAAGATCTAACCTTTCACTCTTCTTTTCTTTTTCGACTTTGAGAAATATGATTGTCTTTTGTTTTCCATAAACACAATGCTCACAGAAGTCCAAATCAATTTGTTTAAGATCTGGCAAAAAAAATATTTTGTGAAGTATCTACATCCCCTTCTCACTCATGTATCCAATCCTATGATGCCACAATGTTGTATCCACTCTTGTAGAATCTAAAGAGATAGAAGAGTCAGTAAATATCGATATCACCAATGATCCTTTGGTGACCTTCCACACCTTATCTATAAATATGGATATACAACCTTCACTTGCCAATTGTCCTCTTGAAATTAAATTTTTCCTTAGATCTGGAACATGTCTTACCTCTTTCAACAATAATTGGTTTCCATTTCTTTTCTTTACTTTTACCTTTCTCATTCCAACAATTTTGCATGGTGCATAATCAACGAAATGAACATGTCCAAAATAACCTAGAACATAATCTAGAAAAAGTTTCCTATGGGGTGTGGCATCAAATGAATCCCCTAAATCTACAACCCAAGACTCAGAAATATTATCTACAGAAAGAATCAAAGCATCTTGTAACACATCACCTGTTACATTTGCTTCTTGATTTTTCTCTTGTTGTCCATCTCTTTGTTTCTTTGGAGCTCTACAGTCTTTCTCCAGATGTTCTTTCTTCCCACAATTACAACACTCTATATTTGCAAGTATGAATTTGGATCTTCCCTTCATAGAATTCTCGTGGTTCCCTGGGCCCTTTCCTCTATCCTTTTGTCTTCCCCTATTCTCTATGTTCAACGCATTACCTGATGTCTCACTTGTTCTTTTCCATCACATTTCCTCACTAAGGATAACACCACCAACAACATCATATTTTAAATTATTTGAACCAGAGACAAAACTTTATAGCCATGACCAAGTCATTCCATCTTTCTAGCAATGAGAACAATATTAGAAGAGCCTTGACCTCATCATCAAAGTCCACTTTTATAGAACTTAGTTGATTAGTAACTGTATTAAATTCATTTAAATGATCTGCAATAGATCCACCTTTTGACATATTCATATTAAATAATCTCTTCATTAGAAATAGTTTATTGGACGCTGAGGATTTTTCATACAATTTAGCCAATGCATCCATCAAATCCTTCATTGTCTTTTCTTTCAAAATATTGAAAACCACCGACGCTGCCATGCTAAACTGTATCGTTCCTAGAGCCTTTCTGTCAAGAATCTCCCATTCTTCGTCCTTCATAGCTGTCGAATTCTTTGGTATTCGGCCCAATGGTAGGAATAGATACTTCTAATATAAATAATATTCCATCTGCATCTTCCATAACTGGTAGTTGTGGCCATTAAATTTCTCGACCCTAAAATTTCCATCTTCCTCCATTGCTCCCACTTGAACCACGAAACCTCTTTTCCTGCGAGTTACCTTTCTCTATGATATTAGTTGTTAGAAAAACAAGATCATAGAGAAATAAAATAAAACAAATACGGAAATAAAATACAGAATATGCACAATACAATAGAGACAAAGATATACATGGTTCACCTAGCGTGGGCTACATCCACTAGAGAAATTGCAAGGTCCTTCCTTTATTATTATCCAACAAATGAAGGGATACAACCTACAACAAACTAGTTGTAACTTCCTCCTCTTTCTCTCAAAGCATCCCCACTCAGAATACAATATTCATTATACTACGTAGATGAAAAACATTTCCCTCATAAAAGAGGGTTTCATTCTAGGGAAAAAAAACCTAACATAACTTCTTCAGTTAGATTTGTGACCTTATAATGAACGGTCCAGATATACAATGAAATTACAATATACATTTACAATGCAATTTTTCCTTTGGGGGCCTGCTTTACCCCGGACCCCGTAGGGGGGTAACCCTTTACACTCCCCCACGTGGATGAGTGTACATTATTCTTAGGTGTAAATTCTTCATGGGGTATAAACATGGCTGAAAACAAAGACCTTTGAATCAAAAAGATAATCAGGCTCCACAACCAACATATGTTGCATTGAATTACAAGGGGGATATTAAATAAAAATAATTTGTATTATTCTAGATTGATATGCATACTAGAGGTTGTCATAAAGAATTTCAGGATATTCTTAATGGTTCTCACTTCCCTCATCATGGGTCGACCCATAAGTAGTGTTTCATCCACGAATTTGGGGTGGGAGAGAGGTTTTATTTATGGGTGAAGATGAAGGCCCTTAATCACCGGTATGGATTATTTCATAAATCGAACCAAGCATTCAACAAGGATGATAAAAATGTAGGGGAAAAGGGGGGTCTCCCTAGTATATTCATCTTGGGGATTTGAAGAAAAATAAGGGGGAACCATTGATAAATATTGAGAAAAAAATGAAGAGACTAGGATTTTAACCTAGGAGATCCAAGATGGGTTGAAAACCAAAGGCCCCCCATATTTCTCCCAAAAAATCCCATTTTATTTTATCCTTAACTTTATCCAAATAAATTTTTATAATCATGTGAGGTCTACCACTGGATTTTAGAGAATGAATGGGCTCATGGGCCACTGTTATTCCATCTAGTATTTGGTGTCCTTCAGCAAAGCCACCTTTCTTATGCTAGATAATTTTTTGCAGTAGAGGTTTGACTCTGGTGTCCTTCAGCAAAGTCACCTTGCTCATGCTAGATGATTTTGTGCAGTAGAGGTTTGACTCTATTTTCTATAACCTTTGTTATGATTTTATAAATAACATTAAATAAAGAGATGAGAGTTAGAAAGGTGGAATTGAAGGCATGTAAGACAGATTAGGATGAGTGTGATTCCTCTACCACTAACGATATGTATCCATACATGCTTAGAAAAAGTCGGTGGTAAATCCATCTAGCCCCGATGCTTTCGCCTTTGGCATTTCCTTGACTATCTCTTCTATCTCCGCGAGGGTCAACTTTTGCATGAGGTTGTGATTATGTTATAGAGAGACAATATAGGGGATCAATCATTATATTATTTGTTTTGCATCCTCCCTATTTATGTGTTCTTTTATTAGGTTGCTAAAATGACTAACAAGTTATTTTTCTATATCATCATGGTTTTCCATGATTTCTCCCCCAACCTCATAGAGAGTATCAATGTGGTTTTGGCTTCGCCCCAAAAGAAGTGAATTGTGGAAAAAATGCCTAACAAGTTATTTTTATATATCATCATGGTTTTCCATGATTTCTCCCCCAACCTCGTAGAGACTATCAATGTGGTTTTGGCTTCGCCCCAAAAGCAGTGAATTGTGGAAAAAATGTTTGTTCTTATCACCTTCATAGAGCCATCGGATAAGGTATTTTTAACTATACATGATATTCTCTTTCTTATATCTTTGATTCAAGTCCCGACAAAGTTGTTCCTCCTTTACCTTGAGTTCCTGAGAGTGACTGTCTATGATGCAACACCCTCACCTCAATAGGATCTGCATGACCTCCTAGTCTTAGGATCGTTCTAAATTTCCACTTGAGTTGGATTGACTCTTTGATTTCCCCACTTGAAATCCCACTAAAACACACACACAGGTGTCTGTATCCACAGGTACTTATGAGTTATGCATGTGAGAACAGACAGAAGGCTCCAACTCTTACCCATGTGACCAACAACTTATGACCATGACCTTTACCGAAAGGGTATTTCGGCTTTCGTGACTTCATGATTCCATAGGTGAGCCACCTTAACTCAACAATCCCTGAAACCTAAAAAGGCCAATGGGAATTTGATCCTTCCTTGACTTTTCTCTGATGTGACCTCTGACTATGAGCTGGGGTAAATTCTTTCCAACAAATTGGGATTTCGCTTATCGACGTTTTTCAATGCAGCCACTCCTTTTGTCGAATCTCGAAATCATGACAACCACTCTGCCATAGATCAATGACTTTTATCTCTCCTATGAACAGACGATCCTAGTTCATTCGAGGCTTCACAAATTAGGAATTCACGACTCTCGACTTCGAGCCACAGCTACCTCCGCTTCCCGAATTTCAAAATGGAAAATTTCAAGGATGTGAGATCAAGAACTCTCATTGATATGAATCCAAAGGCCTCTATTCCTCTTGAGCTTATGAGTGATGAGATGCACTCAGCCTTAATCTTTTCATTGGTATGCGAAATCCAATGACCCATGGTAAATTGACACTTCTTCTTGAAGTGATTCCACCGTCCGATTCAACTTCTCAAGGACTTCTGGCCAAACGGCTAGGCGTCCTCCCTCCTGAACTTGACTTCTCCGAGATGATTTTGACCTCCATCTCCCTTTGAACACTTGAAAGGTTCTATCCCTTTTGATCTTTTACTTGCAAACTCTAGGGCTTCCTTAATGATTCTGCACGCACTCCTTCCGACATTCACAAATAACCTCTGATTATTTGGTCCTTCGACTCTGTGCACTCTTTGAAACAACAATATTTTAATCTTCCTCTTGGATTGGTAAAATCCAAGACCTCACCCAACCTGTGCACACATTGCATGGCTCTTAGATAACCTTGCACTTTGGTAGATATGAGAATAATGGTATCTCTCCTGAGCTTTCTGAGATAAAACTCAGAACTTCATCGACGCACACCTTGCGGATGTTCGCTACACTCCTTGCAGGAATTTTCAGGAAGAGAAACAATTGAAACTTATTCTTCCCTTCTCACAGATTTCATACATTTAACATGAAATCATATAGATAACACAACATTGAAATAAATGCATAATCAGAAAAATAATTGTAAACATACCATTCCACAGATGTAAGCATCAAGCATAATAACACCATGAAAATTGAGTCAAAGCTTCATATATTAACCCAAGTGTTCTTGTCCATGGGTTATTCTCTATGTTCTTTCTCTCTACAACTCTACTTCTTACATAATTCTCTATTTTTGAAAAAATAATACAATGATACAAGCGAGGGTGTCTATTATTCCATTTTCCCTCCTACAACTCTAACTATCAAATCAGAAATTAAAAGATACAACTACTTTACATTCAATATGCATAAATGCCTCCATATCTGACAGATGAGAGCAACACTCAAGATCTATTTACAACCTCCAAAACATAAATGCAAATACCCTCCCCTAGATATTACATTAATGTTTTTTCATTTAACTTCAAAACATTTCAAAATGTGTGTTGGTGCGTTTCCAACTGTCCTCGTCTTTGTGATTGCTTTGTTGGCTGCGTACGATGCGTATGCATCATACACCTCTGGCTTGAAAAAATTCTTGAACTCCTATTCATGAGTTCCTACACTGTCTATCCATGTCTTTGGATATCTGCTTTGCTTTCCCAATTGGCAGCTTCAATCAGATGGCCTTCCCACTTGACCAAATATTCAAAGTATGTCTTTCTTCGAGTCTTCTTTCAAACTCTTTGGTCAATGATCCTTTCCTTCTGTGGCTTTTCAGCTACAGGAAATTGTTTAATCCATTGAACTTATTTTTCATTCTCTGATCATTCTGCTTCATCTTCTCTGTAAGGATACAAATCTGTGACACTGAATATCGGTGAGATTTCGACCCCATATAGTAGTTCAATCTCATGAACTTACACAGTCTGATCTTTTTCATCTTAAGATTATTGTATGTTCCCCTTAGGAACCTTTCCTTCCTCAAATGCGCTAGAATCAAATCACCAACTTCAAATTGAAGCTCTCGTCGGTGTTGATCTGCTCTGCACTTGTACTCTTGATTTGAACTTTGTAATCGCTCCTTAGTTCTATTGTGAAGCTCCTTCATTCCTGCTGCAAATTCCTGAACACTTGCACTCCTGAATTCATCTTGTTTGGAATCTTTCAATTTAGAAACTCCTCTTGGATGCATTCCATATACAATTTGGAATGGGTTATTCCCTGTTCTTATTTTAAATGAATCATTGTAAGAAAATTCCGCTTGTTGCAGAATATGATCCCATTGACTGTGTTGTTCAGTCACTAGGCTTCTTAGAAAATCCCCCAAGCTCTTTCTCACGACCTCTATCTGTCCATCCGTCTGAGGATGATATGCTGAAATGAAAGACAAGTTTGTCCCCATCTTCTTCCATAAGGTCATCCAAAAGTGTCCAACAAACTTGGTGTCTAGATCAGAAATAATACTCCTTGGCAAGCCGTGAAGTCTGACGACTTCCTTGAAAAATAGATTTGCAATGTGAGTTGCGTTGTTGGTTTTATGGCATGGTATAAAATGTGACATCTTTGAAAATCTATCTACCACTACAAAGATTGAATCATATCCCCTTTGTGTCCTTTGCAGTTCCAATATGAAATCCATGCTCACTACGTCCCATGGCCTTTCTGGTATGGGCAAGGGATGGTATAACCCTGCATTCTTCCTTTCTCCTTTCATTTTCTGGAAAAACCTACACCTATACACAAATTTCTTCACATATTTCCTCATCCCTGGCTAATAATATGATCCATTCATCTTTGAGAACATTTTTTCATGAATGAAGTGTCCGTCCAATCCTCTGTTGTGCTTTTTCTTGAACAAATTCTCCCTCATGGAGCATTCTAGTATACATAGCTAGTTACCTTTGAACAATAATCCATCCTGGATCATATACTTGGTCCATTGGCTTTTGTCCCTCAGAATTGGATTCTCAGACACCTCATATGCTTCTCTGAAATTTGGATCATCCCTGTACATTTCTTTGAGGTTATCAAAACCCAAAGTCTTGACTCTGAATTCCTGCAATAGTAAAGATTTCCTGCTCAAAGCGTCAACCACTTTGCTAGCAGTTCCAAAAATATTTTTAATCACAAAAGTAAAATTATGCATATATTCAACCCATTTAGCATTTTTTTGGTTCAACTTCTCCTGTCGAGTTATGAATTGTAAAGTATGGTTATCGTTGTACAAAACGAACTCCTTGGGAACCAAATAGTGCCTCCATTTCTTCAGCGCTTGTATGACAACATAAATCTCCTTGTCATACATTGAGTATCTAATCTTTGCTCCATTCAGTTTTTCACTGAAATATGCAATCGGTCTGTTGTCTTGGCTCAAGACCGCTCCAATTGCAAACCCACTTGCATCACACCTGACCTGGAATGTTTTGCTGAAATCAAGTAACACCAGAATTGGTTTCTCAGTGATATTCTTCTTCAGCAGATTGAAACTCTTCTTTGCTTCCTCTGTCCAATGAAAATATTTGTGTCTTTTCTTGGTTGTGTCCATCATCGATGCACATATATCACTGAAATTTCTGATGAACTTCCTATAAAAACTAGCCAATCCATGGAAGCTTTGAACTTCAGAGATACTCTTCAGCGATGGCCAATCCCTAATTTCTTTTACCTTCTCCAGATCCATCTTTAATTCATTCAAAGAGATTACAAAACCCAAATAAATGAGTTATGTCTTCATGAAATACGACTTCTTCAAATTGATCAACAATTTCTCTTGTTATAATTTCCTCATCACTATAGCTAAATGATTTAAGTGCTTCGCTTCATCTTTACTGAAAATTAGTATATCATCCAGATATACAATCACAAATTTTCCAATGAAATCCTTCATGAACTCATTCATCAAACTCATAAAGGTTCTTGACGCATTCGTAAAGCCAAATGGCATGACAAGCCATTTGTACAAACCTTCATTTGTTTTGAATGTCATTTTCCATTCATCACCTTCCCTCATCCTGATTTGGTGATAGCCACTTTTCAAATCAATCTTCGAAAAATATTTGGCTATGTTCAAGAAATCCATCAAGTCATCCGTCCTAGGTAAAGGAAATCTATACCTGATGGTTATTTTGTTTATGGCCCTCGATTTTGTACACATTATCCATCCACCATATTTCTTTGGGCTTAACACTGTAGGTACAATGCATGGACTCAATCTTTCTTTAACCAATCCTTTGTCCATCAAGTATTGGACTTGTCTCTTAACCTCTTCATTCTCCTGCGGCGTCAATCTGTACGTTTCTTTGTTTGGTAAATTCTCTCCAGGTATAAGATCAATATGATGGCTTATGCCTCTCATAGGTGGCAACGAACAAGGTAATTTGTCCACTACGATATCAACCAACCCCTCCAACATTTCCTGAATTTCCTCAGGTATATCATCTATCTTGGTACTGGTTAAGATGACTCTAGGTTTTCTTACCACCACAAACTGCATGCATTCTTCTTTATTGACTTCATAAAGAAGTTCCTTCCCACTCATGAGAAGTATGGTATTGTTCATTTCTTTTTTTACTTCCCTGTCTTTAATTGGCAACAACATATGCGTTCTACCATTCTTCTCCAAGGTGTAAGTGTTCTTTCACCCATTATGAACAACATTCATGTCATGCTGCCACGGTCTACCCAATATAAGATGACAGACATCCATGGGAATAACATCACACAAAATTTCATCATTATAACCTCCTATCTTAAATTCAACTAAACATTGTTTAGTGACAGTTACATGATGTCCTTTTTGTAACCATGAGACTTTGTATGGGCTCGGATGTGCAATAGTCTCCAATTCCAGCTTCTCCACCATTTCTGTGGATACTATATTATGTGTGCTTCTACTATCCACTATTACCTTGCATACCCAATCCTTGGTCTTGCAAGCAGTTTTGAATAAACTGTTTCTTTGGACTGGATTCTCTACCTCCTTCTCTAGTTTCAAGAGAATTTTCCTCATCATGAGTGAGCTTCTTCCTTCAACATCTTCTTCTTAAAAATTTCTCCTTTGTTCTTTTGAAATGTGAGCTTCACCTCCATCTCTCTTCTTATTAGGACATACGAAAAACTTGTGTCCGATTTTTCCACAACCAAATTTTTTTATCTCACCTCCTTTGCCTCTTCCTCTTCCTCTTGCTCATGGAAAAGTATTTCTATCGACATATTGTCTCCCTTGTGAAATTCCTCCTCGTTTAGGGTGAGTATGAGGTTTCCTTTCTTCATCCTTCAGTTTCTGAGTCCTTTCCTGGGCAATTGATTTTCCTCTGCTCTGACTTCGACCTCTGGCTTTTTAACCTTGCTTTCAGGCCAATTTTTCTTCATCCTTCAGGGCCATTTGATAATCATCTTCGACATTTCTAATTGTCATCATGCTTATTTCATATTGAGTGTCATATCTCAGACCACTCATGTATTTGGAAACCTTTTCATCATCACTTTCTCGATGACCTGCTCTGATGTGGAGATTGTAAAACTCTTCAGTGTACTCCTTCACTGTCATCATCTTCTGTCTCAAATTCTACATCCTTCGAAACAGATTGATCTGTTAGTCCCTGGGTATAAATTTGGCTTTCATTTTTGCAACCATCCTATCCCAACTTTTGATTCTTTGTTTTCCTTTGCAACACTTGTTAGCCTGAACTTCATCCCACCACAATGTTGCATGCCCTTTAAGTCTGGTGATGGCATGTTTAAATTTCTTATCTTCCTCGACATCCTCATAGTCGAAGTATTTGTCTAGAGCTCTAAACTAATCTAGCAACTCTTCAACATCTAATTTTCCATCATACATCGGAATGCCCATTTTTTCTCTGGCTTCGATTCTTGCAACAACTCTTAATAGAATTTCTTCTACAACGTCTTCGACTCTGACATATTCCTCATCTCCAACCTCACTTTCACTTTCGGATTCAATTGCATCTCCAGTATCAGTTGTCTGTGTCTGTGCTATTTCCATAGCGTCCAATCAATCATGGAGTTCCCTCGTTTCCCTTTCCACAACTGGATCGGGCATTGGTATTTATATTCTTCTCGGTGGCATGGATGTAATTTTTTTTCTCCACTACAGAAACAAAAGAATTGTTTTAGGCTCTGATACCACTCTGATGTAACACCCCCACCTCAGCAAGATCCAGGCGACCTCCCAGTCTTAGGATCGTTCTAAATTTCCACCTGAGTTGAATTGAATCTTCAATTTCCCCATAGGAAATCCCACTAAAACACACACACAAGTGTGTGTATCCATAGGTACTTATGAGTTATGCATGTGCAAACATACACAAGGCGCTAACTCTCACCCATGTGAACGACAACTTATGATCACAACCTTTAATGAAAGGGTATTTTGGCTTTCATGACATCTTTATTCTAGTGGTGAGCCCCCTTGACTCAAAAATCCCCGAAATCTGAAAAGGCCAATGAGAATTTGATTCCTTCCTTGACTTTTCTCTAATGTGACCTCTGACTATGAGCTGGGATAAATTCTTCTTGGCACCTTGGGATTTCTCTTATTGAAATTTTTCAATGCAACCACTCCTTTCGCCAACTTTTGAAATCATGACAACCCCTTGTCATGGATCAATGAATCTGATCTCTCCTATGACCAGATGGTCCTATTTCTTTCAGGACTTCATGAATCGAGAATTCGTGACTCTCAACTATGAGCCACAACTTCCTCCACATCCCGAATTTTGAAATAGCGAATTTCAAGGATGTGAGATCAATGAATCTCGTTGATCTGAATCCAACGACCTCTATTCCTCCTGAGGTTAGGAGTGATGAGAAACACTCGGCCTTAATATTCTCACTGGTCTGCGAGATCCAATGACCCATGGTAAATCAACACTTCTTCTTGAAGCAATTCCACTCTGATTCAACTTCTCAAGGACTTCTGGCCAAATGGCTTGGCATCCTCCATCCTGAACTTGCCTTTTGCGAGACGATTTCTACCTCCGTCTCCCTTTGAACACTTCAAAGGTTCTATCCCTTCTGATCTTTCACTTGCAAACTCTAGGTCTTCCTTAGTGATTATGCATGCACTCCTTGAGGAATTCACAAATAACTTCTGATTATTTGGTCCTTCAACTCTTTGCACTCTTTGCAACAACAATATTTCAATTTTCCTCTTGGATTAGTAAAATCCAAGACCTCACCCAGCCTGTAGACACCTTGCATGCCGCTAAGATAACCTTGCACTTCAGTTGATATGAGAACAATGGTATCTCTCTTGAGATTTTTGAGATAAAACTCAGACCTTTGTCGACGCACACCTTATGGGCGTTCATTGCACTCGTTGAAGGAATTCTCAGGAAGAGAAGCAATTGAAACTCATTCTTCCCTCCTCATAGATTTCATACATTTAACATGAAATCATATAGATAACACAGCTTTGAAATAAATGCATAATCAGAAAAACCACTGTAAACATACCATTCGACAGATGTAAACAAGAAGCATAATAACACCATGAAAATTGAGTCAAAGATTCATATATTAACTCAAGTGTTCCTTTACATAGGTTCTTCTCTGTGTCTTTCTCTCTACAACTCTACTTCTTACATAATTCTCTATTTCAGAAAAAATAATACAATGATACAAGCAAGGGCGTCTATTATTCCGTTTTCCCTCCTATAACTCTAGCTATCAAATCGGAAATTAAAAGCTACAACTACTTTACATACAATAAACATAAATGCCTCCATATTCGACATATGAGAGCAACGCTCAAGATCTGTTTACAACCTCCAAAAAATAAATGTGAATACGCTCCCCTAGCTATTACATTAATGCTTTTTCATTCAACTTCAAAACATTTCAAAATGTGTGTTGGTGCGTTTGCAACTGTCCTCCTCTTTGTGCTTGCTTTGCTGGCTACATACGATGCTCCTGCATCATACTCCTCTGGCTTGAAAAAATTCATGAACTCATGTTCATGAGCTCCTGCATCGTTTTTCCATGTATTTGGATATCTTCTTCGCTTTCCCAACTGACATCTTCAATTAGATGGCCTTCCCACTTGACCAAATATTCAAAGTATGTCTTTCATTGGGTCTTCTTTCGAACTCTCTGGTCAATGATCCTTTCCATCTATGGCTTTTCAGCTATAGGAAATTGTTTAATCCATTGAAATTCTTTCTGATTCTCTGATCCTTCTGCTTCATCTGCTCTGTAAGGATACAAATCTATGACATTGAATATCGGTGAGATTCCGACCCCATCTGGTTCTTCAATATCATGACCTTGCACGTTCTGATCTTTTTCATCTTGAGCTTATTGTATGTTCCCCTTGGGAACCTTTCCTTCCTCAAATGCACTAGAATCAAATCACCAACTTCGAATTGAAACTCTCATCGGTGTTGATCTGATCTATGCTTATACTCTTGATTTGAACTCTGCAATCGCTCATTAATTCTGCTGTAAAGTCCTCAACACTTGCACTCCTGAATTCAACTTCTTCTAAATGTTTCAATTCAGAAACTCATCTTGAATGCATTCCATATACAATTTGGAATGGGCTATTCCCTATGCTTCTTTTAAATGAATCATTGTAAGAAAATTCGGCTTGTTGAAGAATATGATCCCATTGACTATGGTGTTTAGTCACTAGGCTTCTTAGAAAATCCCCCAAGCTCTTGTTCACGACCTCTATTTGTCCATCCATCTAAGGATGATACGCTAAACTGAAAGACAATTTTGTCCCCATCTTCTTCCATAAGGTCCTCCAAAAGTGTCCAACAAACTTGGTGTCTCGATCAAAAATAATACTACTTGGCAAGCCGTGAAGTCTGACGACTTCCTTGAAAAACAAATTCGCAATGTGAGTTGCGTCGCTGGTTTTCTGGCATGGTATAAAATGTGTCATCTTTGAAAATCTATCTACCACTACAAGGATTGAATCATATCCCCTTTGTGTCCTCCGCAGTCCCAATATGAAATCCTTGCTCACTATGTCCCACAGCCTTTCTAGTATGGGAAAGGGTTGGTATAACCCTGCGTTTTGCCTTTCTCCTTTCCTATGCTGAAACATATTGTACCTATATAGAAATTTCTTCACATCTTTCCTCATCCCTGGCCAATAATTTGATCCATTCATCTTTGATAACGTTTTTTCATAACCGAAGTGTCTGACCAATCCTCTACTATGCTTTTCCTTCAACAAATTCTCCCTCATGGAGCATTCCAGTATACATAGTTGGTTACCTTTGAACAATAATCCATCCTAGATCATGTACTCGGTCCATTGTCTTCTATCCCTGAGAATTGGATTCTCAGACGCCTCATATGCTTTGCTGAAATTTGGACCATCCCTGTACATTTCTTTGAGGTTATCAAAACCCAAAGTCTTGACTCTGAATTCTTGCAATAGCAAAGATTTCCTGCTCAAAGCATCAGACACTTTGTTAGCAGTTCCAAAAACATGTTTAATCACAAAAGTAAAATTATGCATATATTCAAACCATTTAGCCTGTTTTTGGTTAAACTTCTCCTATCGAGTTATGAATTGTAAGGCATTGTTATCGCTGTACAAAATGAATTCTTTGGGAACCAAATAGTGCCTCCATTTCTTCAGTGCTTGTTTGACTGCATAAAACTCCTTGTCATACGTTGAGTATATGTTCTTTGCTTCATTCAATTTTTCACTGAAATACACAATCGACATGTTGTCTTGGCTCAAGACTACTCTAATTGCAAACCCACTTGCATCACACCTGACTTGGAATGTTTTGCTGAAATCTGGTAACACCAGAACTGGTTGCTCAATGGTCTTTTTCTTCAGCAGGTTGAAACTCTTCTCTGCTTCCTATGTCCAATGAAAATATTTTTGTATTTTCTTGACTGTGTCCATCATCGATGCACATATCTTGCTGAAATTTTTGATGAACTTCCTATAAAAACTAGCCAATCCATGGAATCTTCGAACTTCAAAGATACTCTTTGGCGATGGCCAATCCCTGATTTCTTTTACCTTCTCTGGATCCATCTTTAATTCATTCGAAGAGATTACAAAACCCAAATAAATGAGTTCTGTCTTCATGAAAGATGACTTCTTCAAATTGATCAACAATTTCTCTTGCTATAATTTCCTCGTCACTGTAGCTAAATTATTTAAGTGCTCTGCTTCAACTTTACAGAAAATTAGTATATCATCCAGATATACAATCAAGGATTTTCCAATGAAATCGTTCAGGACCTCATTCATCAACCTCATAAAGGTGCTCGATGCATTCGTCAAGCCAAATGGCATGACAAGCCATTCATACAAACCTTTGTTTGTTTTGAATGTCGTTTTCCATTCATCACCATCCCTCATACTAATTTGGTGATAGCCACTTTTCAAATCAATCTTTGAAAAATATTTGGCTCCGTTCAAGCAATCCATCAAGTCGTCCATCCTGGGTAAAGGAAATCTATACCTGATGGTGATTTTGTTTATCGACCTAGAGTCTATACACATTCTCCATCCACCATATTTCTTTGGGCTTAACATTGTAGGTACAACGCATGGACTCAAGCTTTCTCTAACCAATCCTTTGTCCATCAAGTCTTGGACTTGTCTCTTAACCTATTCATTCTCCTGTGGCGTCAATCTGTACGTTGCTTTGTTTAGTAAACTCACTCCAAGTATAAGATCAATATGATGGCTTATGCCTCTGATAGGTGGCAATGAACAAAGTAATTCATCCACTACGATATCAACAAACTCCTCTAGCTTTTCCTGAATTTCCTCAGGTAGATCATCTATCTTGGTACTGGTTAAGATGACTCTAGGTTTTCTTACCACCGCAAACTGCATGCCTTCTTCTATATTGAATCCATCAAGAAGTTCCTCGACGACATGTTTAACTTTCTTATATTCCTCGACATCCTCATATTCAAAGTATTTGTCTAGAGCTCTAAACCAATCTAGCATCTCTTCAACGTCTAATTTTCCTTCATACATCGTAATGTCCATCTTTTCTCTGGCTCCGATTCTTGCAATAAATCTGAATAGACATTCTTCTGCAGCGTCTTCCACTGCGACTTCTTCCTCAACTCCAGCCTCATTTTCACTTTCAGCTTCACTGACATCTTTGGTATCAACTGTCCATCTCTGTTCTATTTCTATAGCATCCAATAGATCACGGATTTCCCTAATTTCCCTTTCCACAGCTGGATCGGGCATTGGTCTTTCTCTTCTTCTCGGTGGCATGGCTGTAATTTCTTTTCTCCGCTATAGAAAGCAAAGAATTTTTTTGGGCTCTGATACCACTCTGACATAGCACCCCCACCTCAACAGGATATGGGCGACCTCCTGGTCTTAGGATTATTCTAAATTTCCACTTGAGTCAGATTGACTCTTCGATTTCTCCATAGGAAATCCCACTAAAACACACACACAAGTCTGTGTATCCATAGGTCCTTATGAGTTATGCCTGTGTGAACATACACAAGGCACCAACTCTCATCCATGTGACTAACAACTTATGACCACAAACTTTACCGAAAGGGTATTTCGGCTTTCGCAACTTCGTGATTCCAGTGGTGAGCCCCCTTGACTCAACAATCCCCGAAACCCAAAAAGGTTAACGGGAATTTGATTCCTTCCTTGACTTTTCTCTAACGTGACCTCTAACTATGAGCTGGGGTAAATTCTTTTCGGCACCTTGTGATTTCTCTTATCGACATTTTTAAATGCAACCACTCCTTTCCGCAACTCTCGAAATCATGACAACCGTTTCCACAGATCAATGACTCTAATCTCTCCTACGACTAGACGGTCCTGGTTCTTTCAGGACTTTGCAAATCGAGAATTTGTGGCTCTCGACTCCGAGCCATAGCTTCCTCCACTTCCCGAATTTCAAAATAGCGAATTTCAAGGATGTGAGATCAACAACTCTCATTGATCCAAATCCAACGACCTTTATTCCTCCTGATCTTACGAGTGCTAAGAAACACTCAGCCTTAATATTCTCGCTGGTCTGCGAGATGCAATGACCCACAGTAAATTGACACTTCTTCTTGAAGCAATTCCATCGTTTGACTCAACTTCTCAAGGACTTCTGGACAAATGGCTTGGTGTCCTCCATCTTGAACTTGACTTCTAAGAGACATTTTCGACCTTCGTCTCCCTTTGAACACTTCAAAGGTTTTATCCCTTCTGAGATTTCGCTTGCAAACTCTAGGGATTCCTCAGTGATTATGCACACACTCCTTGCATAATTCATAAATAACCTTTGGTTATTTGGTCCTTCGACTCTCTGCACTCTTTGCAACAACAGTATTTCAATCTTCCTCTTGGATTGGTAAAATCGAAGACCTCACCCAGCCTGCGGAGACCTTGCATGGCTTTGAGCTAACCTTGCACTTTAGTTGATATGAGAAAAATGGTATCTCTCCTAATGTTTCTCAGATAAAACTCAGAACTTCATCGATGCACACCTTACGGATGTTCACTGCACTCCTTGCAAGAATTCTTAGGAAGAGAAACAATTGAAACTCATTCTTCCCTCCTCACAGATTTCATACATTTAACATGAAATCATACAAATAACATAACATTGAAATAAATGCATAATGAGAAAAACAATTGTAAACATACCATTCCATAGATGTAAACAACAAGCATAATAACACCATGAAAATTGAGTTAAGGCTTCATATATTAACTCAAGTGTTCATGTACATGGGTTATTCTCTATGTTCTTTCTCTCTAGATCTCTACTTCTTACATAATTCTCTATTTCTGAAAAAATAATACAATGATACAAGCGAGGGTGTCTATTATTCCAGTTTCCCTCCTACAACTCTAACTATCAAATCAGAAATTAAAACCTACAACTACTTTACAATAAATGCTGCCATATCTGACAGATGAGAGCAACGCTCAAGATCTGTTTACAACCTCCAAAACATAAATGAGAATATGCTCCCCTAGCTATTAGATTAATGCTTTTTCATTCAACTTCAAAACATTTCAAAATGCATGTTGGTACGTTTCCAGTTGTCCTCCTCTTTGTGCTTGGTTTGTTGGTTGCACACGATGCTCCTCGATCAATCTTGTTAGATTCATAATGAAGAAAAGAGCATAAATATAATGGAAATAATAGAAGCAATCAAGAAACCATGATGAATGAAGATAACTAAACAATGGCAGAAAAGGCATACTCTATTCATCAATTCCTCTATAAATAATCATGTACATAGATGTACATATATAATACAAAAGACATAATTGTCATGTAACTGTATAACAATTAGGTTAACTTAACTAACCAACTAACTTATGATTAGTGTTTTAACATCCCCCCTTAATCATACGTTTGTTCTTGCCTGAAAAACTGCCATTACTTGACAATCACATGTGTCAAGCGAATATTCAGAGGGCTGGTTGAAGATGCTCTCTGAAATTTGAAAAACAAATAGCAGAAGTTGATGTCTTCTACTAAATCGGTGGTTTAAGGTTGAACACAAACTCATCTCGGGGTTTCAGTATGACCACAAACCAATCTGGTGGTTTCAGTATGACCACAAACCGAATGTCTAGTAGAAGTTGATTTCTTCTACTAAATGGCATGGTTTTAAGTTGACTGTAAACTAACAAGAGCTCAAGGCTCAAAAATATGAAAATGTAACAAGTCGAACTTCATGTCTTCTGCTCAATTGGTGGTTTTAAGCTGACCACAAACCAAATCAACAAAAAAATGTTCAGGAACAAGACTTCATACTAAGAACTAGGTTGCATACTTGATCATCTGTTCAAAAGATCTAAATCAAACTTCTAAATCAAACTTGGAACCTGACTCAAAATCAAACTTGGAACCTAACTCAACTAGATTTGCCCCCTATTAGGGACAAGTGGTTCCAATTCCCTTAACAGTCATTCGGAAGTATGTCCAAGAAGAGATCCAACACATCAAATTTTCTTTCGACAGAGTCTGAAGACTCGATCTTTAACTCAAAAGACTACATCAACTGGGCCCCGATCATACCCTAAATAAAAAATCTTGAAAAACATTCATGTCCATCAACTGTAGAAATATCTCCAATCAAGTATGATTGTACTTGTGTATAAATCCGATGATAAGACTACTCCAATAAATTGGCTTCCAAACGCCAACGCCAATTCCCTGACCATTCAAAATGAGTTTGTTTCCGCTTGTGCTTTTGACACCTTATTGAGGGATGATTTGTCTTCCCACAAATTTTGGATGGGTGAAGATCAAAACAGTTTGACTTATCATGGCCAAACCGGTGACAGCGTTTGCACTATATGGGTTCTTTATCCGACCGATTATCATGATCTAGAGCAACATCATCATCAAAAATATCATGTACCTGTTCCTTACCAATATCCACAAGCTCTATCATCTTATCATCGTTCAAAAAACCTCCACTCACAAAGCAAATAGGTTCGCTATAATTGGGAAAATGAAAAAGGTTGTCAGCATCCTGTACATATCCTAGTCCATATCGATTTTGTTTAAATCATAATTCTTCTCATGGTCGAACAATACATTTATCTGCAACTTTTTCTGACATAGGGACTTTATTCAACTCATCTTCATGTTTATGACTAACATCACTAGTCAACTGAATGTCTTCATTATTTTCATCCTTGATGCCATTTTGGTTATTGTAATCACATTGTTGGTGTCGAAGCAATCTTAACTCATTAGACAACAATTTGTTTTCATGTTTGAACGTATCAATCTTCTTGTGTGTTACTTGTAAACAAGTAATCATTGTACTAAGAGTGGACTTGTTTATTGCAATTGTAGATTCTGAAGTTGAGTTAATTAATGTGCACAATATTGTAAATAGTTCCTTAATTCTTTCCATTATGCAGAATATCGAAGAGAGATGATTGTATGTTGATGCCACAAAATTCAATTTTGTAGCTTGTTGTGCATGCCAAGAGCAATCGTCCGGTGCATAAATGTGCCAAAAACTACAGGATAACATTTAGAAGATCCTAAGATAAACCCCCTTATTCAATCTCGGGTGGATCTACAAATAACACTAAATACAATTTGTTGAACCATTTTTTATTTACAACTACCTTATAACTCCATTACAAAAATCATACTGACAAAGTCTCTTAACAATAGTTCTTATAACTCTTCTATGAAAATAAACCCTTATAACTTCATATACATTTAATTATAATGGAGAAAACTCCTCCATATAAATTTTCAATCTTCTTATACTTTATACTTCATATAATAAATTCTTTCTAAATCCTCTCACACCAAGCCTTTTAAATTTACCTTTTGTAAAAATGGATATTGCTCCATTCCAAAAATACCACAAGATCCCAAGACCATACCTTGAACGAAGATATTGATTTTCCCTTCAACAAAAATCCTCGATCAACAATTTTTTGTATTTTTAACTTTATTCCTCCAAAAATATTGGGACTTCTTTTAAAATAAACATTTTTTATAAGCATCCTCCGTTAAAATTAAAATAAAATAGTTTTTCCATCCTTTTTCTTAAAAATAAATAAACATTTCTAATTCCTCCAACCTATATTCATCGGATTGTGATTTCTCCAATCGCCACTAGCAAATCTTGATTTAAAATAATATATGTAGATTATTTAAAACTTATGTAGGTTTAGATGTAGGCTTTAAGGCTTCTTACAACTTGGTCTTAGTGGCTCCTCACAAACTGAGGATTTTTCTTTAGTACGGACAGTTCGAATGCTCTTCACTCATCTTCGCTCCTTTGGACTGCAAATCCGTGCCTTTAAACATATTTTAAATCAGGACCAGTGCGAATGGCCAGTGCGTGTGTTGTTACGCCCTCCATACACGACCTTCGATGCCAATCTTCTTCCGTTCATATTATGCAAAACAATATTAAGTCTTCCTTTGCATGCGACACCACTTCAATTCTATGGAATGGAAATACTACATGATCTACCACAGGGTGATTTGCTACAGGTCTAGAATTCGATTCTTCACTTTTCTATCTCATACAACCCAACAACTTCAGGATCTATGTCAACATTCAGAAATCAATTCAAATGAATGAACACACTTACCCATTTCAACATCGAGCACAGAATTGGATTTGAAGGATTTGTTCTATCGCCCACTAAATCCACGCCACACCATCCTTAAATCAAA
The DNA here is from genome assembly GCA_009831015.1 of Picea engelmannii. Taxonomy (NCBI): domain Eukaryota; kingdom Viridiplantae; phylum Streptophyta; class Pinopsida; order Pinales; family Pinaceae; genus Picea; species Picea engelmannii. The sequence continues at coordinate 16,400 of ML790138.1, read as the reverse complement.
TGGCTCAAATAAACGCAGCAATTCAATGTTCACTAGAACCAACAACCTCAAGCTTTATAATCTCGGTTCTGCAAACACTTACAAGATTCATTTCTTCTTCAACGCATCTCTTGGCCTAATTTCACACTTTCTTGGACATAGGCTCTTGGAAATTACACAACCGAACCTACTTTCCTCCGTTGCGTCTGTCTCTCTCCACACGGTTCTCCACACACACAAACAATCTCTTTTCAACGTTCTTCACCAGGCTTACGTGCAGGCTTCTCACAATTTATTTCATCTTCACGCTTCATCCATTCACAATCTCACAATCATTAAGATCATAAATGTGCGCTGATAAACCAGTAGGCCTCTAAGATTATCTACATGTTATGATACCACTGTTAGATTCATAACGAAGAAAAGAGCATAAATATAATGGAAATAATAGAAGCAATCAAGAAACCATGATGAATGGAGATAACTAAACAATGGCGGAAAAGGAATACTCTATTCATCAATTCTTCTGTAAATAATCATGTACATAAATGTACATATATAATACAAAAGACCATAACTTGTTAGAGAATAATGGAGAAATTTAATGAATGTTGTTACAAGCGGTTCAGATCCGTTTATATCGGAGACAGTTAAATCTGCTCTTCTGATATATATATGTAATGTTTTCTTGTGTATAATATATAATACATTTCTGTGTGTGAATACTATTTGCCTATGTTCTTATGGATTTCATCATGGTATCAGAGTTAGGACAGCCCTGACTCTCTCACGAGAGGGGCTGGAATATGAGATAGATTGAGAGATGATCCTCTGTACATATGTAGAGTAGCAGAGTGTTGAATTTTTTGATTGCTGTGTGTTACCTTAGTTCTGTGTGCAAATCTCCCTGAAAGAGCCACATCGTTGCGTGACCAGATCACTGCTGTAGATGTGTTGTTGTTGTTTTGTGAGGTGGAAGAAGAAGAAAAAAAAAAAAAAAGGGAGCCACCATCACCGTTTGAGTTTAGTGTGAGCTGCATTTTGCATGCTTAATCGCCTAATAGAAGATCCCTAGAAAAGGAAGCCGTCATCTGCTGATCCGTTCCATCTGAGCCGTGCTGAGCCGATCCATCTGAAAGGAGGAGACGACATTGTGGACAAGACAAGGAGAAGCGTTGACTGCTTGGAGAAGCCCTCACCAAGGAGACGGTTGCTGATGGTTGTGCCAATCCATGCCATGCATAATGTTGATTGAAGAATCGTTTGCAAGTCAGACCTGCTGCAAATCCGTTCAGAGCTGAGTATTGCAGAAAATTCATCATCATCTATGGAAGATCTATTGTTGTGTGTGATCCTGTTGGTGTTCTAAGTTCTTCAGATGCAAATTTGTGGTGTGATATGTGTTTGTTCTTGGATCTGTGTTTGGAAGTCTTGGTAATATTGTAAATGTAGTAGCATTATTTCTATTTGCAAAATTATATT
>ML790138.1:0-14751 GCA_009831015.1 Picea engelmannii | reverse complement strand
TTTGTGTGTAAGTGTTTATGTAAAAATAAGAACTTGTATTTTGATGCAAGCTGGTAGCCCCAGTATCAAGTACATTGTTTTTATTAGAAGTCACCTTGTGTAAAGGAATGTTGAGGACATTCAGTATCCAAACTTTTCTTCTAAATACTGAAGGATAGCCGAAAGCAAAAATCCTACAGATGAAGGCAAGTTCATAGAATGCATCAATAATTGACATCTTTTATCACGGAAGCCCCGATGAGCCGAGTTGTCAAATTGTCCATTATACAAGTGCAAGAATGATGGTTAGAGGCGTTTTGACTTTAAATGTGTCAGTGGGTAGCTCGAATGTGTGGAGAAGAAAGAGCGGAAGTCGTGTGATTGCAGAGTGAGTTTTAGTGCCGAGGAAGACCAGACAGACAGATGAAAGTTCAAGTGTTGTAATTGTGTGTGAATTGTGATATAAAATCCATTTCTCCATTAAGGGGAAGTGTTAGAGAATAATGGAGAAATTTAATGAATGTTGTTACAAGCGGTTCAGATCCGTTTATATCGGAGACAGTTAAATCTGCTCTTCTGATATATATATGTAATGTTTTCTTGTGTATAATATATAATACATTTCTGTGTGTGAATACTATTTTCCTATGTTCTTATGGATTTCATCATAACTATCATGTAACTGCAATTAGATTAACTTAACTAACTAACTAACTTATAATTAGTGATTTAACAAATCTCACATTAATTCTTCAATGACTCTTTCCATGTCCTCTTTCCAATCTTATTTTTTCTTCAAAGATGTTCCCAAAAATTAACTTGTTCCATTTTTTGAGCTAGTTCTTGGTGTGTTTCAATAACTATTGAAATTGATGCATTTTTGTTCCATACAGGTCTTGTCTTTCCTACCACCATTCCACTATATTCTGGAGGAAATTGAGGTGATGCAGATAGAATTTTTTGAAGTGAAAAGGTTTGAGTCACAGTTTCATGATATTTTCCCACTCAAGGGATATGGGCCATTGATTCGATCCATAGTGGGGTCATATATCTTCTGAGAGGGCTTGTTTCGATTGGAAGAAAGCCTCAGATACCAAGAATATTTCTAGGCGCACTCCGACATAGTTCTATCCTTCTCTTCTATTACTCCATGTGAGCCATCCCACTTTTGATGGGAAATCAATGAGTTACAGTTGTTCTACTAATTCTCTGAATGCCATATTTTCCTAGTCCAAATTCTGCACTCCTTTTGTTTCCTCTAGGGATATTATCAAATTGAAATCCCCTCCGATAATGCATTACTGATCTGCCATGATCAATCCCAGGTGTGATATCACCCTGAGAAGCTTCCTTTTGGATGCTAGAATCAAGGAACCATAGGCATTAGAGACATATCCTTGGTCTTTAGATCGCAATATTTTGTAGTGGATTGTTAAAATTCTTGGGATCTGCGAGAACAAATCAACGTTCAAGATGTCGAGGTCCCAAAGGATAGTGATCCCCCGGGGTTCGCTCATCTTTTATGCATTCTACCTCATCGCTTTTCCATATCTTACATGTTATTCTCCTTAATGTGTAACTATCAAACTTAATTTGATGTAGCATAACTAAATCTACTTTTTTCTGTTGCAATTTATTTCTTAAGTAATCTGTGCTTGGTTAGTGCGTTCAAACCCCTCACATTTTAGGGCAAGATTTTCATGTTCAACATCTGGGTTGGGGTTGCAAAAACTTATCTCGAAGTCCCACTACTTGACCTCAGTCAACGAGAAGGTCTCTATTCTCTTCTAATAGCTGTTTATGTGGCTTGCATCTCCTTTTCGTCTCCTACTCCCTTATTTTTTTTTGGGTTTCATTGCGTTTGTTTTGATACACAGGTTACTCGATGATGAGGCCGGATTATCTTGATTGTGTCCTTTGCCTTTCCGTTTGGTTAATCTTGCTGGAGTTTGTGTAGTTGACCCACTTTCATGTTATTCTCTTTCTTTCCATGAACTTCTATGAGATATTTGATATCGACCTAAATATCTTCTTGGTCCACATCTTGGGGAGTTTCCTCCTAGTTAGGCTCATCTTGTGATTCTTTGTTGTCATCCAGATACTCAATGTTGATTTCTCCTTCTATTACTAGAGAGATTATAGTACTCTATTATGTCCGTTAACGTTTTTTAAGCTCTTCTTGCTTGAATTTTTCTAGATTATGTTACTCTATTGTGTACGTTAACGTTTTTGTCGCTCTTCTTGCTTGATTTTTTCTCCCTTGTCTTTCAGATTACTCTTTTATCTTTTCAACTTCTCCCCTTCTTTATTGTTTTCTACTACTAATGATTGAAATCTATTTACTATTGCTTGAAATCTATTTGAATACTTCTTGAAGGTCTCCCTGTTGGTTTATTACCTTTGCGACCCGCCTTCATTTTTCTAGGAATCTTTGTTGGAGAAAATTAATTTCTACCTAACCCGAAGCTTCCACCAACCGAAGCTTCCACCAAGTTCGAGAGAGCTCTACTGTCATATCCACCGACATTCCACCAATGCTCCGAGAAACTTCTGGACGCTCGAGAGTTTTCTAAAGGCCTCTATAAAAACGAGGCAGATGTATCTGGTTTAATCAATCGATCAATACAATTTATTTTGTGGTTATTTGTCTGTGTGTTCAGCTTTTGAATCCTTCAATCTTGACAAAGTCATCTTCCTCCTCTTTACCCTTCTTTTTGTCGATGTTAAGTTTTATGGGCAATATTTGAATATATGATAGTGCTCCTGGAATTTCCTACATGTAGATCGACCTGGTAAGAGATGTTGATTGATTAAGGTAAATCTCTTGCCACATTCATATACACGCAAATCATTGCATAGGACGTGTATCTTGAGGCTTTGTGTTATGAGAGAGTTTAACGAAATACCGAAACTTTTTTCAGATGCCAAAAGTTTTCAGGCAAGGGATATAGTCTAATCCGCAACTTATATTAGCCCTCTTTCTCAGTTGAAGAAATAAAGTCATAAAGTCCCTCATCAAATATTTTGTCTCTGTGTGGAAAATTATTATTAAAAAACTATGAAACCAATCTTTAAATCCATTTCTCCTTTAACTTTCCATCTCTATTTTACCCCATAACATCTCTATTTTACCCCATAACATCTATTTTACCCCATAACATAAGGGTTTTCTCCTAGGTGAAAATTCTCATGAATTTTCAAATGGCTACATGGTATTTCATGTACTGTATGTAGTTCCCAATCCATAATGAGGTGACCTCATAACGAGGGTAGTCCCCATCCATGATGAGGTGACCTCATAATGAAGGTTCTTCATTCTTGGTACACCATTCTCTATTCCTCCCCTCTTGATGTAACATGGGAACTTGTTGGACTCCCTTGCCACTTCTCCCTGAACAACCTAGTACATCCCTCTTCCTTGGCGACTTCTACCCAGCCATCCATATCTTGCGCCACCATTGTAGTCCCATCAATCTTTCCTTGAAACATGTATTCCCTTCTCCCCAATCAAACGTTATGAACCAACTTCAAACCCTAACCCTCTACCCTTCTCTTCCTACAGTTGTTCAGTTCAAATATTTATAAATGTATATAAAAATTTAAATTATTTTTAAATTCGAATGTTATATGAAATTTGTGACGAAAAATGGAAAAGTAATAATTTTTTAAGTTCAATTGTGCATTACGTTGAAACGTAATGATTCCCACTCTTAAAATTTAGATTTAGACCATAGGGTGTTTTATAAAAATCTTTTTATCTCACTTCTCGTGAAAGATTTGTCATCTTATAATTACATGTCTACTTGGTATCTGTAAAAAAAAAATATAATATCAACTTTGAAATATGTAAAAGATGTATTAAATACGAATTGTTACTCAACTCTTTTAAAAACCGAAAATATTTACAACCAAAACATCTTAACCAGTAAACCCTTTCAAAACATCTTAACCAGTAAACCATTTCACATACCCATACAACTGATACAGATATCAAATTAAAATTTACAAAACAAATGAACGTAGAAACTGCTTTGCTGTTAAAAGCGTTGCTTGGAGACAAGCAGCTTCTGAATAAGAGTTCTCACGATCATCGGAAACAACTCCATGGAATGCAATCTATTACCTTCATTTTAATTAGCCGAGTTGCTCATAGATGAATAAAACACACCGCTGCATTGGTTTAACTTCAAACACCTCCGGTAAAAGTACTATATCCATGGTTTCGTTGTCCATTTCAAACCACAGGTTCTGCATTTTATCATGGACGGCTGACGGATTATTAACAGTTTGATTTACATACTTTGAAGCTGTTACATATGCTATAATATGCGCTCCATCCATCGTTTTCTTCAGAACTGCTACCAACTTATAATTGCAATTCGTAGTACTTTGTGAATCCATGTGTTCGCGGAGATCCAAAAACTCTTCATACACCATGATGCTCTCCGAGCACTGAACATTACTCAAATCCAAAATCAATGTACGTGGAAGATGGCGAATGGTTGTTCGATGCCTGACATCGTAGACCATATCACATCTACCCAATTTGGAATCACAAACGTTATATTCCGGACGGTTGACGTTTAGTCGTTGTGAAAAATAGAAAAGATCACGCAACGTTAGAAATCCGGTACTGTTATTGCAGCCTTCGTATATAATGTTTATATCGTCTGCATGGGATTTAATGTATCGGGAAAGATCGAAATTCTCCTCTTTATTGACAAAGAAGGTCAGCATCATAGTCTCTTCAACAAAATCATAGCTAGCGCCGCATGATTTGCATGTCGTTCGAGTTTTATATCTTCCGCATAGGTTTTCCGCCAACCCTTTTACATATCCTTCCTGTATTACTATCTGCAGAATGATATGCAAAACTTTAGCAGTGGGGTTTCCCTCCCCCACTGGGCGAAAGGCGTCGGGGTATCTTCTATGTAGCCAGTCTGCGATGAGAGCTGCTGGGAGGAATTCATTTCGGGAGTACTCCTTTAGCTCGTCTTCGGTCATATTATTTGGTATCCGTCTTTGTAAGAAGAAGAACCGAACTAAGGTAGTCAGGGACTGTAAGTATGGGTCTCTATATGAGTTCTCACGAGAGATGTCAGACGCGACCGGATTTCGGAGGCTGAAGAAGGCCGCTCTGGTGGCTTGCATGGCTAATATGCACTGAATGGATGCACTTATATAACATGTACCCAAATCATTGTGAACACCTTGGCAGGCCAATTTGTAAGATGTTTCTCTGCCTTTATCAGTAACTTCTTCATCCTGTCTCCCATTTAGCGGGTCTTGCTTTTTCTTTCCAAATAAGCTTCTAATCATATCCATGTTTAGCAAAATGTTTAGCCAGATGTGAGAAAGGTTGATGCTTCACAAATATAATTTCCACAAAATTTACAAAAATTGATGTGTGAAAAAAAATTAAAATTAAAATTTAGGATCACATTGATGAGTCAAAATGTTTTTTGTAAAATAAATTTATAATGCCAAGTACTTTGAACCATTTATACTAATTTTGTATTCTTCTCTTTTTTATTTATTTTTGAGACCGACCATTTTTTTAATTATCTTTTTTAATTTTATTTTGTAAGCCGACTATGGAAGACTTAATAATTGATTTATATTCAATCATCCAATAGAACACATCAACTATCAATTTTTAGTTGATTGCATTTTTTGGTGTCTCTTAGGTTGCAGGTTCTAACTTGGATTGCCATGTAAATATAGGCTGATCTAAACCAATTGCACTATCTAAATTTGACATAATAAAAATAACAGTTAATTGGTATTTTTCATGTGAATTAAATCATCATTATTATTTTAAAAATTAAATAATTTTATTTTATATTTGATAAAAAAAAAATATTTTTCCTTAAAAATAATGCAATAAATTGTTATTATTATTATTATGTAAATAAAATTTGTATTACTTTTAAAAAATTTGCCACTTGCCGTGCCATACAAGTGGAAACCAATAGCTCCAATGCATGTTTGACTTTGCTACAGGGAAAATTTTGTGCAACCATGACTGCTCTAAACATTCTAAACATAAAAACAAAATGACAGAAAAGGAATTTAAATTGTACGCAAACCTAAATTTCCACCATCCTTGGTTGGGTGCAGAGTTAGCACAAATGGGTGGAAGCATGTTGAGAATATCCTCTTCGCTGGATCGCTTGACATGGCTTTGAACAAAATATCTAGGTGTCGAGAAAGGGTTGCTTGACGGTGAAGATGCTCATAAACATCCCGTCACGTATCAAAACTTAATTGCAAATGTTCCTAAGAGAGGCACCATGATCTAGGCAAGGCCAGTTGTGGAGTGCCATTTGTAGGATGAGCCAATTCTTCCTGATGAGTAGTTGTAGGAGGTTCTTCCTCAATAAGAAAACCGTATGTGTCTGATGCTAATACATCTTCTTGCAAAAATTCGGTTGAGATTTCTTCCTCAATAGGGAAGTTACCCAGCTGTCAAGTCGTCACCCAAAGGAGAGTGATCGAAAGTGAAGGGTGGCTCCAGAATATCCGAAGCAGGGAAGAGAGTGGAGTCCAAGGGGGCCAAAGGAGGGACCTGGGGAATTTCTTCTTCCACAATCGCCATGGGCTAGTCATTCTCTACCCAATTCTAAGAAAAGAAGGGTGAAGCAAAATGGGGGTGGTCTGGAGCGGCAAGGGGTAGTGAGAGATAAATTGGTTCAGCTCGGGGTCCAGGGTGGTCATGAACTACATTGGGCAGCGTAGGTTCAGTTGGAGGTCCATGGCGGCGATGCCGAGCAACAAATCTTTAGTAGGTCAGTCCTCGCTTGGGTTTTACCCTTTCTTTGGGCATTGGGATGGTCGTAATAGAGATGAAAGAAAATAGGGGACACACAGAGGAGGAAGAGTTTGAACATGAGAGAGACCACTATGAGAAAAAATAAACAATGTCTAGAACAATGCAATGAATTTTGGTGCTTACCTTCTTAATAACCACTTCCTTGATATGTGACAGCTCCATTAAACCCAAGTGGATAACAGAATGGTGGATCGTACCACGATTAACCTGATCCAACTTGAGCATTGAGATGTCCGTTAACTTGTTCCTTCCAATTAGGCGCACTAACGTCTCTTTCACTTGTAGGCAAACCATACAAATTGAACGAATGAGGAGGATGACAACTAGGGATATTAACTCCCAAATGTGCATGTCTTCGAGGTGTCACCCCATCCAAGGTATCATCATTATTATTTTAAAACCTATACTACTTTAAATTAAATTATGTTTCCTTAAAAATAATACAATAAATTATGATCATTGTGTAAGTATACATGATATGAAAGAGTGCAATAAAATTTGATTTTGACTTATGTCTTAGAAATAAATTGTGTACAATAAGTTATAGAAAAATAAATTGTGTGCAACAAGTTATAGAAAATAAATTGTGTTGCATGGCAGCGTAGTCCCTTCCTAAAAGTTAATTTACCTGAAAAATTTAAAGTTATTTTGTTGAGTTAATTAAATATAAATTAAATGTTAATTTAACCGGAACAACTTAATTGTTGGTACAATTATTTTGTGATACCATCTTGGATACAACTTGTAGAAATCAATGTGATGAGAGTTGAACCAATAAGATGGAAGATTATAGAATCTTACCATGAGTGTATTATGGAGACTTGAATTCTTATAATGTACTAGCTAGATCAATAAATTGTAGGCCAAATTTGAGATCAATGTTTGGTGCACCAACTTATTTATAATTAATTAATGCATTGTTTGATACATTAATCATGTGTTTGTTTCAAATTTATTTTCCTCCTTTGTTGGATCACATTTTTCTTTTTGTGTTTCTTTGAAATTATATTACAAAATTGAAAGAACATCAAAGTGGCATAGCAATAGGCCTAGTTCCAAATCATGTCTCATCACTTGGAGGACAAAAGGCCAATAATCTCCATTGTTAATGTCTTGGAGAGGACATCATTGAATGAATCTATAAGGTATTTGTATAATGGAGTTGGAGGACATCATTGAATGAATTTATAAGTTGTTTGTACAATAGAGTTGGTTTTCTTAAGGAAAAGTAATTATAAAAATTATTATAAATCCATAAAAACTTGGATATATGTGTACAATGAAGTTGGTTTTCTTAAGTAAAATTAATTATAAAAATTCTTTTAAATCAATAGAAACTTGGATATATAAATTATCATGCTTGTGTACAAATAGAATAAATTACATTAGTGAATAATTGTGAACCATTCTTTTTGGTTTAATTATGAGTCTTGTTTGCATAGCTTTATCATCTTTTGAAGATAATCAAACTATTATTTTAACATGGCATGCTTTTAATAAGTTTCACCCCTACCTTTATAAGTTGATAAATACACATAAAACTATATATACTAAACTATTGCACCAAAGGAAATGAAATGCATGTATGAAAATATAGTAGAATAAAATTGATGTGACAAGGTGTGTTGGTTGGCGCACTCGCAGGTTCACATTTATAGTCATGCTTATGTATCACGAGTCCGACCGACTGCAACATGAGATTTAGTAATTTATAGAATATTATAACATTGTACCAAGATTTATAGTAATTTATATAATGCTATAACACTTTGTACTTGAAGAATAGTATAAACAATTATTTAAATTTTATTCAATATTATTGTTAATGTTTTTAAATGTAAATTTGGAATTTTGGAGTTTTAATTTTGTTTATGATAATAAAGGTTTGTACCTAGAAATTGATCATTCTTGACTCTAGAGTTAAAATTGATATATACTTGTATATACTATTTTATATTAATATTAATAAATAAACTATAAAGTAAAATTAGTGATATCTATCCTATAATATTAATATTAAATATCCTATTCATTATTAATATGTTATAATGTTTTGTTAAATTTTATTCAATTAGTTATTCATATTTATTTTATTTTTCATTTTTCATGTCATGTGTGTTCTATGATATACATTTTACACCCAACACTTCCATTATATGCATTTTTCACCCAACAATTGCATCATATACATATAAAAATATAGTAGAATAAAGTAGATGTGACACGGTATTAAAATCGCTTGGCAATACATTGCTTAATTTACTATTAGTTATAATAAAATTCTAAGCCCACCAGTTCGGGAACCTGCAATCGAAAAAATGTCTAAGTATGAAACAGGGGAACAGAATGACGGACTCAATACACAGTAAATGTACAATGTGATGGAAATAAAGGAAACTTGGGGCTACTTATTGAAAGAAATGATAGATGATTGGGCTCGTGACGAGGCATTATAGCAAGAAAATTGTATATCGTGGAACTCCGAGCACTGTTTGCCAGTTATGGAAGATTCCAAACACAATTTTGAGGCCGTCAATCTGGGAACCCGCAATTGAAAAAGTGTCCAAGTATGGAATAGGGAAACAATGGCCTAGACATGTTTTCGCTAATATATTGAAATTTGTAATAGCTTTTCCATTACCTGGCAAGATATTCTTTGCATGTTTCTTGACAAGTTCTGTAGGGATGGTTAGTCCTCAAGACTTCGAATTATTAATGAAGATCCTTACAGTTGTTGCATGTTGGAGTTTTAGTATTAAATCTTTGGTTTTTCATATTTGGAAAGAAGTACGAGGATGACCAGAATAGGAAACAGTGACTAAGAATCTAATATTTCATGAACCTGTTAACACGAGGATCCAAAATAGGGTGACAAGGTCTCCCTAGAATTTGTGAGGCCCCGACAGTCAAGTTGTATTGTTCATAACATTTGAATGCATATTTTGTAACACAGAAGAGAGGACGATGTCGGAATCTGGTAGTCAATTTGTATATGGCGGAGGACTCGGTGACAATTTTTCCGTACCAGTGTGTTCAGTTGTGACGCCAACCGGACCCCTCGGAGCTCGATCGCCTCCTCAGGATCTTCTTATGCTCTTGGCCCGAAGAACTTCAAAGGTCCTTCTGATCCCTTATCGGGACCTCTCAATCCCCACAGAACTCTCTCCGTGATCTCCCTTTTTCCTTATTAGGAAATCGGGTTTCGTGTTATCGCGAACCTCGTGGGCACGTTCCTCGTGCTATCCCAAACCCCAAAACCCAATGGGTCTCAAGGCCAATACTTCTTTGTCCCTGTCGGGGATTTCCCTATCGGGAAATCGACATATGCGTTGTCGTTGTTCTTTGGCACCAGGAATCTCCGATCCCCGATTCACGATAGTGCCTCGCGTTGACACCGCAAAGGTTGACTTCTCCGACACCTGTCCTCCTCTCCAGTGCCTATGGTTCAGACTTCCGTGCGATTAGGAATTCACGTTTTGGGAAATCGTGATTTTCGTTACACAAACTCATGAGGCTCTCCAAGTCCCGAACCCCGATGACACCTGTCTTCTGCGGTGACCCTGTAGCGGTGTATGTCCGTCGTGATTCGGAGTTTCACAACTCCTGTGGTCACAGTCCTCCCATCACTTGAAACCTCGATTTTCCGATGGGTCAAGTTCTGATGAACTCTACTTCCTTCTCTGCGCGTTAAGGCTTAAATCCCATGCGACTTCTCCAAGATTAGACAGCTGTCGAGACTTCGCTAATTCCCTCAATGAATCCTGGCCGTTGATTTCTCCTCTCTTGGAGATTTCTCAAAATGACTAAGTGTTTTCTCTCGCACTTGCCTTCCACACCTGCACAAAAACTCCTTTTTGAAATGTTTCACGGTACCCTTACGGTACTCCTATTTGACGATACCCACCAAGATTCTAAATCTCTTGAGCTTTGCTTCAATTTCACAAGTCCTTAGGAGGACTTTTTGCACGCACTCCTTCCGACAAACTCTCAACGCCTGCTAAGGGTTGATGTTCTTCGACTCTGCGCACTGACCTGCAACAACAGTCTTAATTCCCTTTGCTCAGAATCACAATTCTGAGACTTCGTCTAGCCTTCGCGCGCCTTGCCCGGCTCCGATGCTAAATCTGCACTTCTGAGATGAATGAAAACAAAATCCTTCCCTAATTGAACCATGCAGTCATGCACTCCTTGCGAACAAATTCAACTGCACTCCTTGCAGGAATTCTCTGGCTCACTTAGAGAAACAATTGAAACTCATTCACTCATTTTCTTCGATTTCAATTCAACCATGAAATCACATACACAGCATATAAAAGCAAATGTATGACAGAAAACAAACATTCATGAGCAAAAACATCAATACACAGAAAAATGACACATAACCATGGAATTGAATCAAAGCTTTCTTCTATTAATTCAATCTCTGTACATGGGCATTCTTCATGCAATTCTCTGGTCTTCTCTTCTCCTCTTGAATGCTTGACAATTCTGAATAATGCTACAATGTACAAGTGAGGGTGTCTATATCCGTTTTCCCTCTCGAAACTGAAACTGTCTAATCTAGACTTAAACATCTATCTACCTACATTAGATCTATTAAATGCCTTCCTATATACTAAGGATGAGAGCTTAAAGGCCCAAGGTCCCCCTTACAATACAAGTGCGCCATCTCTTAACAATTCATTGAAGACTTGCGCAACAATCCCAAAGCACTTTTCAAAATTTTGGGATTGTTTTCCCAGCTGATCTCCGCTTGATGTGTTGGCCCGCTTGCTGAGTTGGCGATGCTCCTGCATCATACTCCTCGTCTTGAAAACTTTCATGGGCTCCTGTCCATGAGCTCCTGCACGGTTTGTCCATGCTTCTGTATCATCGCTTCAGTCTCCCAGCTGGCATCCTCCACTGGGTGGTTCTTCCATTTGACCAGATACTCAAAATACTGCTTTCACCTGGTCTTTCTGCCGATTTGCTTGTCCAGTATTCACTCCATTGTTTTTCCCACTGGACTACTGGTTCCTCAATTCCAACCTTTACTTCTCCAGCCTTGTATGGGTATAAATCCGAAACATTAAATATCGGAGATATCCCGATGCCATCTGGCAACTCAATTTCATAAGCATTCTCTCCAAATTTCTTCAGGACTCTGCATGGTCCGATTTTCTTCATTTTCAGCTTGTTATATATTCCCCTTGGGAAAATTTCTCTCCTCAGATGTGCCAGACCAGATCGCCAACTTCGAACTGAAGTTGTCTCCGATGTTGATCTGCTCTGCACTTATACTACTGATTTGATTCTATCAGTCGCTGCTTCACCTTACTGTGAAGTTCCTGCATTGCTTCAGCGAACTCTTCTGCACTAGCGCTGCTAGTCGCAGTTTGTTCTGACTCCCTCAGTTCATAAAATCCCCTCGGTTATGTCCCATACACAATCTGAAATGGACTTTTGCCTGTACTCCGATTCACCGAATCGTTGTATGCAAACTCTACCTGTGGCAATATGTTGTCCCAGCTGCTATGGTGCTCTGTCACCAGGCTTCTCAACAAGTCTCCCAAGCTTCTGTTGACCACTTCTGTCTGCCCATATGTCTGTGGATGATAAGAAGAACTAAATGCCAAGTTAGTTCCTAGCTTCTTCCATAGCGTCCTCCAAAAATTCCCTATGAATTTTGTGTCCCTGTCTGAAACTATGCTTTTCAGCAATCCATGGAGTCGAATGACCTCCCTGAAAAACAAGTTCGCGATGTGAGTCGCATAGCTGGTCTTCTGGCACGGGATGAAATGTGCCATCTTTGAAAACCTGTCCACCACCACAAATATGGAATCAACCCCTCTCTGCGTCCTCGACAAACCTAATACAAAATCCATGCTTATTGCCTCCCATGGTCTCTCTGGTATGGACAATGGATGGTAAAAACCCGTATTCTTCTTTCTCCCTTTCAAATGCTGACAAATTTGACACTTGTCAACAAACCTCTTGACATCAACTCGCATGCCTGGCCAAAAATATGATTCGCTCAGCTTTGCGAAAGTCTTAGCATGGCCAAAGTGCCCTGCTAATCCACCGTTGTGCTTCTCTTTTAGCAGGTTCTCCCTCATGGAGCAATTCATAATGCATAACTGGTTGCCTCTGAACAACAGTCCATTCTGAATCATGTAATCCATCCACGAGCTTCTGTCTTTGAGAATTGGATTCTCAACTGCCTCGTATGCTTCTCCGAAATCTGCATCCCCTGCATACATGTCCTTGAAATTTTCAAAACCCAATGTTTTGACTCTGAATTCCTGCAGCAACAAACATTTCCTGCTCAAAGCATCAGCCACTTTGTTAACAGTACCTGAAATGTGTTTGATCACAAATGTAAAATTCTGCATGTATTTTACCCATTTTGCATGCTTTTGGTTCAACTTCTCCTATTGACTCACAAATTGTAATGCATGATTATCACTGTACAGAACAAATTCCTTTGGGATCAAGTAATGCCTCCACTTCTTCAATGCCTGTATGATAGCATAGAATTCCTTATCATATGTGGAGTATTTTATCTTTGCTTCATCCAGCTTCTCACTGAAATATGCAACTGGTCTGTCCTCCTAACTCAAGACCGCTCCTATGGCATATCCGCTGGCATCACATTTCACTTGAAATGTCTTCTGAAAATCTGGTAGCAGCAACACTGGTTGCTCTGTGATCTTTTGCTTCAACAGATTGAAGATCCTTTCAGCCTCAGCTATCCAGTGAAAAGTTTTATGCCGCTTCTTCACTATGTCCATCATCGTTGCACTAATTCCACTGAAATTCCTAATGAACTTTCAGTAGAAACTAGCCAAACCATGGAAACTCCTTACCTCGAAAACATTTCTCGGTGATGGCCAATTCTTGATCACTTCCACCTTACTTGGATCCATCTTCAAATCATTTGCCGAAATCACAAAACCCAAATAAATGAGCTCTGTCTTCACGAATGAGGACTTTTTCATATTTATCAACAACTTCTCCTGTTGTAGCTTCCTCATCACTATATCCAAATGCTTCAAGTGTTCTGCCTTCGTCTTATTGAAGATCAATATATCATCCAGATATACGACTACAAATTTCCTGATGAATTCCCTTAGGACTTCATTCATCAGCCTCATGAATGTGCTCGACGTGTTTTTCAAACTAAACGGCATGACCAACCATTTGTACAATCCCTCGTTTGTCTTGAATGTTGTCTTCCATTCATCACCTTCCCTCATGCGAATCTGGTGATATTCGCTCTTCAGATCAATCTTTGAAAAATAGTTTGCCCCACTTAGGCAATCCATCAGATCATCCATTCTCGGCAGTGGAAATTTGTTCCTGATGGTAATTTTGTTGATCGCTCTTGAATCAGTGCACATTCTCTAGCCTCCATCTTTCTTTGGACTAAGCACTGTTGGAATAGCACATGGACTCAAGCTCTCCCTAACTAATCCTTTGTCCAACAAATCCTGGACCTGATTCTTGACCTCCTCATTTTCCCGCGGTGTCAATCTGTAAGAAGCTTTGTTCGGCAAACTCTCTCCCGGTATGAGATCTATGTGGTGACTCACACTCCTCATCAATGGAAATGAATGAGGTAATTCGTCCACGATGATATCAGCGAACTCTTCCAGCAGTTATTGAATCTCTTCTAGTAAGTCATCCACTCTTGTGCTGGTCAGAACAATCCTCGGTTTTCTGACAACAAAGAATTGTGGATCTTCTTTCTTCTCCATCTCTGTGAGAAGTTCCTTCCCACTCATGAGAAGTATTGTATTGCTCACTTCCGGCTTCACCTCCTTATCCTTTATCAGAAGCAACCTGTGTGTACTCCCATCCTTCTCCAGGGTATATGTGTTCATTCTCCCATCATGAACCACATTTCTGTCATATTGCCATGGTCTACCCAGCAATAAATGACATACATCCATGGGAATAAC
>ML790137.1:265048-310631 GCA_009831015.1 Picea engelmannii | reverse complement strand
CTTCCTTTCCTAAAATCTCATTTAATTAAAGTTTTAAAAATAATTTCCTAAAATTTCCTCTCCGTACAAGTGTCCCCCATCCCCTACATTCCTCCAAAAATTAATTTCTTTAATTAAGTAATTATCTTTATTTCCCTCACCCACCTAGAGTTACTCCTAGAATCACTCCTTGGTGTCCCTAGATTCCCTTACAGGTTTTAAAGGCTTTCCCTATTATGAAATTGCTAATTCAGTTTAAAATTAGAAAGCTCTTAAATGTAGATTCTTTACTAAGTTGACGTCCCGCTTTTTCCCTTAAGTTCCCCTTTTTCCTTTTTATGTTACCTCTTTTCCCTAGTTTCCTATTTTTTGATTTTCCCTCTTTCCCCTTTTACGTAGAACTCAAAAAGGCAGGTGTGGAATTTAACCCCTTTTCCCTTGTATCATTAATTTAGTATCTTTTTAAATTATCAAAAGATAAAATAATTAATTCCCTCTTTATATTTTACATTCACAGATTTTATTTCTTATGAATAATTTAATTTCTTACTTCCTTCATGTTACAAAATTTTATGAAGATCATAATTATTATTTAAGTGGTTTTTATTTTAATTTATTTTATTTTATTTTATTTATTTATTTATATATATATTTATTTTATTATTATTATTATTATTTTAAGTAGACAAAATTTTACCCCTAGCGAAATTTTAGACTTAGAACTTAGATTTTGTACTGGGCAACATTGAATTAGGGAAATTGTTTTAAAATTTCTTAACATGTTATTTGTCTTAGGGCCATCTAGGTTCATCCCTCTATCATCATCAACGCGACGTGCCCTTCAGGATGCACTAGGTGCTCCAAGGGTGCCACTCGCCTCATCTGTTCCTTTGCGCGACGTGCCCTTCAGGATGCACTACGTGCTCCAAGGGTGCCACTCGCCTCTTGACTGATTGGTAGACATCAATAACCCCTGGAGTCAACACTCCGCCAGGTAAACTTGTGGGAGACTAAGGGCCTCTAAGGAATAAGGCCCCCACCTTATTGCGTGCCCCTTAGAATCATCGTGAGCGACTGTCGTAGTCTGCCCTCACGACATCGTGGGTCCTCTCGAACTAGGTAATCGTTAACCTACAATTAGATCCACGACGGGAGTGCTAGTAGGCTATGGTAGGGATGCTGTCCACACCTCTCCCTGAACCTCTCTGGTAGTCGTGTGTGGCCCCTTTACTCCATATGTGAGTCTGGTTGACAAGCTATCGTCAGCCTGCATCATCAACAAATCATGTCAAAACATATCCACATCATATCATCTAATCAGATGCACTAATATCATAGTAAAAAAATCAAACCCCAATGGCACACTCCCTGACTCAATCTAGAGTCCAAGGGGTTCCATCGATGCCTCCGCATCCTCAAGGTCCAAAACCCTGCACACTCAATAAAACCGATTCAATAGCACTTGTCTATGTCAAAGCGGTAAAACAACATGTCATCATCCCATAACGCCTCATAATCAAAATCAAAAGTTTTAATAGCATAATAATCCGGATCACTTGCGAGCAAGTGTCCTCAAAGTAAGTTTTCTCAGTGCGCCAGAGCAGGATGTTACATACACCCCTCTTGGTCTAAACTTCATCTTGAATTTTCACAGTATATATGCTGAAATAAAGTGTATCACAATATCATATGTTTATCTATCAAACAAAAATGGAAACTGCTAGCGCATATCATATGCGTCCTCCCAGGTCGCCGAGTGCGGACTATAATTGTCCCACTGGACCTTGACTTGATCTACCATTCGACGGTGTAGCTGTCGAACGTGATGATCCAAGATGCGGACTAGCTCAACCGTGAGCGCTCCCTCATCTGATACCTGCAATGAACTCATGTCAATCACATGTGTAGGATCACTAATATAATGTCTCAAAATAGATATATGAAAAACATCGTGCATATGCCCCAAAGAATCAGGCAAGGCTAGTCGATAGGCCATGGGCCCCTTCCTCTCCACAATCTTGAAAGGTCCCACAAACCTAGGAGAGAGTTTATCTCCCTTTCCAAACTTGATCGAACTCTTATGCGGTTTAACCCACAAGAAGACTCGATCGCCGACCTCGTAACTACAGTCGACTCGGTGCGCATTGACATAACTCTTTTGTCGATCTTGCGCTTCTTTAATCCTTTGTCTTATGGTTTGCATTTGTTCTTCCATTTCTTGGATCGCTTATGGTCCCACCAGGACCCTATCCTCAAGCCGATCCCAACTCAAGGGCGTCCGACACAGTCGCCCGTAAAGAAACTCGAAAGGCACCATCTTGATGGCGCTCTGGTAACTGTTGTTGTAAGCGAACTCCACTAGTGGCAAGAATTCTTCCCAACACTTTTGTTGGTCCATCACGTACATGCGCAACATGTCCTCGACGGTTTGGTTCGTTCGTTTGGTCTGCCCGTCAGTGTCCGGGTGATACACCATACTAAAGTTAAGTTGGGTTCCCAAGGCCTCTTGGAAACTCGTCCAAAATCGTCCAGTAAACACCGATCCTCGATCGGATATAATCCTCTTAGACACGCCATGCAACCTCACAATCTCACTGATGAAAACTCTAGCTATGTCAGGTGCCTGATACGTCGTATGCACAGGAATAAAGTGAGCACTCTTCGTCAGAGTGTCTACTACTACGCAAATCGAGTCATGTCTCCTTGCCGTCAGTGGAAATCCAACAATAAAATCCATCGAAATAACCTCCCATTTCGATTCTGGAATAGAATGTGGTTGTAGTAATCCTATTGGGTGTCTATGTTTAGCCTTTACCTGTTGACATTCTAGACATCTGGCCACATAGTTGACTATGTCTACCTTCATTCCCTTCTAGAAGAATAAGGGTTTAAGGTCTGCCCTCATCTTCGTGACTCCCGGGTGAGTCATGTAAACTGCTCTATGAGCCTCGCTCAGGATCAACATCCTCAACTCATCGTTCGGTGGTACGTAGATCTGACCTTTAAACCTCAATAAACCATCACTATCAACTGAAAATCCTTCAAATCGTGGTACCATCATTGTGTTTTGTCCGATAAAACCCTCGACCTCTTTGTACCATTCATCGTCACCTGTCAAGTTAAAATATTTTCACCTAGATTCGTCTGAAGAGGCAACAGTGAAAAGATGCGTGGTCTTCGACTCAAAGCATCCACCACTTGGTTCACTGTTCCCTTTAAGTAAGTAATTTCAAAGTCGTACTCACTAAGCAATTCCGACCAACGTCGTTGTCACACGTTCAGGTCGCTTTGCGTAAAGATGTGTTGTAGTCCACAGTGGTCTGTCTTTAGTTCAAATTTTCATCCAACAAGGTAGTGTCTCCAAACCTTCAAGGCATATATGATGGCTAATAACTCCAAATCATGTGTTGCGTAGTTCTCCTCATGCCTTCTCAGTTTCCTCGAAATGTAAGCGATTACTCATCCATCTTACATCAAGACTCTGCCTAAGCCTTCCTTGGATGCGTCAGTGCATACCAAGAAGTCTGCGTCCATGTCAAGGACCTTTAGTATCAGTGCTATTGTCAACAACTCCTTGAGCCTCTGAAATGCTTCCGCGCATTTCTCGGTCCAAACAAACTTCTTTCTTTTCTTCTGCAATTCGGTGATCGGATTTGCTATCTTCGAAAACCCTTCGACGAACCGTCGATAGTATCCTGCTAAACCCATGAAGCTACGCACTTCCAGGACATTCGTCAGTGTAGGCCATTCCATAATAGCCTCGACCTTGGCTGGATCCATGATGATACCTTCACTGGAGATGAGATGCCCTAAGTAGTGAATCTTTGATTGATAAAATGAGCATTTGGACAACTTCCCATACAATTTGTGCTCTCACAGACACTATAGTACCAAGCGCAAGTGCTCGTCATGCTCCTCTGTCGTACGAGAGTAAATCAAAATATCGTCAATGAACACTTGGGCGAACTTGTCCAAGTACTCGCGGAACACCCCGTTCATCAAACTCATAAATACCCCTGGGGAGTTTTTCAGTCCAAATGGTAAAACAATAAACTTGTAATGTCCAAACCTAGTCTTAAAGGCGGTCTTAGGGACGTCATCCTCCTTGATCCATAACTGGTGATACCCTGATCGCAAATCGATCTTGGAGAACACCGTCACACCCTTCATTTGATCGAACAGATCATCAATTCTCGGCAATGGATACTAATTCTTGATCGTAGCCTTGTTTAGTTGACGGTAGTCAATGCAAAGCCTCCATGATCCATCCTTCTTTCGTATGAAAATAACATGTGCACCCCACGGTGACACACTAGGACGTATCAGTCCCAGGTCCAACAACTCCTTTAGTTGCATTTTCAACTCTTGTAACTCCGGGGTCGACATATGATAAGGCGTTCCTGTTATCGGTTCAGTCCCTGGTTTTAGGTCTATGGTAAAATCCAACTCTCTCTCCGGCGGCATCCTAGGTAACTCCTCTGGAAATACATTCGCAAACTCCTTCACCACCAGAAGGTGTTCTAGACCTTCCACTACTCCCTTCTCATTTAACGCAAGGATCGCAGAAAGCTTGCACCCCTTATGCATACTCTTCTGTAGTTGTAAGGAAGAGATGAACCTCAGGGAAACTCCCTAGTTCCATCCTACAATCACACGTCTCTGTCCCTTTTCATCGACCAAGCTCAACCGTTTTTCCTTACAGTTGAGTATCGCCTCATGCGACTCCAACCAGTCCATACCAATCACAACATCATAAGATCCTAGGATCGTGACGTAAAGGTTGGCCCTAGTGACAAACTCTCCCAGGTTAAGGAAACAGCCCGTAACCTTTCCTCCAACCTTTTGTTTGGCTCTGGAAGCCATCTCCATGAAGCTAAACTCATCCTGTTTGACTGCCTTTACCTTAATCCTTTTTAGCGTTGCACCAGAAATGAAACTCTCGGTAGCACCGGGATCTATCAAAATACTAAGGGTCTAGTCAGCGACAGTACCTGTCATCTCAAGCACAATCGACTGGTGCTCTTCCTGGCGGTTATTCACCACTACATGAATCTGATGGGCCTTGCCCATATCTCCCACGGTAGTGGGTCCAGCTGATCCGGATGCTCTGGTCCTCTCCACATGGTAGTCGCGCTAGTAGTGTGGCTCCCCACACGTCCAACACCCCTTCTTCGGCCCAGTAGTCCTGGTACCCGAAGTAGAAAATGACGGCCCACCAGCCTGGAACCCTGGTCTGTTCTACTAAAAAAGCCTAAACTACTATTGCTGCAGATGACACTGCTGCTGATGTTGTGGTCCCCGATAAGCTATCCGCTGCTGAGGCGTCGATCGTCGGGGTGTAGTGAAAGTGGATCCCTTATGGAAGCCACGATATCCCGGCATATGTCTGGCTGGCGTTTGATGCTATTGTGCTCCAAATGAAACCTGCCCTGTTGGTCTCATTGGAGTCCTGGTCTGACCCCCGCTGATAAGATCTTCCTCTACTATGAGGGCCTTTTGGATGACATCATGCAAGGTTTGAGGCATCAAAATCCTAACCTTTGCACGCAGGCTGCTGTTAAGGCCGAACACGAACCGGTTGACCTTAAGTTTCTCAGTGTTAAGGTGCGGAGCATACCGGAGCAGCTCCATAAAACGGGCCTCGTACTCGGGCACCGTACGACCTCCCTGTCGTAAGGTGTTGAACTCATTGAGATGATGCTCAATGAATTCCTATGAAAGGTACCTCTCTCAGAACCGTTCCTTGAACAATTCCCATGACATGTCTTCGACGACCATGTTCAGCTGTGGTAGGAGCGTCTTCCACCATAGAAGAGCGCTCCCCTTTAGTTGGAAGACTGCCATGCGGACCTTCATGTTGGAGGTATAATCTCGAAGTCTCCAACCATGCCTTGGCGGCTGCGCCGTTCGGGGCACAAAAAAACTCAAGAAATTTGACCTTCTTGAGTTCACGATGAACGCTACCAGTACTGACTGGAGCGCGCGGTGGAACCCCAGTGGGTGCCGGTGCCATGGACTCATCTTTGTCCAAATGATGATCAGTGCCTCAGACATGCGCTGAAAAGATCTCATCATTCCGACTACATCACCAACCACTATCTGCTCCTGTCCAAGAACCTGCTCGTCTCCCTGGGGGTTAGACCCCTCAGGCGTGGATGCTACTGGAGGCGTCGCACCTCCTCCCCTAGCACCCCGTCTTCTGCCTCCGTGACGTCCTCTAACCATGATTACCTACACGCACACAAGTCAACTCGATCAACAACAGTATAATCAATCATATCAATGAAAGCTATAGCGATCCCAAGTCGCAGGTTGAACCTGATCTGATACCATATGTCACCACCTCCCATTTGTCATGACATCAACCTCTCATAACAAGTGCAATATATTTTTTTTTTTGTGTGCGTGTGTACAAGGGTAACAAATACATTATACTTTGCATCGCATCATGACGACGAACATGATGCTTGCAACTGCGACAACAACATAACTATCTAAGTCGCACATCAAGCATCTGGAAGCAATGAACGACGATCAACCGACGAACAAAAAGACTGACTAGCCACCCATCCTACCCTGCAAGGTTAGGACCTCCAGGACACATAAGCAACGCTCAAGCCCAGGTTCCCATCGATTTTGACCATTTAACATCTCAGGGCTGGCGACTGTTCTGAGGAACAAGGAGGTGTCTACATCCCACTAACACAATCAAGACCAAAACTAAATATTCTAAATCAACAAACATCAATGACGATCGTTGCACGATAATGTTCTATGAATCAACATACATCACATAAATTCCACAGTGCAAGAGAATTTGATTACTAAATCCATCATAAAATGACATAAGTTCGTGCACAATGTAATCAACTTTATTTTAATTCAAGTTGCAAAGGTAGTCATCTACTTTACTTCAAGGTGCGGAATTAATCATTCATTAAATTCAACTGTAGCTAACATTTTTAGTGGCGGAAGAAGTATCTACGCCCATGACCTTCCCTACATATCATGATGCAAAATCAATATCAGTTAATTCATGGAGCGAGGTAATCAATTACCTAATCAGTCTCACCCCCTATAATTTCATGGTGCATACATTCCATTATAACCATACAATTCGCTCATACTTCAGCATCTCTTAAAGGCGGAAGAGTCACCCGCTTGTTTTAAGAGCGCTAAAAGAATAATTACATAATCAAACATGCCTCTCCTTTATTCATGACGTAGTACAACTATCAATTAATTCAAGGTGCAACAAAATAAGAGCTACCTAACCAAGACTCCAACAATTCTCCAATCATTCCCATTTTTTATGATATTCTTAATATGGTGCACCTAATGATTTAAGACAAAGTTAAGGTAGACATATAAATCTAGCTCAGTTTCTAAATATATAGATTCTTCCTTTTATTTATTTGATTCAATCTTAACATGGCATAAGTCTAAATTTAAACTAGTAGAGGTGTTTTATTTTTACTAGATTTTGATCACCATGTTTATTTAAAAAAAAAAAAAAATGAAGACAAAAGGTAAAATGGTTGATTTATGAAGAGACACCTGGATAAATTTTTTTAAAGGAAAATAAGGCCAGGATAAAACTTTTATGTCTTCTGATTAATAAATGTCATTAAGACTCCACATGCAAGCTTACAATATTTTAAAATATAAAGCAATAAATAAAAATTATATATAAAATAATTGTAAAACAAATTCAGCTAAAGCAAGCTTTTAAAATGATTTAATATGGTTAACAATTTCACTTTTATAGTCTTGTTAATATCACAAAAGGTGGGTACGCTAGCTAATTGCATTACAGCTGTAGCCACATCATTCATTAATAAGCATTAAACTGTTATATAAAAAAAACCACGTCACTGTTACTCAGGGATTTCAGAATTCAACCAAGGAACCACATCGCCCTTGACTGCATCCATTATGACACCTCTTCCATAACAGTCGCTTCCACTCCATAGTAATGAAGGGCTATTCAGAAGTTGGAAGCAATAATAATGCCACAATTTACGCTCCAGCCAATCGTAATTCACCATTAAATGTTCTGCCGGAACAGGTAGATGCAGGGTCGACATCCCATCCGCATGGAAGGTGGGGGAAAGGTAGCGAGGCAGCGGACCAATCGTTGGGCGATTGCAAAGGCATTAGGGTAAGGAGGGTAAGTCGTCAAATTCACAGGGGGAAGGTTTGGAGCCTGTGCACGATTGGCCAAGGAGAAATTTAAGATAAAACTCTTGGATGAAAAACAACATGCCATCCAACAAAGAATCACATTAAAAGATTAAAATTGCAGGTAAAGGTGGGTTCGGGCTCGTATTGGCCACAGGAAGATGGAGAAAACCTCCAAGACTGAAAAACAAAATGCTGCTAGCATTAAATCGCAAGGCCTACAGAATTCGTCGAGTAGAGATAAATTCGTTCATAAGGTAACAAATGTAGTTCCAACTCGCATTATCAAGGCAAATCACAGCATCAAATCAAGTTTCCAATCATTGTCTAAAGGTAAATAAGTCACAGGGAAATAATGGGTGTCACCAAATCACCACAGTCGACATTGATCAAAAGTCATTATGAAGTTGTTGTGAGGTCATTAATTTATAAATAGCTTTAACATTGCATGAGGTGGGCACATTTTACAAAATTTTAAATAAGACAATCAAATAATAAATCGCTGTGCCTGTATAAAATTTACAATAACATAATCGAAGAATGTATCGTTGTCCAGAAACCAGAACACGATATAACTCCGGCATGCATTAAAAATTAACATTACTTCACGGTAGAACTATATCCCTGCTCAAAGAATTTAGAAGAACAATAACCATAAATTGTTGGGCATAAAGCTATGCCTCTCATTCGCTCGCGGACATCTACCGGTTAATAAAAACACAGTCATTAGGGAAAAATTGCTGCGGGTAATACACCGCTTTTAAGTAATTCGTGGTTGCAAAACATGGGTTATACAATCATATAGATACATCTCTAAACAGTTATATACGTTGTCTATACGCAATTCAACAGATTGCAGGAAAACGCCTATATCTATAATTACTAATTGTAAATTGTGCATTTGTTGTCTAACTATCTAATGGAGGAATAGGTAGTCAAATTATAAGTGAAACGCAAAGTAGAGAGAGGGTAATGTTGACAACAGTAAGAAAATGCCAGGGCCCTAAGGATAACTCATCGAAAGGATCACAGGGATTAAATCGGTCGAGGCGCAGAAAATAACCAACAAGGCAGCAAGACAATCCAAACGCCAAGGCTGTACTGAAGGACGTAAGTCAACAATCAGGCAAGGACATCCATAGAGGTAGACAGCTGAAGGTTCACCTTCGCTTCACCATCCTCACACAGAAAAGCAGGGTGTTGAGATCCATAGGTCTTTTAATGCTAATGTGAGGACCGTAGATCAGGCTCCTGGCCGACTGCTCAGGCGAGGACTGGTGAGCTAGGGACGAAGGATAACAACCTCAAGGTCACAATCAACACACACAGGGTGGTCACGACATACAGGAAGACGAAGGTCACGGAAATCAATCGACCAATGATTCAACTAGGATATAAAATTTTTAGTCATGAAACTAGACAATTAGTTTACCTACCCAAAACACATGCAGAACTAAATCATAAATCCTACAACATTCTATCATTCAAACGAAGAAGCGTACCGTTGCCTATTCGCCTGCTCCGAGTGTCGTCCGCGCGCTTCGTGCCACTCCCGCTCTTCGACCGTCGAGACTACACCAGTACCTCCCAGCCAATGCTAGGGGTACTCTTCTTCCCCCTTAGCCCCCCGAGCCGCAAAGGGGCCACACACACTATCCAGAGGTTTCGTCTAGCTCCCAGCTCGCCTCGCAAGGCCGAGCTATTACTCCTCTCCGAGCTGGGTATCCAAACTCCCACAAGTAAATCAGTCAAGTCGATATTTCTGCAGTGTAACGTTACGGAAACAGAACATGATGCTTCATCCTTCTCCTTCCTTTATTTTATAGCGTTTCGAACTTCCTTCCTTTCCTAAAATCTCATTTAATTAAAGTTTTAAAAATAATTTCCTAAAATTTCCTCTCCGTACAAGTGTCCCCCATCTCCTACATTCCTCCAAAAATTAATTTCTTTAATTAAGTAATTATCTTTATTTCCCTCACCCACCTAGAATTACTCCTAGAATCACTCCTAGGTGTCCCTAGATTCCCTTACAAGTTTTAAAGGCTTTCCCTATTATGAAATTGCTAATTCAGTTTAAAATTAGAAAGCTCTTAAATGTAGATTCTTTACTAAGTTGACTTCCCGCTTTTTCCCTTAAGTTCCCCTTTTTCCTTTTTATGTTACCTCTTTTCCCTAGTTTCCTATTTTTTGATTTTCCCTCTTTCCCCTTTTACTTAGAACTCAAAAAGGTAGGTGTGGAATTTAACCCCTTTTCCCTTTTATCATTAATTTAGTATCCTTTTAAATTATCAAAAGATAAAATAATTAATTCCCTCTTTATATTTTATATTCACAGATTTTATTTCTTATGAATAATTTAATTTCTTACTCCCTTCATGTTACAAAATTTTATGAAGATCATAATTATTATTTAAGTGGTTTTTATTTTAAATTTTATTATTTTATTTTATTTTATCTATATATATATATATTATTATTATTATTTTAGGTAGACAAAATTTTACCCCTAGCGAAATTTTAGACTTAGAACTTAGATTTTGTAATGGGTGACATTTAATTAGGGAAATTGTTTTAAAATTTCTTAACATGCTATTTGTCTTAGGGCCATCTAGGTTCATCCCTCTATCATCATCAACGCGATGTGCCCTTCAAGATGCAATAGGTGCTCCAAGGGTGCCACTTGCCTCATCTGTTCCTTTGCGCGACGTGCCCTTCAGGATGCACTATGTGCTTCAAGGGTGCCACTCGCCTCTTGAATGATTGGTAGACATCAATAACCCCTGGAGTCAACACTCTGCCAGGTGAGTCAACACTCCGCCAGGTGAACTTGTGGGAGACTAAGGGCCTCTAAGGAATAAGGCCCCCGCCTTATTGTGCGCCCCTTAGAATCATCGTGAGCGACTGTCGCAGTCTGCCCTCATGACATCGTGGGTCCTCTCGAACTAGGTAATTGTTAACCTACAGTTCGAGCTACGACGGGAGTGCTATTAGGCTGTGGTAGGGCTACTGTCCACACCTCTCCCTGAAACTCTCTGGTATTCGTGTGTGGCCCCTTTACTCCATATGTGAGTCTGGTCGTCAAGCTATCGTCAACCTGCATCAGCAACAAATCATGTCAGAACATATCCACATCATATCATCTAATTAGATGCACTAATATCACATTAAAAAAATCAAACCCCAATGGCACACTCCCTGACTCGATCCAGAGTCCAAGGGGTTCCATCGATGCCTCCGCATCCTCAAGGTATAAAACCCTGCACACTCAGCAAAACTGAGTCAATAGCACCTGTCTATGTCAAAGCGATAAAACAACATGTCATCATCCCATAACACCTCATAATCAAAATCAAAATTTTTAATAGCATAATAATCCAGATCACTTGCGAGAAAGTGTCCTCAAAGAATAAGTTTTCTCAGTGCGCGAGAGCGGGATGTTACAAAGTGAATGCTCAATTATAACATTTGTGAAAAATAAATAAATGAATGTGGAGACAAAACCCATGTCAAAAATTCCATTCAATAGAACAATACATGACATTGATGTTGTCGAATCTTGTCTTGTTAACCCATTTCTTTACATATAAGGAAGACAAGCTCTTAACCAATTAAATTGCAGTGTATAAGTGAATGCTCAATAATAACATTTGTGAAAAATAAATAAGTGAATGTGGAGAAAATGACAATGTCAAAATTTCCATTCAATAAAAAAGTACATGTCATTCTTATCTATTATGTTTATGGTATCAACATGTACTAAACATATCCATATGGATTTGCACATGATATACAACTACACGCTCAATTTAATGTTTTCAATATATTTGAGTTTGTCCTTTAGGGGTAAGTTAAAAAGTGGACAAAAATAACTAATTTTATGTCAATGTTTTTTCCCAAATTTAGTAGGAATTTTACGAAGTTATAGTTTCATTTGATTGATGAGATGATCTAGGTGGAAATTAGTGGCCACCCACCTGTTCCACTGGATCAAAACAGGGGTTTCCACCTTGACAGTTTTTCTACAGCTTTTTGGGTCCCAAACTTCCTGTTGGATTACCGAGAGGGGGGGTGAATCAGTAATAGAGAAATTTAATACTTTTTAACCATATAAACCAAGTGTTATATCAATGTAGCATTATCATCCAATAACTGTAGAGTAAATAAGCAATGAACAAATGAAAAATCATACACATACACAGTACACTAGTGTTTTACGTGGAAACCCAAAGCGAGAGAAAACCACGAAATGCTTTTTCTTATATGTCTTGAAGAATTACATTCATTGGAAGCACCGACTTCCTTTGTTTTCCAGCTGCAACGGGAAGGAGGCCCCAACCCCCTTGTTTCTCAGGCTACAACCTGAGGGAAGCTTCAACTCCCCCATTCTTGGCTACAACCAGAAGGAAGCCACAACCCCCTATGTTCTCCGGCTACAACCACATGTCTTTGCCCCATCCAACTGCCCTGAAGTAGAAGTAGAATGATGGAACCACTGTCACACTATCACTATGAGATATATCACTGTAAACCTGTACCAATAAACTTGAACCAAGCATCAACCATGCATCAACCTGTACCTCAACCTGTAATCAACCCGTACCATAAACAAGTGGATCAACCATGCACCAACCTATACCAAACAACATGTAATCAACCTGTACCATAAAAAAGTGCATCCAACCATGTACCAAGTATGTACCAATTATGTGTCAACTACTCATCAACTATACCCCTCATGTATGTGCCAACTCATCAACTATTTGTCTCAACCATGTACCCAACATGTACCTTAACCAAAAGCCCTCATCAACTTCATAATCCAAATATGATTTGTAACTCTGTAATAGACCTAGTGTATATGATCACATACCTACAAACCGTCCTTAACTTTCACAACAAGAGACTAGCATTTTCATCAAACTTTTCTTTAGTCTCACATGACTAGTTTGGGATTAGTCAACAACCCTAACTTGAAATAATCATAACTATGTACATGTAATGAATAAAGATATGAAAATAGTACAGAATGTTATTCAATTTGTTTTATGCAATTCCTCTAGGTGTCACTACTTGGAACCTCTCAGAAAAGGAGTTATAGCAAAAATGGTACACCTTATTGAATTCTGGCTTATTCTAGAGAGCGACCTTGTATAGCGTGCCCCACACGAAATGTTTGTTGAATGGATCTAAAAATATTACACAGAATAATACATACTGTAATCTAACCAAAACATTTGGTCTTACTGAATTTGGATCTGTTATGAAGAAGTTATGACATTTTTACCCAAAACACCTGTTTTAGACTAGTTTCAGAACTAGCCACAAACCCTATTTTCCACGGAGTGTAACTCCAAAAATACAACGACCTAGAAGATGAAATTTTTACCATAGATACTTGGATATGTTTTCTCAATGACCTATCAATTTCACAGTTTGAATCATTCAAGATTTTTTTTTTATTGTGAAAATGGTGAGATGACATGTAAATAACATACCTTAGAAAGCATCATCAAAAGAATTTATCCTCCCTTGAATTTCAGCCTTATTTTCTTCACCTTCCCTATGAAATCCGGCTTAGATATGTTAACTCAGTCACCTATATATATTAAATATGCTCAAGTTTGATATAAAATGAGAGAGCCTTGCCTCTTATTTATACTCTCCAAGTAGCTTCCTTATAAGCATCCTCTAGGTCACTTTGCCCACTTTCCTTATTTTAGGGTTAACCCACTTCTAATTTCTCCATTAAATTTATTATTTAAATAATTTATTTTGTATTCACTTTGAATTATTGTACACTCATCACTTCACTTTATTATTTACCTTCTAAAATCTCTTAAACCACTTTGACTACTTTGACCTTTTGGGGCTTCTAGATGACATATGAGGGTCCTCCAACTTTGTAAGGCCATAAATCTAAAACTGTGAAGAGTTATGTGATGTTCCACATACCACCAGAAATGGCATGACATGTACTATCCATATAGAATAGTATTACCTGAAAATATATCAAAACTTATACCATTATCCATCAAACAAACTTGGGTCCATTACCCAAGACTGGGTTCTCCAACTTCTCATGGCCATAACTCTCTAACCGTGAGGATTTATGTGATGTTCCACATACCACCAGAAATAGAATGACATGTACTATCCATATAGAATAGTATTACCTTAAAATATATTAAAACTCATACCATTATACATGAAACAACCTTGGGTCCATTACCCAAACCTTTGTGCTACTAGAATTCTCTACCGAACTTTCTTCAAGGGTAGACATCAATGACAACCAACCTTAATCAACACTTCTGGGGCATTTTTGAGGCCTGAAACAATGTACTTTGGGCCCGCCATATTCATATTGTAGGCTTTGGCCACGATTTTATGGAAAAAGTGAATTCCTAAGATAAACCTTTCCAACGAGCTATCATGTGCCCCAAACAAAGATCGTATGCAAAAGTTACGCCCTTGGGAAGTTGACCTATCAACTACCCCCATCGGGGCTGGCAAAATTTTTGGCGTTTCATCTTCTAGGGTTAGGGTTTTGGATTTTATTTATGATAAAAAGGCCTTTGGAGCCTCATTGCAAACATCACCATCTTCTTGTGAATGAGCGTAGCCATCACATCTCTTCTCAAAGATAATCTACCACCATTCTAGCGAGTCATTCACTCTGTAATTTTACAGTTTCTGTACATTTATCTCATTAATAAAAATTGTGCATTACTGTATCTCTGTGTTTATTGCATATTTCATTGTTATATCTATGCATATTTCATTTTTATAACTATGACTTCATTTCATTCTTAAAATAAGTTGGATCAGTGGATCAGTGGTATCAGAGCAAGCTACTCCTTTTCATTTTTTAGTGCATGTCCCTGACGAGGTCAGGGTATAGAGAGTTGGGTCTTGAGATAGTTTCTCTTGAGTACAACTGCTCTCACCATCCCAATAGGCCTCCCATGGTGGAAGAGAAGAGAGATGAAGTAGCAAAAGATTCCATCAAGTTGTTGCTTGTGGAAGCCCTCGCGCAACAGTGGAACGAGATGTTGGAGATTTTTTCCCAAATCCTTCAATGATTTCCGACAATAACAAGCGTGTCTTCGTCAAGAAATCGCTTTGGATATGCTTCCCCATTCAAGGTACAAGTTAATTTTTATATTCCCATATTTGAAGGTCAGATCAATGATGATGCTTTGGAAAAATGGTTAAATTTGCTAGAAGGTTATTTCTCTGTTCACAATTTGTTAAGCCCTAAATAGTGGCACATTACCCCTTAATTGGTGTATATTACATTAGTATTTTTATTTTATTTATGTTGTCTTGGGTGAATTAGTTGTAATTGTACCTCCTAGTCTCCTATATATACCAAGGAGACCTTTTCATTTGGAATAATCTTGTATTTGTAAATTTATGTGGTGTATTAGGAGGTTGCCCCCTCAAAGAACCTTATTATGTAAAATTCTCTCTTTGCCAAGGCATTGAGTACTTATTCTAAGGTTTTTTATGCTATTTTGATATTTGGTTCTTAACATTTAGTATCAGAGCTCAAGGTCTCAGGGTTTCGCTGTTGCATCTGAGACACCTTGGAATTTTCACTATAATTTTTTTTTCTACGACGTTTCATAAGGAATCCCTTGGAGGATATTTAATATATGGATAAAGGTATGTGGGGTTCAAATTTCATCTCATGATGTCTTATACTTTCAGATATATAACATTTGTAAGATAGGGTTTTGGAATCATCCTGAATTTTGTCATCACGGATTTTTCACTATAAATTTTTTTATGTGATGTTTCAGACCTTGAAACCCAGAGAATATTCATAAAAATTAGCAAGGTATATGTGATAAAAATTTCGTCTTCTAGGTCATCCTACTTTTGTAGATACACCCTGTGTAAGATAGGGTAGTTGACTAGTCATCTTAACTAGTCTCAAACAAGTGTTCCGGGTAAAACAATGATATATTCTTCAGTGAGTATCCAAATTAAGTGAGACTAGTTGCATTGGACAATGGACAACCTGTAGTATTTATGGTGCAAGTTTTAGAATCAAATATCATACATTTTTCTCTTGGAATGCTTTACAAGTACTCTCTCCTAGAAGCACAATAAATCATCAAGGTGTGGGGAAGTTACCATAACTTCCACTTGGCACATACAATTTTGATCAGACCTATGGCATTGCAAAGAAGACGCATTATAGAACAACAAAATGAAATTTTTAGACTAGGAAGGGCTGAAATTTTGGAGATACAATAGAAGAAAGATCGTCTAGTAGAACCACCTCGAAATCAAGGTTTAAAAGTGATACTTGGCCAACATGCCACCAAAAAAGGTAACTTCTACACCAAATAATCCTTTAGACAATCCTACTTGGACTCTTGATGAAGGTGAAGAAATGCATAGGGACATAAATGATTTGCAAAATAAGACAATAAAAAAAGATGAACTACAAGGGATGATGGATTCAACTGAAGCTAAGTTGGAGGCAATAATGGATACTCAGATGGATGGTTTTAAAAGGGAGATCATGGAAGGATTGAAAAATTTACTAATAGAGAGGCCACCTGAAAGTGAAAATGTATCCCATGAAATTCATGATGACACAAGGAATATGAATAAAGACTAGAGAAACTCCAACTTTGGGTTGAAGACCAACCACTTTCCTAAGATCGATATGAGGAAGTTTGATGGCAAGGATCCAATCACATGTATACTTCAGATGGAGCAGTTCTTTGATCTACATGATGTTCCATACACACAAAAGGTATGAATATCTTCTTTATATTTAGAACCCAATCAATTTGTGTGGTATCTATGGCTTTGTTCTCGCAAATCACTTGTTACTTGGACAATTTTCATGGAAGAAATGATAGCACACTATGAGAATACAAGGAGCAATACCTTCTTTAGCTAATTGATAAATCTCAAGAAAAAGGGTTTAGTTGCAGAGCACATTGAGAACTCCCAAAGATTGAATACAAAGGTACCAAATATTCCATATGAGCACCTGGTTGATGTATTCATAGGAAATTTAAAGGATAACATTCAACATGAGGTTCGCCTTTGGGAACCCAAATCATTGGAGAATATGTCCAGGGCGGCGAGAAATGTTGAAAGTAAAAATATGGCTATGGCTACTAGAAGGACCACTCATTACATATATCGAGAGAATAATGTTCCTTCTTCTAAAACACCTCAACCTACAAGGTTGCCACCTCAAAAATTGGAGGAAAGAAAAGAAAAAGGTTTATGCTTTAATTGTGACAACAAGTACAGTAAGGGACATAAGTGTGGTGAGAAGAAATTATTCTACATAGATTGTGAAGAGGAAGAAGAAGAAGAACAAGAACCATCTCAAGATGAAAACGTAGAAGATGTTTCTTTTGAAGAGTTGACTCCCATGATATCATGTAATGCATTGGATAGAATTAGCACTCCTCAAACCCTCAAGATCGAAGGATATATCAAAAATAAAAAGGTAATAGTCCTAATTGATTATGGTAGTACTCATAATTTCATTCACTATAAATTAGCCAAAGCTGTCAATTGCTTTATATATCAAGCACCATAGTTTCAAGTAATTATTGCAAATGGAGGAACTATCAATTGCTCAGGAAAATGCCATAAGATCAATCTTACGATGGTGGAATATGTAATGCATAGTCCAATGATTTCTATACCCATGGGTGGTGTTGATGTCATACTAGGGAGTCCAATGGTTACAATCATTGGGAACAATGGATTTTAATTTTCAAGAACTTTTCATGAAATTTTCATTGGAAGAAAAGGAAATTGAGTTAAGGGGTATCACAGGGAAACCCAATAAGGTGATAAGCTCTAATGGCATGAAAAAATTAATGAAAAATGGGCATTAGGGTGTAATTGTACAACTATTATCACTAGATGTTCAAACATCTAAGCCATCTATTCCCCTAGATCTCCAAGGGAGCATTGATAAGCATTCCAAAGTATTTGAAGATATTCCTAGAGGTCTTCCACCCACTCGAAATAATGATCATGCTATTCACCTAATTCCTGGGAGTGTTCCTCCTAACATCAAGCCTTATAGATACCCTTATACCTAGAAGAGTGAAATTGAGTGTGTGGTTGAAGAAATGTTGGAAGTTGGGCGCATTA
This sequence comes from Picea engelmannii, assembly GCA_009831015.1. Lineage (NCBI taxonomy): Eukaryota > Viridiplantae > Streptophyta > Pinopsida > Pinales > Pinaceae > Picea > Picea engelmannii. The sequence continues at coordinate 292,325 of ML790137.1, read as the reverse complement.
TTAGACCTAGCCAAAGTTCTTACTATGCACCGTTGGTAATGGTACTCAAGAAAGAGGGCTCATGGCATATGTGTCCAGATTATAGAGAGCCCAAAAATATCACTATTAAAGATAAGTTTCCCATTCCCGTCATTGATGAATTTTTAGATGAACTACATGGAGAAATCTACTTCAAAAAGTTGGATCTTTGTTCAAGGTATCATCATATTAGAATGAAGGAATAAGATATCCCAAAAACAACATTCCGAACTCATGAAGGCCATTATGAATTTGTGGTCATACCTTTTGGCCTTACGAATGCACCTTCCACATTCCAAGGGTTGATGAATTCCATTTTCAAGCCCTTCCTTCGAAAATTTTTGTTAGTATTTTTTTGATGATATACTAATCTATAGCAAGTCTTGGGAGGATCATGTTTGACATGTGACAAGGTGATGCAACTACTAAAGGAGCAACAACTATATGCCAAACCATTCAAATGTTTATTTGGGGTGAAGGAGGTAGAGTATTTGGGTCATATTGTATCTCATGAAGGTGTCAAGGTAGACCCTAAAAATATTAAGGCCATGATGGACTAGCCAATTCCAAAAACATTGAAGAATCTTAGAGGATTTTTGGGTTTGACAGGTTACCACTGCAAGTTTGTTCGAAACTATGGAATAATAGCAACACCGTTAATGACATTAACTAAGAAGGATGCATTTTCATAGACTCCATAGGCAAATCAAGATTTTGAACAACTTAAAGAGGCGATGTGCAAAGCTCATGTCTTAACCACACCAAACTTCACAAAAACCTTTATTGTGGAATGTGATTCCTTGGGAAATGGCATTGGTGTTGTTCCAATGCAAGAAGGAATCCCCCTTTCTTTTGAAAGTCGACCACTTAAGAGAGAGGACTTACACAAACCCATTTATGAGAAGGGAATGATGTAAATACTACATGCATTGAAGAAATGGAACCCTTACCTAATAGGTAGGCACTTCAAGATCAAAACAGATCATGATAGTGTTAAATACTTCTTGGAATAAAGACTATATTCAAAAGAACAAAAAAATTGGGTGACCAAGATGTTGAGTTATGATTTTGAAATCATCTACAAAAAAGGGAAGCAAAATGTTGTGGTAGATGCACTCTCAAGAAGGGATGGAGATGTTGAGGCCTTTCTCTATGCTATCTCGATCATCCAATCTGATTGGATAATAGAAGTGAGGTATTAATGGAAGAATGACAAAAACGTGTGGACTCTCATTCAAAGGTTGCAGCAGGATTCCAGTGCATCATATACATTTATATGGAAAGATGATTCACTATGGTACAAATATCGCTTATATTTATGTAAGAACTCCCGACTCAAACAAAAGGTACTCCTGGAATTACACACCTCTCCAGTAGGAGGGCACTCATAATTTTTTAAAACCTACCATAGGGTCAAGAAAGAATTTTTTGGGGATGTCCTTAAAACTGATGTTCAAAGTTTTGTTGCAGAATGTTTGGTTTTCCAAAAAAATAAGGTGGAAACAATTAAGACTCCGAGTCTTTTACAAACATTAGCCATCCCAAGTCATTGTTGGGAGGAGGTTTCCATGGATTTTATCATAGGGTTACTGAAGTCTGAAGGAAAGAGTGTCATCATGGTGATTGTTGATACTCTGACCAAGTACACACACTTTTGTGCACTCCCTCATCCTTTCAAAGCCAATACCATTACCACCACATTCATGGAGATAGTTCAAAAGATACATGGAAGCCCAAAGATTATTGTAAGTGATAGAGATCCCATCTTCACTGGATGATTTTGGACAAAATTGTTTTCTTTTTTGGGTACTCAATTGGCTCATAGCTCATCTTATCATCCTCAATCTGATGGACAAACCGAGATAGTGAACAAATGTCTGAAAGGCTACCTTCGTTGCTTTGTCTCTGATAAACAAACACAATGGTTCAAGTGGTTACCCTTAGCAGAATGGTGGTACAACACTTCCTTTAATACTGCAACAAAAATGACACCATTTATGGCACTCTATGGATATCACCCACCTTCCATCACTTCTTCTCTAAAATAAAAATCTAAGGTTCAAGCAGTGGAAGATCACATTGAGCATCAACAACAAGTTCTCCAACTCTTAAAGGATAACCTAACCATGACACATAATCACATGAAACAACAAACATATCAACATCGTAGTGAAAGAAGTTTTGAAGTAGGGGATTGGGTATTTTTAAGTCTACAACCATACAAACAAATCTCCCTCAAGCAAGCTAAGAAGGATAATAAATTATCACCAAAGTACTATGGCCCTTATAAGGTGTTGCAAAAGATTGGTACTTTGGCATACAAATTGGAGTTCCCTACATCTTTGAGAGTACACCCAATTTTCCATGTTTCATGCTTAAAGAAGGTTATAGGTGACAAGATCCCAGTTCAAACTATATTGCTAGAAATTGATGAGGAAGGAAAAATCATATTGGATCCTGAAGCTATACTAACACAAGAATTCACGAGCTGAGGAATAAATCCATTTAAGAGTATCTCATTAAGTAGAGGAAACTACATGCTGGATATTCCACTTGGGAAGATGAGTGTTTTATACACAAGCATCCAGAATTACTCAAGTGTTGCAGACAACACTTGTCTGAAGGGGAGGGACACGTTAAGCCCTAAATAGTGGCACATTACCCCTTAATTGGGGCATATTACATTAGTATTTTTATTTTATTTATGCCGGCTTGGGTCCATTAGTTGTAATTGTACCTCCTAGTCTCCTATATATACCAATGATACCTTTTAATTTGGAATCATCTTGTATTTGTAAATTTATGTGGTGTATAAGGAGGTTTTCCCCTCGAAGAGGTTTATTATTTGAAATTCTCTCTTTTTCAAGGAATTGAGTACTTATTATGAGGTTTTTTATGATATTTTGATATTTGGTTCTTTACACATTTTTTTCGACAAAGAAAACATCACCTTTGTGCTCAAGGTTCTTCCCCATGCCAAGCATTGGTGGGAAACTTATTGGGAGAAAAATTCCACAGAGGATTCTAGAATATTTGGGGCCAAGTCCACTTGGGATTTTTTTATGGATGTGGTCAAGGAGAAATATTACCCTGTGGGAAACTATGATGACTAATACATGAGATGGACCACAGTGCATCAAGAGAGGGGCCAAACAATGCGAGAGTTCACAAATAACTTCCATACCTTACACACCAAGTTGGGTATCAAAGACTCCAAGTGACATCTGGTTCTAAAATACTTCGGGGCTCTACAGAGATACATCCAAACCGAAATGGATTTTATGGACATCTCATCACTGGGAGCAACTTATCGATATGCTATCAAAATCTAGTAGAAATTTAAGCACTAGAACAACCAAGAATTTGGGTATGCAAATCTGCAACAACCAAAGTATGGTAAAGACAACTCTAATCCACATAATATCCAACCTCAAGACAATTAGTCCAAGATGCAGGAATTTAAGAGAAATGGGAAGACGAAAAAGGACACTGGGAAGGGGTGTGACTTCCATAAAATCCCTTAGCACAACACTGATGAATGTCGCTCAAAACAATCATTGGTGGTCGAGCTCAAAGAAACAGAGTCGATCCCCTACTCAGACTCTGATTCAGACATTAATAAAAGGAGATCAATCATTGATGCAGAACCTAATGCTACTTTCGCGACTGCAATAATCCAACCAAAAGAACTATAGGATCCCGAGGAGGGGGAGCGCCTCTTCCATTCACTATTGTGGGTGAAGGGGACCCTGCTACATTTTATTGTTGATAGTGGCAGACAAAATAAACTCATCTTAATAGAGGTCATCAAGTAGTTGAATTTTCCGACAACACCACACCCGCAACCATACAACATCAGATGGCTTTGCCATGGATGAGATCTTCGTGTTAGCCAACGGTGTCACATGTCATACAAAGTCAAGCCCTTTAAGGATGAGGTACTGTGTGATATTGTCCCACTGAAAGTTTGTGATGTTCTATTAGGCTAACCATATATGTGGAATCATCACACTGTTTATGAGTCTCGACCATGTAGCATCATTGTTACTCCAGGGGGTCAACTCTAGAGGATACCAGAGGTAGTTTTGACTACTGTCTCGACAAAAAAGTGCCACAAAGTAATCTCTCATACCGTAAAGTTTAGCCTCTTCACAATCTGGTCAAAAGAGAAGGACACTACAACCATTGCAGCCTCAGCCCAAGACCCTTCTATCCAACAAAAGCAGATCAACAAGATTGTAGAAGAGCACCAAGACATTCCTACTGCACATACGTGGGTGCCTCCACACTACCCAGTCAAATCAAGTTATGATAAATATCATGTTCTTCATGTTGCATCTTTACTGACAGATTCCTCCCACACTTAGACATATCATGCAACTAGATTGGTTAAACAGATCCAACCCCTCTGTTGTTCCTGAGTCTACACTTAAGGCTATAAAGTGTAGAGTCTAATCATCTGAAAAGAGTAAAAGAAAAGGGGGCAGACAACTTCGGGGAATGAGGCTATAGCCGATCTCTGAGCTGTCTTTGCCTAAATTCCAAATATTCTTGAATATTGATATCCCGTTCAATGGCGGACCATGAATGTTCGAGCTTTGTCTGGGTGATGGCAGTCTTAAGTATGGTATTGAAAAGATTCAAAGCGATGCTGGTTTGATCCAATCGACCAGGCTGGATGTTGGGTTGTCTTATGACGGGTATATTCATGGGGAGGAAAATGATTTAAAGGAAGGTGGATATTTTAAAGTGCTTATCTCAACTTTAGATTATACAGGGAAAATTCAGTGAAGCCAATTGAAGGGTTTAACGAAACTCAAGGCCATTTTCTGTAACTGAGTTTAAAATCTTGAAACAGAGTGTGAAAACATAGAGCCATCAACAATGTGGGGCATCAAATTTCAGAGGAATCCCATGTTGTGGCAGAAGAAGAAAAGAAAGGAATACCTTGACGAAAGCATAAAATGTAGAAATTTAAGTAATTCACAGGTCTTGTACCTGCTAGTAGTCGACACAGGAAAAATGTAAATAACTAGATACCTAGAAACTGATCACCACAGTAGAATTTATACTAAATTGTAGCTAAAACATTCATCAAAGACATATATGTAAAAGAAATGACATGAAGAATGAAATACAGAGTAAAAACACATAACTCAATCTTGACGGAATATGGAGTCTTCAAATCGCTTCGTATTAATCCTTGCTAAAAGAACTTTTTCTATTACAATCTCACCGTCGGAAAAAAAGGCACTTTCTATTACAATCTTTTCTTTATTTAAACAAACTTCTGAACATCTAGAATTTCGATCATTTTGGAAAATTTTCAGTTACAATTGGAAAACTAGAGCGTTTCATCTCCTCATCTTTGTCTTCCCTTGTAAGGGCGGAGCACCTTCCTTTCTTTGCCCTTCTGGCTCTAGAAATAGAACAGGTTGACATCTGTCAATATTTAGCACTAGAAACCTGCCCCTTCACCTGCTCGATGCAAATGACACACCTCTCCACCAACTAGGCTATCAACCTGGAAGGCTCTGCTTGGTTGCTTGCTTCAAAGGTGTAACAACTCTTCACTAGCTGTGGCAACCTTTTACCTACTTGTTGGTCTTCTGTGATGATGGAGCATAATTGTAAACTTGGCTGTACTATCCATTTGTCCACTTGGGCCATATGGACCTGGCTTATCTGGGATATCTCCACTTGTTCCTTCTCCATGATTTCTTTAATGTCCAGCAGGTGTTTAGCTATATTGATTTTGCCCAGTGTCCCAACACTGCCTTGCTTGTCAAGGTCTAACAAACTTTTACTTATCAAGGCAAACATTTCCTCACAAGAATGCATCACTTCATTAGCTTTCCCCCTGCTTTCTGATATATTCTTCTCCCAGACCTTCAACAAGATATTTCCTCTAGTTTGTTCTGCGATGGATAATTTGGAGATGTCGGCTGTCTCTATCTTTGCCACAGCTATAACAATGTCTTGGAAAGTGACCCATGCTACCACGACTTCTCTTTCTCTCAAAGAAATATGGTCTAACACTTGATCTATCATCTGGAAATGGTTTTGAATGGTTCCTACTTTTACAAGCAGGTTTTGTTGAGCCATTAATACCTTATGTCAGATTTCGGTGGCCTAGGATCTGAACATTTTTATGTCTAAAACTTGATCCTCGGCCACATCCAATTTCGATTGTAACTCTATAATTTGTTGCCCCTGATGGCTTACCTGTGTTTGGCTAATTTGCGCCGACTGGCGCACCTGCTCGAGGTCAGACCTGAGCTTCTCGATCTCTTGCAGGTTGGCTATTTGGGCTTGCTCAAGGCTTTTTCTCACCTTGTCCCTGACATTTGCTTTAGCAGTAGCCACTTTAGGTTCTAACTTGTTGATCAAGAGGTTCTTTTGTTTCAACTGGGCCTTCAGAGTTCCAACTGAGTACTGATTTGCTGTAGCATAAGCCCCTAGTGTTCCTGCTATCTCGTTTGCGAACACTTCCTCTTTCCCGGCCTTTCCATCTGTCATGATTTTAAATTTTTTAGCCATTACGCCCTCTCTTTGATACAATCCTTGCCTCACCACTGCCTTCCTTTTTTTATCAAAGAAAAATTCATTAGGAGGCAACTCCTCTATGGAAATGGGCGTTAGTTCTTCATTGAAGATCCACCCCACATCGGGATCCCCCTTCGTGAACTGTAAGGGTGTGACAATGGCGATTGGAATGCCGATTTCCTTGGATGGTTGTTTCGAGGTAGCATCTATGGATGACTTGTTTGACATGAGCGGTAATGAGTCGCTTGACCCCTTCGAGGGAATCTCTATTTGACCTTGGGCCTGCTTACCCGGTGTACCCTTTTCGGGGTCTCCTTCCTATTGGTAGGGGATTTTGGCTCCTCGCTATGAGGTTCTGACCTCCCCTGCTTTCTCTTGGTTCTTCTCCTTGTTAGGACTCGAGTCCTTTGAACCTTTGACCCCCGTCTTCTATGTGACTGGAATCTTTGGGGTTTCACCTTGTAAAATCTGTGGGAGACAACTCCGTTGGTGCTCCTGGAATTTAAAGAAATCGTCCTTATCTCCGGATGGCAGGGCTTGAATTTGACTCAATACTTCCAAGTAGGACCTCGCACCCTAGAATATTTCATCATAAGGGGAATCCTCATGTTCATATCTTTTTAGGCCACAACTCGCCAGGTGATTGCTCACAACCTTACTAGGGTCGTGCTTCTTGAACTCAATATCCACCAGCTTCATTTCTTCTAAAACCATAGCCTCGACTTTGGCATGGCCAAAATATAACAAGTAATATGTGCCAATATGAATGGGGAAGGGTGGCCATACCTTCCTTGATACTTCTTTGAGATCTTTGCTTATTCCGCCGAGCACAGTCTGCCTGGTGATCTTGTGACACAATAGCTTATCTGGAAAAAATAGCGGTAGAGCATATGGGGGGATAGAGGTGCCGAAAACCCTGATATATCAAAATTCCGCCTCTATATACCAATATTCCATACTACTCAGGTTGGTCGCGACGCTATCTGAAATCCTGGGTGGTGGCTGGCTGAAGATGGCAATGTGCAATGGCACCATTACCCAGTTGAATATTTCGTAAATGAATTCTTTGGCATTATCCTCCCAAAGCTTCGAGTGGTAGACATGAATAGGCTCTGTATTATATGGATCCCAACTCCAGTTCATTAATGGGAAGGATGTCATGAAGCAGATGGCATCCATGATGTAAAAAGACATAAAGAACGAAGTCGCTTTGTTACTTGCCCTCTGCGCTTGATATTCGGTAATTCGACTAGTCAGACTGTCAGACAACAGTTTGGCCCAGTCGAGGGAGAAGACCTTGACAACTGTATGAATGAGCGGTACCCATGGGAGGAAAAAATGGATAGTGTCCTCCCTCCCATACAACCTGTAGGCCATCATTGCTATGTACTTGAATTGTGGCTCCAAGGAGGAGATTGAATAGATCCCGTTAGTGTCGGCCCTGAATTTCATAGGGTGTGAGACCCAATCTTTGATCAGATCGAACAAACTTCAGGGTGTGTCACTCCTTCTTCTTGAAACCTTCTATAAATTCATCATTGTGAGTGAGGTTCGGTGCGGGTGACAATTTAGACATTGCCCACAAATGTTCTGGCCTGAAAGTCCCAATCATTACCTTCTGTTCACTGATAATCATTCTGGTTGGGATATCCACATGGTCCAGTGCCCACCTAATCATATCACAATAGGGAAGAAGCTGGGGCCTTACTTCTCTGCTTGAGCGATGATTTTGTATTTGGTTGATAAGTCATCATTCTCATTATCGCTAGACTCATCCAAACAACTTACAGACTCGGATTGCAAAATGTTGGAAACATATGACCAGGTCTTGATAGCATTAATACTCCGCAATGAGGTATCAGAAACCATGTCTAAACCCTGACCTGAACTCTTGATAACTGCCTTGGATGTTTTGCGTGGAGCCATGATAGAGAAACTTGCAACTGGACCTCTTGTCGAAAAAATTGAAAGCACAAACAATGGTTAATTTGGTAAAATGGCTCTGCGCGCAAATATAAATGAGAATTGAAATAATGAAGGAACAACTCTCTATCTTGGTCATTTAAACCCTTGGTGTCCTTGCCAACAGAACGGTCAAATCGCTTAATAGAAAGATTTAGAAGTAAAAAAACGAGATCCTACTATCTGTCACCTCACTGCAATTCAAATAAATGCCATAAATGGTTGACGAGTCGTAACATGAAAAGAAATGCAAAAACATTTAAAACTTACTCCGTAGACGGTGCATGTTAAAGGTTGTTTACTACATTGATTAATCTAGTTTAGTTCCTTTAATCAAGTGTGCTTTAGTTTTTAATCCCCCTTTTTTGTTAGTCTTTAATCCCCCTTTTTCGGTGTTCACCGTATCATAAGATTTCAATCCTAACCTTCGATCCTCCAAAACCCAAAATTGCAATGATGTGATTTATTTGATTACTCGTGATCTGACTTAAGCTCTTAATTAACCCATGCTTAATTAATGAATATCGCGACTTCGCGACTCAGAGCTACGAAGGTGTTGCTTTTTGGGAGAGCGATCGTCGAGTCGTGAAATCACGATAGTGCTTAACCAAGGTTTAAAATGATTTACTCTTGACACTAACCTGGGTAAACTTTAAAACTGTTATCGCCACTTCGTGTGTCGGGATACTAAGGACAATGGGTAGCGTCACGAAATAAACGAAATCCCGGAACTAGCTTTTTGGCCTTTAAGTATAACATCTCACTTATTTAGAAGAAGGTGGCTCTAACATAGGCTCCAACTAGGGATCTCGCCTCCTCACGAGATGAGAAGAACAGTAGACCGAGTGCCTGTATGGGTAAATGGAGTCATCAATTTCCTTCTGAGAAACCGATTGGGAAAGAGGATACAAAGAGAACCTTGAGGTTCCAAAATTAATTCTGGAAAGATTTCAAACCCAGAACGCTTTCTAAGCTCAGCTGAAGTCCACGGTAACTTTCCCTTCCTCGACACTGAAATCGGGTCCGCTCAAGACGGTCCAAACAAATCTTAGGAAATTCAATAGGTCCTGTTGGTTTTGGCTTGCATTAACGAAGTAAAATCCATGCTTTTAATCAGGGAGTCCCGCAATAAACCTGAAATGCAGATCCAGTTTCGAGAAATCAGATTACCAGAGCATATTATGATTCATGTATGATAGCATTACAGATATCTTAGACATTGCTTCACTGCCAGCGAGCCTGTTCAGTACCCCGTTGAAGTTATCTGGCTCCCTTTATTGAATTTCCTTTCACCACTCCAAACTGTAATCTTGCATTTAGATGCTAAGATGCGGGCAATCATTTTTATGAATTTCCTTTCATCATCTCTTTGGACTAGATGGGGGCAAACAATTATGAATTTCCTTTCACCATCTACCTTATACTTTACTTTTGAAAAGTGGAGTGGGGGCAATCAATTTGTATAAATTATATCAGGGGTGATATCTGTGTAAAATTCGTAACAGAGGCCTGTTGACTTGCTTTTAGTGATCTGGACCAACTTTCTCTTAACCTTCTCTATGCCCTAGTCCATAGGAAAATAGGGGAGAATTCATTTTCAGGGGTCTTCTTTTGAGCAAGACTTAACCATTCAAAATTTGTTAAAAGACCTAAGAGAGATAGGATCCACCTACGCATGGCCTTGTTCAGTAGGGGATCGAGGAGCTGTGAAGACCAACTCACTTCCGGAGACGTTCGCCAGTTTCCCGAATTGAAGTGGAATCTCTTTTCCTCTACGGATGGTATGGGCAGGTGTCAGAGCTTAAGGAGAGAGGACCAAGGGTGAAAAAGGGAAAGAGAGAAGGCTATGGACCTCAAAAAACTGGATGTTATCATGCAATCCTGACTCAGGTGAATACATAATACTTGTGAGACTACTACTATGTTTAAGAGATGTTCGTTTGAAAACCAGATACCTAGGGAATTCATACCTCGGCCTTACCACTTATTTCTCCTCTAAAAGAAAAACATTTGTCACCTGTTTCGGTGGGTCAATTTCTTGGTACCTGGCCGTCCCTTTCTCCTTTGCAGTTCAGGCTGTAATCCAGAGACCTGTATGAAACAACATGTAGAGTATCAGGTCTATCAGGATTTATGAGAGTCTGTGTGTCAAAATTTAAGTTTCTACTTCTAGGAAATCGACAACCTGTTTTATTCAAGATGAAAGTGAACTTACCAAAAAAATTTATGAAAAGAAAAAAAAAAAAAAAAAACAAATCGGTATATACAATGGATATTTGGAACTCATTTACTGCATATAGTGCTTTAAATAATGTCTTTTGACAGGGGCACTGAGAGTTTCACCATCTAAATTCTCTAACAAAAATGAATTCTTCCCTTCAGAAGCTGAGACTTTGAACAGTCCGTACCAGATATGATCAAATTTACCATGTTTTGTCGAATCTTCCCTCCTAGCATCCCATTTCAAAACCAAATCGTCGGGGAGGAAATCCCTGTTTTTGGCTTTACGATCGAACAACGCTTTCATGTTGTCCTAGTATTTCTACATCCTTGCATTGACCTTGGTCCTACGTTGTTGAACCTCGATCAATTGATTTATTCTTCTTGTGATGTGCTTTGGCTCTTCTCTCTCATCTTGCCAGAGCTTCATTATAGGGAGCGCCAAATTTATAGGTAAAACCACATCAGTCCCATACACCATTTGAAAAGGAGAAGTACCAATGGATTTCTTCGTACCTATCTGATTTTCCCATAAGGCGTACTTTAAGTGTACATGCCAAGATATTTTGTTTTCGCTCAGCACCTTCTTAATTATGGTAATCAAAATTTTATTTGATGATTTGGCTAACCCATTACCTTGAGGGTAATATGTTGTGGAGTGGCCCAATACGATATTATATTTTTGGAAAAAGCTGACCATTGCCATAGACTTGAATTCCTGGGCATTATCCGTCACTATCCTTCGGGGACAACCAAATCTGGACAATATGCTCTCTTCCAGGAAATCTATCACCACCGAATCGGTCACCTTCCTAGTCAGAATAGCCTCCACCCATTTTGTGAAATAATCTGTGGCAGTGAGGATCCATTTGTGTTGAGCACTGGAATGTGGGTTGATTTCACCTATAAAATCTAACCCCCATTGTTGAAAAGGGGCTTCGGTTTTGACAGGAACTAGAGGTAACTCTGAGAGATTTTGTTTTCCTGCAAACAATTGGCAAGGGTTACATGCTCTAACTTTGACGTTGACATCTCAGAAAAGTTTAGGCCAATAATATCTTGCCCTCAGGATTTTATAAGAAGTTTCCCTCCAGGCGTGATGCCCTCCGCACACTCCCTCGTGGAATTCGTTTATGACCCCCCCTGTTTCTGATTCTACTAATCAAACCAGTAAGAAGCCTAAGGGGTCCTTCTAGTACAGTTGAATTTCGGATATACAATACTTCACCACATGTAGCTTCAATGTCCTGGCTTTAGTTGGAGGAAGATTGCTAGGGCATTTCAGGGTCAGTAGGTAGGACACTATATCTTTATACCAATCTGATAAGGAAAACTTCTCTTCGATTATGGAGATAGCTATTTGGTCGTCGGGCTTCTTTACGTCACCATGTCCTTTGCACCCTTGCAGGTTATTTATTCCGAGTGCTCTAAAATTTGATTCCGCTAAGAGCTTAGCCAGACCTTGTCCTTTTACTATTTTCATCGGTTTCACATCTAGGTCAAACTCTTAAATTTTAGCGAGCCACTGACCCCTTTTTCTGTCACTAGAAAGATGAACCAATATATCCTTCACGAAATTGGTGGGAACGTATGCGATTACCTTGGAGTGAAGCATGTAAGTTCTAAAAGCCTTCAAAGCCTTAACCATAACATACGCTTTTTTCTCCATTATATCATATCTCAGTTCAACATATTTAAGACTTTTACTAAAGAAGGCTATCGGTTGCTCGAAACCCTCTTCATTCTTCTGGAGGAGTACTGCCACCACTGTGTGTTCGGAGGCGAACAAGAAAATCAGGAAATCCTTTAGGTAATTAGGGCTTGCTAATACGGGCGCTTCGCTGATAAATTTCTTGATGCATGCAAACGACGCTTTAGCCTCTACCATCCATTTCACTTCGCTATTCTTCTTGAGCATATTTGTGATCAATTTCACAATTTCAACAAAGTTTGGGATAAATCTTCTCAAAAAATTTATTTTTCCTAAAAATGACTGAATTTCTTTTATATTCCTAGGAATATTTATGGTGTCTATAGCTTCCACCTTTTTAGGGTCGATTTTAATTCCATCCCCAGACACAATGTGGCCCAAGAGTTTAACTTCCTGCATCGCGAAGTGAGACTTCTTGGGGTTTAAAGACAAACCAAATTTTCGATATTTTTCAAATGTTTGCTTCAGGTGTAACAGATGGTATTCGTCGAATTTGGAGAAGACAGTCAGGTCGTCGAGGTAGATAACCACGAATTTATCTTTTTCACTGATGAAGGTGATGTCCATAGCGCACTGGAAGGTATAACCTGCGTTCATCATACCAAAAGGCATTTTGTCATACATAAATGTGCCCCAAGGGGTGGTGAAAGCTGTCTTTTCTTTATCATGCTCGTTGACGACAATTTGATTATAACCGGAAAACCCATCGATCATCGACATCCTATTTGCCCCGACTACTTTTTCCAAAACGTGATCCATTTTGGGTAGAGGATAGTTATCTTTGAGAGAGGACTTGTTTAGATTTCTAAAGTCTACACACAGTCTGATCTCTCTGTTTTTCTTCCTAACCAGGACTAAATTCGCCACCCAGTCAGAGTACCTGAGAGGTACAATTATTTTCACGTCTAACAATTTTTTCACTTCTCTTTCGACCACAGGTAGTAAAATGGGGTTGATTTGTCTGAGCTTCTGTCGGAAGGGTTTAATACCAGGTTTCAAAGGTATTTTGTGCTCGATCACTGAGGTATCATAGATTCTGAGCTCATCGTAAGACCACACAAAGACATCTTTATACCGCCCGAGTAAGTCCTTATACTTTCTTTTTATCTCAGGAGGAAGGTACTTTGATAACTTCACTATTCTAGGCTCTTTGGTGGTGCCCATGTCACAGTTTTCGACCTCCTCCGCTTGGGGTTGCAAGGTGGACTTCAGAGGCATGTCGTTTTGATCAAACAACCTTTCCAGAGGTATCAGACCCTTAGGGATTTGATTACTTTTTAACACTAGCAGGCGATGATTTGCAATTTTTTCTCGAAACTCCTAAGGCTCCTCCCCTTCCTGCATGATCCAAGTATGATCGTTTTGGTTCTCCTGGTCAATGTGGGTTTCAAAGAAATCACCCACCATTTCCAAGAACTTTCTGATCTGTTCGTTATCTTCGAAGACCTGCCAGTGTTGTATGTTGTTTGGTATGGATGGTCTATGCCTTACCTCTATGTGGTATTTTAATTTGAAAGTGGTAGGGGGTGCGAAAGTCAAAGCTACTTTGGCAAGTGAATCGGCTTGTTGGTTTTCAGCTCGTGGGATGAAATGAACCTTTACCGATGAAAATGAATTTTCCATTAGATCCTAGGTACAATTTCTGTAGGACCTCAGTCTTGGGTACTTGGCCCTATATTGCCGATTTACCTTCTTCACAATTAGTTCAGCATCTCCATAGACCTCTAAGTTCCTTATGTTCAGCTTCTTGGCAGCTTCCAGACCCAGGACTAGAGCTTCATATTTGCAAACGTTGTTTGTGTAGTCTACATCCCACTGTAGCCTGTAAGAGAAAGGAACGACGAATTCATTTTTAGGTGCTACGAAAAGCACTCCCACACCTGCCCCTTTGCACGACGAAGCACCATCAAAGAACATTTTCCAAATTCCAGTGTTGCACACATTTTTAGCTGTTTCTTCAGTTTTGATTTCATCGATGTCACTTTCTTCTGTACAATTATCTTCAGTATTGTCGAAGGACAGAATACAATTTCCCAGGTCTTGATCGACAATGTAAACAGGGTAATTGTTAGGATTTTGTGGATCACTTATCGTATATGCCAACCATGTTTCCCTGTATAACCGTGTGAACTGTCCACCAAAAACAGGGACTGTGGCATAGGTCATATCCAACAAAAGGGATCCCCCGAGCTTGGCTCCCCAAGATCTAGATAATAGTAAACCATACTTCGGGGGTATATCGGCGACAACTACGTCCATTAGGACATTTTTCACCGGAATCTAGGCGAGGGTGACTACTAAATATTTGATCATGCCCATGCACTTAACTCTCCTTGAATCGAACGAGTAAAGATATCCACAGGGTCTGGTGATTTCAAGGTCTAGTCTATCCATAATAGATTTGGGCATTATTCTATGAGAGGCCCTAGAGTCCATCATGCAATTATGCAACAACCGATCATGCACTTTCAGGGTAATATAGAAAGGGGTGATGGTATCTCTGGCACCTTCAAAATATGGACCAAAAGTGATATTAGGCTTGTCATCTTCCAGATTTATTATGTCGGAGTGACTCTCCAGATCTAAAAAATTTATCATCTTGGTTATTTATTTTCGGTACACAGGGTTCTTCGCCAACTCGACCAAAGGTATGGGCATCTTGATATTTTTTATCTCGCTTTCTAGGCAGAAAACTCCCACGGTTTTATCCGTTTCCTTGGCTGAAACCTCAGACTCCTTCCTATCCATTTTATTTAGTAGCACTGTTTTAATTTCAGTGTTTCTGGTTTCAAGTGTCCACGTTTCAACTGCCTTATTTTTCTCGCTTGGGCTTCAGCCGCTTTTACGTTGGTATTCTGCGAATCTACCCCTATGTCATTTCACATCTCAGTCTCTTTCTGGACGGGCTCGTATATTTCACCCCTAGGCAAAATTTTCTTAGGTTGCGGAGTCGACACAGGTTTGTTTCTAGGCCTCAAATTGTACTTGTGCTGGAGTTCGGCCATTATGGTGTCGGCCATTCCTTGATAAGAGAAATCATCAATGCTGTTTAGGTTATTGTCTTCGACCGATGATTGTTCTGTGTTTAGGGACTTCTCATAATCTTCTTTGGTCAAGTGAGGTTGTACAAAGTCATCGCCTAAGTTGTTTACGTCTTCTTCTAAGTCTTTGAACTCTTGCATATCATTTTGTCCTATAAAATTTTCATTTTTCAGAGGTGCTTGGATCTTTTGGTCTTCATTTTTAATTTATCTTGGATGGAACTGAGGATTGGGATTTCTCCTGAATTCTTTCTTAATGAATTGATCAGCTTTGGATTGATCTATCTCCATTCTCGAGATTTTGTTTGATAGTTCTTTTATTATCCTATCCATGTCATCCATTTTGTCGTCTGAGGACCTTCCAGATCCAGAGGGACCTGCTTGTTCTCTGAGACGTCTAGTTTCTCTGTTTCCCGTTTCAATTTTCATTTTTAATTTACCCAAATCCATCATGTTTGACTCAATTTCCACATCGTCATCTTGCATTCGGGTTAGGTTGGCCCCTCTCCTTTCTCTTAATAGTAGAGCGAAATCGGGTTCACAAGCTCCTGCGAAAGTTACTTTGGCGGTGGGTTGAGATAGTTTACCTTCAACATGGATCTTATTATACAACTTGTTAAACCTTTGGATAAATTCCATAACAGTTTTAGATCCCTTTTTCTTTAAAGACCCGAACTAGGTCAAATAGTATAAATGATCCTTTCTTTTGCCCCATTGTTTGAGAAAGAGGTCTTCTAGAGCATCGTAGGATATGATTGAACCTGGGGGTAGGCTCTGAAACCAAGTTCTTACCTGTCCCTCGAAGGTTTGGACAAACAATCGGGAATACACGTCCTCATGCTCGAGACCTCGAATATTCGCGAATTGATCAAAAAAATTGATATGCTCAGCTGCAGTTAGATCCCCTTCTCCTGTGAACTTGTGTAAGTTTTTCATATAGTTTTCAGGTAATTCATGGAGAGTTACTGGAAGGACCAAGGGGGCGTATCTAGCAGCTACTTTGGTGAAAACCTTGGGAAGCGGCTGTTGGCCTTGCCCTCCTATTCCCCTTGCTTCTCCTCCAACGACGGCCATGGATAACCTAGGAGAGGAAATCAGTGCGTTATAAAGAGGGTTGGTGAAGATGTATAGTGACTCTCTGGCTTCCTTGGGGTGGAAAGGGAAAAAATGGGGAAAATTGTTACCAGGGGGGGTGAAAGATGAAAAAGGGGAAGAAGGTATATGTGGACTCGGCTCCTCCGACTTGTAGGATATGTAAATGGGAGAACCCACCGGTGTCAAATCCGTGTACGTGGAAACTTCTTCAAGGCCTTGAGTGACAGACGGGTTTATATTGAGGGTCGATTGGATGTCAATAGAGATGAGTTTTGAGGCAGGTGTGTCTCCCTTTGCAACATAAGAGGTAGTTGGAGAGGTCTCGGTTTTGACGACACCGTCCAATATTTTCCTGAGAGGAAGTTCTCACGTGGATGAAGGTTCGAAAAAGGTCTTATCTTGATACTGATTAGACTTAGGTTGATATGCAACCACGTTTTGTTTAAAAAGACCCCTTGGTCTTAGTATTTTTTCAGGGTCAGAAACTGGCGCTGTCTATTTGGCATCTGGGTTTTGTTTGGTGTTCTTCCGAAAGGATGCCAACTTACTTAAGAGTGGAGTCGCCGAGTGAATGATGAAGGTTTAGCCTTAACAAGGTGTTCTCTCTTTGTTCACTATCAAAAAATGAAACTTGGAAATGTCGTTTTCTCAGGGGAAAGTGACTACGATTCTTCGTCCCCAGCAACGACACTAGAAAGATGTTGTTCCTGAGTCTACACTTAAGGCTATAAAGTGTAGAGTCTAAGCATCTGAAAAGAGTAAAAGAAAAGGGGGGAGACAACTTTGGGGAATGAGGCTATAACTGATCTCTGAGTTGTCTTTACCTAATTTCCAAATATTCTTGAATATTGATATCCTGTTCAATAGCAGACCATGAACGTTCGAGCTCTGTCCGGGTGATGGTAGTCTTAAGTATGGTATCGAAAAGATTCAAAGTGATGCTAGTTTGATCCGATAAACCGGGCTTGATGTTGGGCTTTCTTACGATGGGTACAGTCATGGGGAGGACAGAGCTTTAAAGGAAGGTGGATATTTTAAAGTGCTTATCTCAACTTTAGATTATACATGGAAAATTCAGTGAAGCCAATCGAAGGGTTTAATGAAACTGAAGGTTGTTTTCCATAACTGAGTTTAAAATATTGAAATCGAGTGTGAAAATATAGAGCCATCAACAATGTGGGGCATCAATTTCAGAGGAATCCCACACTGTGGCAGAAGAAGAAAAGACAGGAATACCTTGATGAAAGCATAAAATGTAGAAATCTAAGTAATTCACAGGTCTTGTACCTGCTGGTAGCCGATACAGAGGAAAAACTGTAAATAACTAGATACCTAGAAACTGATCACCACAGTAGAAGTTATACTAAATTGCAGCTAAAACATTCATCATAGACATATATGTAAAAGAAATGACATGAAGCATGAAATACAGAGGAAAAACACATAACTCAATCTTGACGGAATATGGAGTCTTCAAATCATTTCGTATTAGTCCTAGCTATAAGAACTTTTTCTATTACAATCTCACCACCGAAAAAAAAACACTTTCTATTACAATGTTTTCTTTATTTAAACAAACTTTTGAACATCTAGAATTCCGATCATTCTGGAAAATTGTCAGTTACAAATGGAAAACTGGAGCGTTTCATCTCCTCATCTTTGTCTTCCCTCGTAAGGGTGGGGCACCTTCCTTTCTCTGCCCTACCAGCTCTAGAAATAGAATAGGTTGACATCTGTCATTATCTAGCAACAGAAACCTGCCCCTTCGCCTGCTCGATGCAAATGACACACCTCTCCACCAATTGGGCTATCAACCTGGAAGGCTCTGCTTGGTTGCTTGATTCAAAGGTGTAACAACACTTCGCCAACTGTGGCAACCTTTTCCTTACTTTTCGGTCTTTCATGATGATGGAGCATAATTGTAAACTTGGCTGTACTAGCCATTTGTCCACTTGGGCCATATCGACCTAGCTTATGTGGGATATCTCCTCTTGTTCCTTTTCCATGCTTTCTTTGATGTTCAGCAGGTGTTTAGCTATATTGATCTTGCCCAACGTCCCAACACTGCCTTCCTTGTCAAGGTCTAACAAACTTTTAATTATCAAGGCAAACGTTTCCTCACAAGAATTCATCACTTCATTATCTTTCCCCCTACTTTCTGATATATTCTTCTCCTAGACCTTTAGCAAGATATTTCCTCTAGTTTGTAGTGCGATGGATAATTTGGAGCTACCGACCGTCTCTATCTTCGCTGTAGCTATAACAACGTCTTGGAAAGCGACCCATGCTTCCCCGACTTCTCTTTCTCTCAAAGAAATATTTTCTAACACTTGATCTATCGTCTGGAAATGGTTTTGAATGGTTCCTACTTTTACAAGTAGTTTTTGTTGAGCCGTTAATACCTTATGTCGGATTTCAGCGGCCTGGGATTTGGACATTTTTATGTCTAAAACTTGATTCTCGACCACATCCAATTTCGATTGTAACTCTATAATTTGTTGCCCCTGCTGGCTTACCTGTGTTTGGCTAATTTGTGCCGACTGGCGCACCTGCTCGAGGTCGAACCTGAGCTTCTCGATCTCTTGCAGGTCAGCTATTCGGGCTTGCTCAAGGCTTTTGCTCACCTCGTCCTTGACATTCGCTTCAGTAGTAGCCACTTTAGCTTCTAACTTGCTGATCAAGAGGTTCTTTCATTTCAACTGGGCCTTCAGAGTTCCAACTGAGTACTGATTTGCTGTAGCATAAGCCCCTAGTGCTCCTGCTATATCGTCTTCAAACTCTTCTTCTTTCACGACCTTTCCATGTGTCATGATTTAAATTTTTTTAGCCATTACCCCCTCCCTTTGATATAATCCTCGCCTCACCACAACCTTCCTTTTTTTATGAAAGAAAAAATCATTAGGAGGCAGCTCCTCTACGAAAATGGGCATTAGTTCTTCATTGAAGATCCACCCCACATCGAGATCCCTATTTGTGAACTTGGATGTTTGTTTCGGGGTAGCATCTGTGGCTAGCTTGTTTGACATGAGCGGTAATGAGTCGCCCAACCCCTTCGAGGGCATCTCTGTTTGACCTTGGGCCTGCTTACCCGACGTACCCTTTTCGGGGTCTCCTTCCTGTTGGTAGTGTATTTTGGCTCCTCGCTATGAGGTTCCAGCCTCCCCTGTTTTCTCTTGGTTCTTCTCCTTGTTAGGACTCGAGTCCTTTGAACCTTTGACCCCTGTCTGTTGTGTGACCGGAAGCTTTGGGGTTTCACCTTGTAAAATTTGAGGGAGACAACTCCACCGGTGCTACTGGAATTTAAAGAAATCGGCTTTATCTCCGGATGGTAGGGCTTGAACCTAACTTGGGACTTATGAGTAGGACCTCGCACCCCAAAATATTTCATCATGAGGGGAATCCTCATGTTCATATATTTTCAGACCACAACTCGCCAGGTGATTGCTCACAACCTTACTAGGGTCGTGCTTCTTGAACTCAATATCCACCAGCCTCATTTCTTCTAAAACCATAGCATCGGCTTTGGCATGGCCAAAATCTAACAAGGAATATGTGCCAATATGAATGGGGAAGGGCGGCCATACCTTCTTTGATACTCCTTTGAGCTCTTTGCTTATTCCGCTGAGCACAGTCTGCCTGGTGATCTCATGACACAATAGCTTATCTAGAAAAAATAGCGGTAGAGCATATGGGGGGACAGAGGTGTTGAAAACCTTGATATATGAAAATTCTGCCTCTATATACCAATTTTCGATACTACTCAGGTTGGTCACGACGCTATCTGAAATCCTGGGCGACGACTGGCTGAAGATGGCGACGTGCAATGGCATCATTACCCAGTTGAAGATTTCGTAAATGAATTCTTTGGCATTATCCTCTCAAATCTTCGAGTGGTAAACATGAATAGGCTCTGTATTAGATGGAGCCCAGCTCCAGTTCATTAATGGGAAGGGTGTCATGAAGCAGATGGCATCCATGATGTAAGCATACATAAAGAACGAAGTCGCTTTCTTACTTTCCCTCTACGATCGATATTCGATAATTCGACTGGTCAGACAACAGTTTGTCCCAATCGAAGGAGAAGCCCTAGGCAATTGTATGAATGAGCGGTACCCATGGGAGGAAAAAATGGGTTGTGTCCTCCCTCCCATACAACCTGCAAGCCATCATTGCTATGTACTTGAATTGTGGCTCCAAGGAGGAGATTGAATAGATCTCGTTAGTGTCGGCCCCGAATTTCGTGGGGTGTGAGACCTAATCTTTGATCAGATTAGACAAACTTCTTACATACTACTCGCACTCCTTCTTCTTGAAACCTTCTAGAAATTCAACATTGTGAGTGAGGTTCGGTGTGGGTGAAAATTTATACATTGCCTGCAAATGTTCTGGCCTGAAAGTCCCAATCGTTACCTTCTGTTCACTGATAATCATTCTGGTTGGGATATCCACATGGTCCAGTGCCCACCTAATCATATCACAATAGGTAAGAAGCTGGGGCCTTGCCACTATTTTGTGCATCTCTGCTTGAGCGACGATTTTGTATTTGGTTGATAAGTCGTCGTTCTCATTGTCGCTAGAATCATCCAAACAAATTACAAACTCGGATTGAAGAATGTTGGAAACGTATGACCAGGTCTTGATAGCATTAATAATCCATGACGAGGTATCAGAAACCATGTCTAAACCCTAACCTAAACTCTCGACAGTTGCCTTGGACATTTTTCGTGGAGCCATGATAGAGAAACCTGCAACTAGACCTCCTGTCGAAAAAATTGAAAGCACAAACAACGGTTAATCTGGTAAAATGGCTCTACATGCAAATAGAAATGAGAACTGAAATAATGAAGGAACAACTCTCTATCTTGGTCATTTAAACCCCTGGTGTCCTTGCCAATAAAACAGTTAAATCACTTAATAGAAATATTTAGAAGTAAAAAACGAGATCCTACTATCTGTCACCTCACTGCAATTCAAATAAATGCCATAAATGCTTGATGAGTCATAACACGAAAAGAAACGCAAAAACATTTAAAACTTACTCTGTATATGGTGCGTGTTAAAGGTTGTTTACTGCGTTGATTAATCTAGTTTAGTTCCTTTAATCAAGTGTGATTTAGTCTTTAATCCCCCTTTTCCAGTGTTCGCCGTATCGAAAGATTTCACTCCTAACCTTCGAGCCCCCAAAACCCGAAATCGCAATGATGCGATTTATTTGATTACTCGTGATCTGACTTAAGCTCTTAATTAACCCACGCTTAATTAATGAATATTGCGACTTCGCGACTCGGAGCTACGAAGGTGCTGCTTTTTGGGAGAGTGATCGCCGATTCGCGAAATCACGATAGTGCTTAACCATGGTTTAAAATGATTTACTCCTGACACTAACCTGGGTAAACTTTAAAACCGTTATCGCCACTTCATGTGTCGGGATACTAAGGATAGTGGGTAGCGTCACGAAATAAACGAAATCCCGAAACTAGCTTTTTGGCCTTTATGTATAATCTCACTTATTTAGAAGAAGGCGGCTCTAACAACCTCCAACAATAGGTTCATAACAACTTTCAACAAGCTAAGTAGGACAACTTCTTCAACAAAGCAAGCAACTCACCAAGGTTCAAATTCAACAAAATCTTCCCCGAGGACTTGACACAATGGAGACCATTTCTTCCTAAGGGGATAAGAATTATCCAAGCTAAAATTGGTGGCCACCCACCTATTCCATTGGCTCAAAACAAGGGTTTCCACCTTGGTAGTTTTTCTATAGCTTTTCAGGTCCCAAACTTTCGGGGTTGTTTTGAGGCCCTAAACAACGTTTTTTGGGCCTACCACAGTCACACTATAGGATTTATTTAAAGTGTGACAACAAAATGTGTAGTCCTTGGATACACCTTTCCAACGAGCTATCGTGTTCCCCAAATAGAGATCGTATGCAAAAGTTACACCATTGGGAAGTTGATGTATCAACTACCTCCATCGGGGCCCACAAACCTTTTGGCGTTTCATCTTTTGGGGTTGGGGTTTTGGATTTTCTTTATGATAAAAAGGCCTTTGGAGCCTCATTGTAATCATCATCATCTTCTTGCGAATGAGTGTAGCCATCACATCTCTTCTCAGAGATAAGCTGACACCATTCTAGTGAGTCATTCACTCTGTAATTTTACAATTTTTGTACATTTCTCTCATTAATAAAAAACATGCATTACTATATCTCTGTGTTTATTACAATATCTATGTATATTTCATTGTTATATCTCTTCCTTCATTTCTTTCTCAAAATAACTGGATCATGAAAACTTAGATTATGAAACTTTGTCCTTAAGAATTTTAATCCATTTTAAAAACACTTACATGACTAGAATTTAAAAAGACGAAACTTTACCTTCTGAAAAAAAATACTCATCGAAAAAAATGATTTTATCCACTTTTTAACTCATTCCAACCTTTTAAAATATTATCAATATTAAAAAAAAAAGAGTAAATTTTATTTTATTTTTTTATAATCTTATTTAATAGAGAATTAACATAATTATAACCATTAAAATACAAAATTCTTATACAACTATACCCAAAACCCTTTCACCACTCTTTAGAGACTTTGACACCAAACTTAAAAAAATAAACCAATTAAAATTAGAATTTAAATTTAAATTAAAAAAAATGATTTCATTCCAAATTTTCCCACTAAAAACATAAATATATATATTTTTAAAATTTTTCATTCATATTAATTTGATTTAATTTATAACGAAATGTTAAATATATTTTATAACATATAAAAATTATTGAATTTGAAATGCCCCAAATCCAACAACCTTAATCTAGATGTTAAATATTTTGATCCAACAACCTCAATCCAGAAGCTAAATATTATGTAGCAAATTCATAAACGTTATGATAAAATGCATGCAAATTATTGAATTTGAAATGCCCTAGATCCAACAACCTCAATACATTTGATTGAGACATTTATAAATATATCACAAAATGCTTACTACTTACCGAATTTACCTCTACCACATTTGGCAAATATATCACAAAATACTTGCCCAATTTACCTTTACCATCTTTTATTGCATGTGATAATCATGATGTGCAAACATTTGGACAATTCCTAAATCTTAAAATAAATATATAATGACTGTAATATTTGGATCATCAAAATATAATGATTGTAGTATTTGGATTATCAAATATCAAATTGTTCAGTGTCCACTTAGAATTAAGGAATATATAATGACTAATATTTGTATCATCAAAATATAATTATTGTCGTATTTGGATCATCAAATATCAAATTGTTGAGTGTCCACTGAACATGTGGGAAAGATTTGGCCAACTTTAATGTTTGACATGGATAGATTTGGTAACCCGTTATGATCCTTCATTGACTTTTATTTAAAAGTAATGATCCCCAAACAGTGAAAATCAAGAAATCACTGAAGAGGCAGTTATAAGCATTTTCAAGACATTGAAACCTCGATTGATATGTGGTATATGGTGCACAAGAGTGAGCCTATAACTATTTTTTGAGAAGGTATATGTGATTTATCACATTCAACTTATTGACAAATATTGATATATTTTGCCTTATTTAATGATTAAGCAAACCATTAAAGTTTGAAGTTTGAATATTTGTGATACTTTAAGAAAAAAATAATACATAAATATAAAACAATTGTGTTCTTTGACATGAGTATATTGTTTATCATTTTCAAAAATATTAAATATTGTTGGTTTAATATAATTATTATGGAAAAAATAGTTGGAGTACTTGTGAGGAAAAAGTTGTTACTATATCTATTTAAGTTAAAATTTTATTTTTTTTCATGTTTTTTAGTGAGTCGATTATTAATGAGTCATATATGATTTAATTATGAGTTGTTGACCTAGCCTTGTGCCCTGAAGAGTCTAAATTTTACTTTGAATACCATCCTCAGAATATGAGGAAGACTGCTTAGATAGTTTCCCCAAAGATATGTTTCCTGAAGAAATAAATAAAAAAATATGAAAAGACTTGTGGAAGATGAATGAACTCTACATACTTGACAATCATTGTAAAATATTCATGTTTATAAGTAGTAATCTCTCTCTCTCTCTCTCTCACACACACACACACAGACACACACAATTAAAACATCTAGGAGATTGAGTGGTTATATGAGACAATAAAATTTACATTATGTATGGTCATTTTTCAAGGGATTAAAACAAGGAATTATGATGACTAGAGATAATGGTGTAATAACATGATCCAAATCATGGATTTTGTCAAATCAATTAGATTTGATTCAAAGAAGAGGTAGTTATAAGTTTTTGCAAGACATGGACAGATTTGGTAACCCATTATGGTCATTCATTAACATTTATATATGAGATCACCTTCTCTATTTAAATCTAGTTGTCCACAAAAAATAACTATCATTGTTAAAAATCAAGAAATCAACAAAGAGATAATGATAAGCCTTTTCAAGACAAGACATTGAAGCATCAATTGATATGTGGTATATAGTGCACGTAAATTAACCTACAACTTTCTTTGAAAAGGGATATGTGACTTATCACATTCAACTTATTGACCAATGTTCATATTTTTGCCTATTTTATAATTAGTCAAACCTTTACAATTTGAATTTTCCATACCCTTCTAAGTACAACAAAGAAATTTTTTAACACACAAATTAAAACAATTGGCTTCTTTGACATGAATACATTGTCTATCATTTTAAAAAACATTGAATGTTGTTGATTTAACATAGCTATCATGGAAAAAGTGGTTGGAGTCGTTGTGAGGAAAAAGTTGTCACTCTACCCACTTAGTTCAAATCCTACTTTGTGACATGTTTTTTCTTAGTAATTCAATTGTTGATGAACCATATATAATTTATTCATGAGTAGTTTACCTAGCCTTGTACCATGACAAATATAAGGTTCATCTTGGGTATTGTTGTCGTACAGATTGTAGATCGTGAAGGACTCTACATGATCTACAATCTGTACGATATACACAAATTGTAGATCGTGTAGAGTCCTTCACGATCTACAATATGTGAAGTAACATATACCATCATTAGAATATGAGGGGAAGTTCCCAAACAATTTTCCCCAAGATATGTTTCTTGAAGAAAAAAAAGATAATTCCCCCAAGATATGTTTCTTGAAGAAAACAAAAGATGGGAATGCTTATAAAAGATGAATGAACTCTACACATTTGATAATAATTATGAAATATTTATGTTATAATCCTATGCAAGACATTGGAGCGTGAATTGATATGTGGTATATAGAGTACCCAAGTTAACCTATGAATTTTTTGAAAAGGGATATGTGACTTATCACATTTATTTTATTAACCAATGTTCATATTTTTTCCTATTTTATAATTAGTCAAACCGTTATAATTTGATTTTTTTCATATTCTTCTAAGGTAGAACGAATAAATCTTTTAATACACAAACACAAACAATTGGTTGTTTTGACATGAATACATAGTTTATCTTTTTCAAAAATATTGAATGTTGTTGGTTGAACATAACAATTATCGAAAAAGTAGTTGGAGTCGTTGTGAGGAAAAAATTGTTATCCTACCCACTTAGGTTCAAATCCCACTTTGTGATATGTTTTTTCTTAGTGACTTAATTGTTGATGAGCTATGTATGATTTATTCATGAGTTGTTAACTTGACCTTGTACCATGAAAAATCTAAGGATATCTTGGGTACCAACTTCATAATATGAGGGGAAATACCCAAAGAGTTCCCCCAGATATGTTTCCTAAAGAAGAAAAAAACATGGAAATGCTTGTGGAGGATGAATGCACTCTACACACTTGACAATCATTATGAAATATTTATGTTCAATTGAGTTAAATAATTATATGTTTATAAGTGGTAATCAGTTACACACACATATAATTAAAACATCTAGGATATCAAGTCGTTATATGGGACAATAAAGTTTACATTATGTACATCATTTTTCAAAAGATTAAAACAAGGAATTACAATGGTTAGAGCTAATGGTGTAATAAAATGATCCATATCATTGATTTGGTCAACTCAATTAGATTCGCTTCCCTTCACTTCCCTTTGCATCATGAGCTAGTTGCCCCATTGACTCTAGTAAACTACTTGTCTACATCATTTTCTCAGCTACCCTTATTATACCTCTCACTAGATCATTGTAATATACCTAAAGCATATTACCACTATGTATTGATGTGTAAGCATTTTTGTTCTACTAGTAGTGATATAGATCACCATTCTATATTTATTATATTATAATTAATGATAATCATGCATTTCCCTAAAGCACATGGCTTATCACCCCCTTACATATATTTATTTACATGTTTATTATGATCAATTAATCATCAATCTCATACATATTCATATAATAAATAAATATTATATAATATGGATATATGATAGTTATTTATATTGCATCCATAAATAAGTTCATAAAGTGAACCATCATGTTCATTTCAATTAGTATCAAAGTGGTTTTTGTTTTTTTCGTTGATATGTGATAAGTTTATTTTTTCATTGAATTTTTTTTTTTAAATAATAAGAAAAAAAAAATTAAAAATAAAATAAAATAAAAAACTAGGTTGATGGCTCATTCTTCATTTCCATAATAAGAAATGATCAAGAATCAAAATATTCCATACTAACATAAAAATTAAATTT
>ML790137.1:251278-264997 GCA_009831015.1 Picea engelmannii | reverse complement strand
ATATATATATATAAGTTGTCCACATAAAAAAATAAAAAAATAATGAATTGAGAACGAGTCCTTGTTGAGAAACAAATCAAACATCAAAATCACTATTGTATTACATTAAATGTAAGCAACTCATTGCAAGGAAACTATTATTGGAGTCGTCTTAAAATCCAAAAAATGATTTGTAAAAAGCCAAGTAATGTTTAAAGATTATAACAAGAAACATATTCAACAAAGAAAAAGTTAGTGTTTATGATATAAGAATTTATATTTTTTTTTGGAGGAATTTAAAAAAAAAATATTGGTAACTTGAATAATGTGAAAAAATTGTAATGGTAAAAGTGAATAACCTAGAATATTAGTAAAAGGTGGAAAGTATTAAAAATATATAAAATGTGGAAATATAGGGAAGTATTAAAAATATACAAAATGTGGAAATATAGGGAAGTATTAAAAATATATAAAATGTGGATATATTAAATTTTATAAGAGATTTTTTTGTTAAACCTAGAATATTGGTAAAAGGTGGAAGTATTAAAAAGATATAAAATGTGGAAATAGTTTTTTTTTAAAGTAAATAAAGAGTGAAAACATTTAAGTTTTTCAAATATATTTTTAAGAAGAAAAAATATTATTATTAAACAAATATTCTAAGGTTTAATTAAAAGGTTATAAAACTAATATCTCAGTTTAAATTAAGAGAAAAGTGAAAAGTCTAAGTGAAGAAATAAACTGAAAGTGCAAATGAAGTCAGTAAAGTACATCATTTTTTTGGGACCTTCGAATTAGGTAGTCACAAATTAAGAAGTTAGAGGATGAACTAGAGCTAAATAATGAGAAAAATATAGAGATCTTGAGAATATGTTTGGTGATGAATTATTGGAAAAAGTTGAGGAAATTTCTCACCTAAAAGATCCTGGTCAAAAACTACTTGCACAAATCAAGAATTCAAAAGATATGAAGAAACACAATCATAAATTAGAACGGGAAAACCATGATCTCGAAAATAAATTATCAAAAAAAGATGAAGAAAGTTCCCACCTAAAGAACCTTATTCAGAGGATGCTTGAATAAATGAAACGATTAAAAGAGGAGACAACATAGAATCTAGAACATAAAAATAAAGACGAAAAGACATAATTAGATTCTCAAATAAATAATTTATGAGAAGAAAATCAATCTCTAGCCAATAAATTCAATGAGATAAATCAAGAAGTGGCAAATCTCAAGGAAGAACATAAAGCCCTGGTGATGAAAATTAAAGAACAAGATCCTCTAGTAAATAAACATGTGAACAAAAACAATCTCTCACAGATGAAGTGCATATCCTACAATGTAAATCATCCAGATTGTATAGACAATGAAATGAAACATACACGGAAATATAGTAGAGAGAACAATAATACAATGACAACCCAACTTTTATTAATGAATTAAATAGCGAAATATTGTAGAACACAAACTGGCTAGAATTGTGGTAGCTTATCTCTGAAGAGAGAGAGAGAGAGATGGTGGCTACACTCATTTGCAAAAACTAATACAAGAGGTTGAAAGGATGGCCATTTAACATAAAGCAAGAACCTTAAAGGTCCAAAACCATAAACTTAGGAGGCAAAGTGCCAAAAGGTACTTTTAGGCATTAGTTTCTACATTAACTTTCCGAGAACATAATTTTCACATACAATCTCCATTTGGCACGCATAGTAGCTTGTTGGAAATATCTAACTGAGGAAAACAATAAAATAGACTGGCCTTGATTTGTCAAAGATAAATCCAAGCCCGTATCATTTGCTAAAAAATCTTGTTAAAGGTCTCAAAATGACCTCAAAAGTTTAGGACCCAAAAAATCATAACAAAAAAACCATTATGAATTATTGAAAGAGGTGAGTGAGTGACCACCGATATCCACTTAGATCAATAAATTAAAAAATAATATTAATGAAACTAAAAACCTTAAAAACCAACTACAAGATTAAAAAAATATATATAATCATGACTTACAAGCGAAGCATCAAGTATTAAAACAAAATGCCAATGGATTTGAAAGAATGAAAATTGAAACGGTCATAGCTCTTCCAATTGACATGGTCATAGCCATTGATATCTCAAAAGCATAAAGTAAAGTATATTGTTTATACTAGTTTATGTTGCCATGTGAATTTATCTAATATAGCGTTGGGAGCGTGCATTCCCCAAGTCCTTCACGTAACCCATCCACGTCACACATGGATAATCCATCCACGTCACATATCATAATCATGATAGCCTTATCCTTGACTAGCGTTCCACTTGCCAACACCATATTTATATATGCCAAAGTACTTGATGCTTAACAAATTTATCTCCTACTACCATCTTTTATTGCATGCAACAATTCTAAGCATTAAACAATTTCTAAAATTTAAAACAAGTATATAATTATTGTAATAGTTGGATAATACAATATCAAATAGTTCAATGTCAATTAAGAAAAGATATGTAGGGAAGATTTGTCCAGCTTTAACGTTTGACATGGACAGATTTGGTAAACCATCATGGTCCTTCATTGACTTTTTATTTTATTTTTTATTATTATATATGAGAGCACCTCCTTTATTTAAAAGGAATGGTCCACAAACAATCAAGAGATCAATGAAGAGACAATTATAGCCTTTGAAAGACATTGAAGCGTGAATTGATATATGTGGTATATAGTGCACACAAGTTAACTTATGACATTTTTTGAAAAGGGATATGTGACTTATCACATTTAATTTATTTACCAATGTCCATATATTTTGTCTATTTTATAATTAGTCAAACCGTTACCATTTGAATTTGCCATATTCTTCTGAGGTACAACGAATAAATTTTTTAATACACATAACACTTAGGTTGTTTTGACATGAATAAATTGTATATTTTTTTCAAAAATATTGAATGTTAGTTGGTTTAACATAACTATTATGGAAAACGTAGTTGGAATCATTATGAGGAAAAAGTTGTTACTCTATCTATTTAGTTCAAATCTCACTTTGTGACATGTGTTTTTTTAGTGATTCAATTGTTGATGAGGTATATATGATTTAATCATGAGCTCTTGACCTAACCTTGTATACTGAGAATCTAAGGTTTACCTTGGGTACCATCCTTAGAATATGAGGGGAAGTGACCAAATTGTTTCCCCCGATATATGTTTCTTGAAGAAAAGAAAATAAAAACATGAAAATGCTTGTGGAAGATGAATGAATGAATGAACTCTACACACTTGATAATCATTATGAAATATTTATGTTCAATTGAGTTAAATAATGTTATGTTTATAAGTGATAATTAGTTGTAACACACAACACACACATACATATATAATTAAAACATCTAGGAGATCGAGTGATTATACGGGACAATAAAGTTTACATTATGTACATCATTTTTCAAGAGATTAAAACAAGGAATTATGACGACTAGAGCTAATGGTGTAATACTAGGATCCAAATCATGGATTTGGTCAACTCAATTAGATCCGCTTCCCTTCTCTTTACATCACAGGCTAGTTGCCCCACCAACTCTAGTTTCAATCATCTACTTCTTATCTACATCATTTTCTCAACTATCCTTGTTGTACCCCTCACTAGATCATTGCAATATACCTAAAGTATATTACCATTATTACCATTATGTAATGATACATAATCATTGGTCATATAGATCAATATTCTATATTTATTTTATCGTAATTAATCATAGGCATGCATTTTTCGTGAAAGACATGACTTATTACCCCTTGCGTGTATTTATATACATGTTTATTATAATTATTTAATCATCAATCTCATATATATTCATATAATAAATAAAATTATTCAATATGGATATATGAGATTTATTTATGTTGCATTCATGAATAATTTCATGAAGTGAGCCATCGTGTTCATTTCAATTGATGTCAAAGTGTTTTTTTCGTTGACTTGTGGTCAAGAACATTTTTTTGGTTATTCTGTTGATATGTGACCAAGTTTAGTTTGCTATTCAGATTTTGAAAAATAGAGGGAAAAAAACAAAAAAAAGGAAATAGGCTTGTAGACTTCTTTATTTCCAAATGAAAAATAATCAAGAATCAAAAGATTCTATAAGTAAAGTGAAATACACATACATGATAAGAAAAAATAATTAAAAAGAAAAGTTTTCAACTTCTTTTAAAGTGCACATAAAGAAGTTTCAAGTCTAACAGAAGATTCCATAATGGATCAAAAGTAAAGTTATATATATATATAAGTTTTCAATGTATAAGAAGAAATATAAAAGTTGTCAACATAAAAAGAAAAGAAGAAAAAAATTGAATTGAGAACGAATCTTTGTCGAGAAACAAATCAAGCATCAAAATCACTCTAGTATTACATTTGACATAAGGAGATCATTGCAAGGAAAATATTATTGGAGTCGTCTTAAAATCCAAAAATCGATTTGTAAAAAAACAATATTTAAATATTATAGCAAGAAATATATTAATAAGGAAAAAGTTAGTGTTTATGATATTGGCATTTATATTTGTTGGGAGGAATTAAAAAAAAAATTGTAAAGTGAAAAAGTTGTAATTGCAAAAGTGAATAGAAATAAAATGTGGAAGTATTATAAAGATATAAAAGGTGGAAATATGAAAATATAGGTAAAATGTGGAAGTATTATAAAGATATAAAAGGTGGAAATATTAAAGTTTGTAAGAGGTTTTTTTGTTAAAGTAAATAAAGGGAAAAATAATTTAAGTTCTTAAGATGTACTTTTAAGAAGGCCAAAGAGTATTATTAAATAGATATTCAAGGTTCAATTAAAGAGTTATAAAATTAATCCCTTAGTTTAATTAAGATAAAAGTGAAAAGTCTAAGTGAAGAAATAAACTGAAAGTGCAAAGGAAGCTAGTGAATCACATCATTTTCATGGGACCTTTGCATTAGGAAAACACAAATTAAGAAGTTAGAGGATGAACTAGCTAAGCAATGAGAAAATTATAGATATCATTTTTTTTGAACTAGCTAAAAAATGAGAAAAATATAGATATCTTTTTTTCTAATCTAAAAACACACCTATCAGTTATCTATTCTATACAAAAAGAGTCATGCATCCATCCCTTAGTTGGAACCCACCAATAGAGGAAACCAAATCCCCAAACAAGGATTATCATCAAAGTTTTGTGTGTCATTGGTTTTTTCCTTGATCAAAGAAGAACAAAAATAGACTTTAGGAATTAATAGTTTATGACTATTCATATTATCTAATATAATTAATAAATACAAATATAATTAGACCCATTATCCAACACTTGGAGGAGGTGAGAACTCCTCCTTTGCCACCTCCAAAACCAGCTCAATGTTCGTAGCCTCATCCTGCGCCTGCTTGGGTTGTTGAAGGTCCTTATCAATATTAATTGGATTCATCCATGTCCCTTTTGAACTATTAGACTTGTCCCCTTTCTTTCCTTTTCCCTACTCATCTCTCACCTATGAGACAGTGATCCAAACTCCAAACACCGTACTGCATACAACTTCAAATTTACCTTTCAAACTTATGAGGATGTGGAGAATTTCTTGTTGGTATTTCTTAGCCTTCTCTAGTGCTTAGGCCACTAGAGTATTAACCAACCAATATATCTTAGCAATCTGAAAATACTTTGTGACCTAAGTCTAGGAATATACTGGGTCTTCCACCTACTCTCACACCTCCTCCAAAATTTTAGCATCTGAGATCAAACGCTACTTAGAAAACATTGTTGCCTCAACTTCCTCCAACTTCTCCTTGGCCCTAGTGGAGCACTTCTCCTCATACCATTTCTTTACTCAGTCCGCTTCTTATTCAGCCCTGGTCACTGTCACCTAAGCCCATGAGTAGGATGCATTACTAGCCCCCTCCTTCCCTTTGTTCCTCCTTTATTTCTCCCATTTACACACTCCTATCACCATACTAGAAGCTCAACATTGACAATGTTGAGGACCACAATTCAAGCCACTTCGAGAACTATCACCATCTCCCACTTGTGTTCTAAAATGGATGAAAAAACACCATACAGGAAGCCACCTCCAATTCTCATTCCCAACACCCTCTTTCAAGCCTAAAAATAGATTGAGACCAAAAAGAGCCTCTATTTCCTGAGCCACACCCAAGCCACAAGACCCACCAGAAAGACCCCACTCCTTCTAGCTAAGGGCCACTAACAAAGCTACGCCATTTCCTCTCCCATTTCCAATTAAAGCTAACCAAAGAAACACCACCTTCCTTGTCAATAAATAAGTCTTGAACTCTCATGATGCAAATCATTTCCATAACATGAACCTCCTTCCTTATTAGAACATAATACATCATCTCCATCTCTGTACACTTATCCATGATTTTTGAACTACTGCTCATTAAACACTCCATCATTCCATTGTACCTCACTCCCTCCCAGTTCAAATACACCATGAATTCATCATATTGACAAAGGGGTGACATACCATATTTCCCACAGACCTTCCTCACCCACTCCTGCCAAAAAATACCTTCCCATTTCAAGGCATGATGGATCATAACTTCACGTTGAAGTGGTGGCCATGCACGATGCATGTGCATCCACGACCCCACTCATCATCATCCCATCTGGGTGGAAAATATAGATATCCTAAGAATATGTTTCACAATGAGTTATTGGAAAAATATGAGGGAATTTGTCACCTAAAATATCACGATAAAAAATTACTTTCACAAATCAAGAATTCAAAATATATAAAGCAATGCAATCATAAATTATAATAGGAAAATCACATTCTAAAAAAAAAAACCTAAAAAGATGAAGAAAGTTCCCATATGGGAACCTTAATTAGAGGTTTCTTGAATAAATCAAAACATTAAAAGAGGAGAAGCCAAAAAAAACTTAAACATAAAAGAAAAAAGGACAAGACAAAATTGGACTCTCAAATAAATAATTTAAGAAAAAAAAATCTATCTCTAGCCAATAAAGTCAACAAGTTAAATCAAGAAGTGGCAAATCATAAGGAAGAAAATGAAGCCCCAGGGATGGAAATTAAAGAACAATATTCTCTAGTAAATAAATACATGAACAAAACCATTATCTCACAGATGAAGTGCATATCCTACAATGTAAATTAGAAGAGAATATTAACAAGACAAAAGACTTCAAAAAAAACTACAAGCATAAAAAAATAGAAATGTAACTTACAAACAAAGTATGAGTTATCGATTTGAAAAGATGTTACAATTCAATGTGATGAGATTCTTAGGAGAAGCAAGATTCCAAGAGAAAAAATGACAAAATCTTGTTAGATTAAAAAAAGAAAATTAATGCCCTCAGGGGTGTAGACCGATTGGCAAGTGTCGTGTAAATGGAAGGAAATATGTAAAGGAGGTCTCGAGTTCGATTCTCACCCCGATTTACTTGTGCTCCATGCTTGCGGGCTGTGTGGATCACCTGGGGTTATAGTGGTAGAGGACAAGTATCAACCCCACGTCACGCAAGTACGAGAACCGCGAGTTTTCGATTCCCCTACTAAAAAAAATAAAATAAAAAAATTTAATTGTTTGAATAATCATAGTCGAATCATGCTTACGAAACAAAAATAAATAAAACGTAGGGATATATCAATCTCGAAAGTAGACAAAGAGACATACATGGATGTGAGTGACTCAAGGAAGTTTTTAGAAGTTGCGACTATTGATAAAGAGACCTTAACGATCTGATTGAATCAAGAAAGTTCTTAGAATTATTGCAATTAAAGAGACCTCAACAAAATTGATTGAAACTAACAATGAAAGTGTCATCACTAATGAAGATTTATCAGTGAAAGAGCATCCAAAAAATGAGTTCAAGAAACAATTCAATGACAAGTCAACATCTACATATTCAATGATGATTGATGTTTAATTGATCATTGATGAAGTTTTTGACTCACCAGTGAATATGAATATCTCACATATTAACAAATCGACTCAAGTAAATCACAAAAAAATTAAGAAGGATCAACTTATAAGGGTACCATATTAACACCCAAATCACAGAAATTGTAGCATGCGAGAATCAACATACCCATATCCAAAGGTACTTAACCAAAGTCAACGGTGTACTTACATATTGAAGCATATAAAGATCCATACAATTCAAATTCAACAAAAAAGAAGTTTGAATCCAGAATATTATCATCAAATAGTTAGAGAAAGAATCCACATAGGATGGATTGATTCTTTATCGAAGCGACAATACTGTTTAAAGTTTTGGACATCTTATTTCCTCATATCCTCAACCTTATCAAATAGGTACAAGTTACATGAACATGGATGATTGTATCAAAATAGGTGTTTTTCTACCTACGCCTTGAGGACAAAGCATTTCTAAAGGGGGGAAGAATTGTAATGTACATAAAGTATATCACCACTATGTAATGATGTATAATCATTTATATTGTACTAGTAGTCATATAGATCAATATTCTATATTTATTATATTGTAATTAATAATAGTCATACATTTTCCTGAAGGATGTGACTTATCACCCCTTACGTGTATTCATATACACATCCATTGCAATCATTTAATACTCAATTTCATATATATTCATATAATAAATCAATATTATTTAATATGGATATATGTGATTTCTTTATGTTTCATTCATGAATGATTTCACAAAGTGGACCATCATGTTCACTTCAATCATCCTCAAATGTTTATTCCTAGTGTTTGATAAGTAAATTTGACATCTCCTTGACTTATGAGTATGTTGCAGGATGTAGGAGAAAGCGTTGATTGATTTCTACCTCCCCATTTCTACATACTCAACATAACCTTTCCTTCCATGACTCCTTGTGTTGTTCCCATCTTCATGTTTCACATATCAACTTGCATGACCTAGTTCTTAGTTGTGTTATTATGTTTTTTCATGCCATGGGATGTTAAACATCAGTTGGTTTTATACTTTGATCTTCTCCTATTTTTTGAAGTTATCTATATAGTATCATTGTTTTCTTTGGGTGTGTTTTCTTCATTTTCCTTCCAATAACATTCTTGTGCATGAATTTTCAATACCTTATATAGATTGGGAACCTTTCTTCTTCCATATCACACTCTTCAAACCATTTTTGTACATTATCAATTCCATGTTGTCTTTCTCCCTTTTAGCTCATCCTAGCTTATTGTAACTGGAATCATGACTTAAATGAAGCTCATTCACCACATTTTACTTATAAATATCAATATAAATGCATAAATAAGTTGGTGAGGAAACTCTATATCAAGTATCTATGAAGTATGGAGAAAGTACAATCAATTTGGGAAAGTGTGAGAATCCTTTAGTCTATTCTCCTACCTCATGGAAATTCATAGTATTATCATCATGTCCATTCTCACCTTCATACTCTCCATGCTACATTGTTCATAGTTACTCAACATTCCAAATGTGAAAATGACCAAAATCCAACATTATGATGAGTAAAGTTGCAATCCTTGGAAGAGAGATAGATGGTTGCATTGAGAGTAGATACTAGGAAGATTATGAATCCATTACCCTCCCTTAATATTGTTGCTTATGAACTATTTTCTAGCCATAGTACTACTCTGCCAAGGTATTCACTAGATGCAATCTACTATTGGACTCTTTCTACACACCCTAAAGAGCATAGAGGGGAAGGATATTCCCAAGGGATAGTTGAGAAAATAAATGAAATCTCTTCCCTTGTGTTGTGTATGGAAGTGGAAGAGATTTCCATGGTGGATAAATAATTCAATGATGTATTTGGAGTGCCCATAGTGGGAAGATTCACTGAATCATAAGAGGAATGGGTTAGTTTGTGTGAGTTTTAATTTTTAGGCTAGTATGTTTTCCCTGGTGGCCTCATAGCCTAACTTTGAGGTGGCATCTGCACTAGATGCATATGGTTGGGGGATGAATCATTTAGGCGCAACAAATTTCTTGGACCATCTTATTTTAAGAGATAAGTGTTATATTTATGTTTATGTAATTCTACAGCTTAATTCCATCTTTGATGGATGAATTGCACATGTTATGTATGTGGATCTACTATAACTAAATATATGCACGTGCTTTCCATGATTATAGTTGATTTATGATGTTTTATTCTACCAGATTTATTTAATTACACTCATGCATGCATTAATATTTGATTGATCTTTCCTTGGAATTCAAATTTATTTTAAATGGCAATTTGCATTGTTAATGACCCAATTTTTTTTAAATGGGTACAAATGGGTTCCAATCATTGGCTAAAAGTGCATGTAGAACTATAAAATTTACAAAATACTCACAACTTCCTCATGCATTATCTACAATGTGAGTTAGACCATTATGTGTGTGTGTGTGGAGTATAAGGTCAAACTATTTCATGTTATTCTATTACACCTTGGTTAACCTAAACTATTAATTCTTACATGTAAAACCTCATAGGAAAAGAGGGCATTAATCCTTAGTACTTGAATTTTTTGGAGGCTTGAGGAATTGAAAGGGAATAATGATATAGAGAAGCAAAAGTAGGCATAATTAGGTAAGTAGGTAGGTAGAAAAATAATTGTTTTTAGGATCCACATTTATCTTATGAATGTAGAAATTTTAACAAAACTTACTAATTCTAAAAAATGCCAACTATAAAATGTTTGGTACTATTTTTGTACAAATATTCAATTTGCTAAGGATTTTATATAGTTTCTAGAAAATTTTGTCCATTTTAAAGTGAAATCATTTTAACATATAGAATTGGACAAGTCATTTTTGGAAAAAAATGGAAATTAGTGAATCATTTTTGGGAAAAAAAATGTAAAATTAGCCAATGGCAAAATTTAGCCCCTAGGTAGGATGAAAGGAAATAAAAAAATGGTAATTTTAATAAAAACTAATAAGAATCATACTTTGTAATTTGTATCCTTAAGATGGAATACTAGTAAAGTTGTTCACATTTAAGTGCTAAAAAATGCACTGCCCACTTTATTATTAAATCTCATCAAGGTCTTAAAGAGAGATTGTTGCCCAATTGATTTATGGAATAAACTTGCATAATCATGCAACCACACTTGTCTTCTTTATAGAAATTTCAAAGTGTTAAAAATATCAATACAAATCTTAGAACACAATGGTATAATTGAACAGTTTTGTGGAAACTCATATAAGCAGATTTGTTCTATGTATCAATATGATGGGTAGGCACTACATCTTGGATTATGATCTCAATCATTTGATCACAAAGCATGTTCAACCATGGGAGTCAATGACCTTTAAAATTAGAAGCATATTTGTTATGTTGGTTGTCGATCCTTTAGGAAAGAAGAAATTATAGCAAATTGTGAGGAAAAACATTATAAAAGCCCGAAGACAAACTATTTTCTTTATGCTCCTCCAGGAACATGCAAATCTAGTGATTACATCCATCATTTATTATTTAGGCTAAGATGTTGGAGCTTCCTAAGATCCATATAGACACAAGGCTAAGTAAAATTATTGATCAAGGCCACCAAGTCCATTATTCCTATTGAGGATGGTAGAGCATAATCCCTAATGCATAGATTTGTGATAACAACAATCATGTTACCTTCTCCATATCTTGCTTAAAGATCCCACTCAGCCATAACACATGTTACTCCAAGAATTAAAGGTTGCAAAAGATATGTCTCATGAATCTTGGGCTTATGATGAGGCACATGACAAGAAATATTTGGAGACATTATCAAAAGTTTTGATATGGAAAATGTCGTCAAATAGAGGTCAATGTTGGTAGAAACAATGAGAAGAAAGTGAATGAGTGTGATAATTAAATTTTCATTTAATAAAAAAATGACAACAATAAATATGGATAATAGAGGAGTGAGGATTTGATGATGTAGAGAACTAGATAAACATAATCACAATTCTCACTTTTGTATTTAAAATTGTAGGTTTTATTACGTTGATAAGGTCTAGTTCTTGCAAGCTCATGTCTAAACTTAATCAAGAATATACATTTTAGAAATTTTAATTGAGATTATTAGTTTTTTTAATCCCAAAGAAAATCATTTATAGATTCTATGTAAAACAAAGAAAAACCATGCATTATCTTTACAATGATGTTGTTCATACCCATTCAAGATCTTAATGGAGTATTAAGAGATTTGTATTAAGAATTAATTTTTGTTTTATTCTAATTAATAATCTATTGCAATAATGGGGATGCATGAACTACATACTATATGGTCAATAATTAAACTAATGTGCTCAAATAATAAGCAAATGTTAACTATCAACATCATAAACACAACAAAATGACACATAGTATTACCAATGCAACAAGATAACTATGAATAAACATGTTAAATTCCTTTAGAGGGATGGGATATCTGAACACAAAGAAAGAGAGGCAACCTCATTAACTCATCGTCGCTTAATGTTTATTGTTTTTTCTTCAAAATTGTTATCAAGCGATAGATTTGCAATTTTCCTTAATAAAAGTTTCCAATGCCATTAAAACCTACACCCACAAGCAATGACTAATTATTTTGGGGTTTTATAGAGAAAAAAGTACACTTAAAGAGAACAAAGGATATACCATTATGGTAAAGTGAAGGAGCCAAACACATCATCATATATGACAACAACATCTTGGAGGAAGTGCCTTCATACAAATATCTTGGAACATACCTTCATCAAAAGCTCAACTTGAACTATAGCATTGAGAAAATGATAAGTGGTGGGTGGAAAACTTATTATGGGCTTGAAAACAATTGTAAATCAATGGACCCTTGGCTATAGGATAAGAAAAAAATCCTCTTTCAGAGTCTCATCACTTTTGTTATCTTATATGGATGTGAAGTTTGGGGATGCAATATCTCTAGAGAATCCTAGAGAAAATCCAAAAAAATTGTATAACTTATAATCTAAAAATTAAAGTAAATACACCCTATCTTATCCTCATTATTATAGTCCAAAAATTCTACATCTATGCATCCAAGACATTGGACCATCCATTTTCATACTTTTCCAAACATACTACTGAGGTTTCCTTCTAAAAAACCATTTTTTGGATAATGTACACACCATGCTATACTAATAGCTTGCGTACACACGCGTGTTGCATGCTAGTTATCCCATGTGCATATGCTTGTTTCATGATAAGTAGACCATATTTACCTCCAAAAGTTTCAAAAAATATAAAATTTCACATATTTTGGTGGAGTTTACGGGATATGGAGGGTTTCCTAACCATTTTACCCCTTGTATCCCATCCCCAAACCGAATAACCATATTTTTCTCATATAAAAAGAGGTCTTGGGGAGTCATTTAGACATATGAACAAGAGAATAAGAAAACTCTGCCAAAATCCTTTCCCTCTCATTGCCCAAGTTTTGCATCTTGCTTTGAGTTTTAGCCTCAGTTTTCCCCTCCAACCATTCTCCCCATGCAACCCTTCCTTCTTCCCTTGATGGTATGTTGGTTGTGATAAATGTGGGATTGATGCACTTGGAGCCACAAAAGAGAATCCCAGACTTGGTTCGTAGAGTGGTGTTTGCAAGAAAAGGTTGTAACCTTTCATCTTGAATTTGAATAAAAGATATTATCTTTGTCCCAAAACCCTATGTGTACATGTTCTTGTTAATTTGAGAATATATATATATATATATGTGTGTGTGTGTGTGTGTGTGTGTGTGTGTGTGTGTGTGTGTGTGTGTGTATATACACACACACACACACACACACACACACACACACACACACACACACACACACACACACA
>ML790137.1:225351-235685 GCA_009831015.1 Picea engelmannii | reverse complement strand
ACTAAGTGCTTTTGGAATTGAGCATATATAGTGCGCAGCTATCTTTGAAACAAAAGACTTCCCTGGGTTGATAATTTATGTTTCACTTGGTTGTTTGAAATTAATTAAGCAATTATAGTGACCAACAGTATCCATGTGATTGGGTCCTTGCCATCAAACTTTCTCATATTGATCTTAGGAACGTGGTTGGTCTTCAACCCAAATTTGGAATTTATCCATTCTTGATTCACCTTCCTTGTGTCCTCATCATGAATTTCATGGGATACATTTTCACTTTCAAGTGTCCTCTCTATTATGAAAATTTTCAATCCTTCCATGATCTCCCCTTTTAAACCCTCCATCATCTCTTGTAGTTCATATTTTGTTACTGTATTCTTTTGTAAATCATTTATGCCCTTACGCATTTCTTCACCTTCATAAAGAGTCCATGTAGGATTATCTGGATGCTTATTTGGTGTAGAAGTTCCCTTTTTGGGTGGCATGATTGCCAAGTATCACTTTTGAACCTTGATTTTGAGGTGGTTCTGCTAGACAATATTTCTTTTGCTGTATCTCCAAAGTTTAAGCCCTTATGGGTATGAAACTTTATTTTTTGTAGTTCTTTGATATTGATTCTCTGCAATGCCACAGGTCTGATCAAAATTGGATGTGCCAAGTGGAATTTACTGTAACTTCCCCACAACTTTCTGATTTTTGGCCTTTCTGGGAGATGTCACCTGTATAGCATGCCCCACACAAAATAATTTATAAAATTATGAAACTCGTACTAGAAATACTACAGACTGTCCAATATCTAATGAAACTAGTCTCACTCAATTTGGATACTCTAGGAAGAAGTTATGATTGTTTTACTTGGAACACATTCTTGAGACTAGTCAATAGGACTAGTCAGACACCCTATCTTCCACAGGGTGTATCTACAAATGTAAGATGAACCAGAAGTTGAAATGTTTACCACAGATACCTTACTAATTTCTATTAATATCCTCCAAATTTCAGGTTCTGAAACGTTACAAAAAACTTTTTATAGAGGAAATTCCGCAATGACTCATTTTAGGATGATTCCAGAACCCTATCTTGCACAGGTTGTATCTACGACATTATAAGGTC
Organism: Picea engelmannii; assembly: GCA_009831015.1. Lineage (NCBI taxonomy): Eukaryota > Viridiplantae > Streptophyta > Pinopsida > Pinales > Pinaceae > Picea > Picea engelmannii. The sequence goes on along the minus strand of ML790137.1, from coordinate 234,575 downwards.
TTAGGAGCTGAAATTTTAACCCAACATACCTTGATCCATCTACTAAATATACTCCAAGCCGTTCCTTCTAAAACATTGTAAAAAAAAAGTTATAGCGAAAATTCCAAGGTGTCTCATATGTAGCAGCGAAACCTCAAGACCTTGAGCTCTGATACCATATGTTAAGAACCAAATATCAATATAGCATAGAAAAACCTCAGAATAAGTACTCAGCACCTTGAAAAAGAGATAAATTAAGATAATAAGCCTTTTCAAGGGGGCAACCTCCTTATGCCCACATAAATGTACAATTCCCATATGATTCCAAATGAAAATGTCTCCTTGGTATATATAGGAGACTAGGAGGTATAATTACAACTAATGGAATAAAGATGACATAAATAAAATAGCATTACTAATGTAATATGCCCCAATTAAGGGGTAATGAGAAAATATTAGGGCTTAACAAATCCTTTCAGTTGTGTTTATTTCAATGAACTCTTATAGGGGGTGCAAAAAAATGGTATATCGAGCTCGATAGCTCGAAGTATGCTTACTTTAATGACCTGGATATGGTTTCCTTAAACCATTTCCAGTTACCAGTGATATATGATGCTGGCACTAAGTTGCTGGAAATATTTGAGCAAAAAAAAGTCATCCACATCTCGGATCACATCTGAGAATGGCGTCGATGAAAGAGCTTGATCAAATTGAAGGTCCCTCCCACATTTTTGCTCGAGTGGTTCCTAAGGTCCTTGGTGCCCTGTGTATCCAGGATGTCGTGACATCCAAAGTTTTTTTGCAAAGAAGAGGCTATTATGAGAGCCCAACAACTGGAGTTGATTTACTCTCAATCTCGTATGCTATACGAGATCCTTACGGACGCACCATGATCAAATTTCGACAAAACCAAACAGAATTATGGGCCTCACGTCGATGGCATAGTAGGATCAACACAAAGTAATCCCACAAATTAGTTGACTAACCAGTTACAACAATTATCAATTCAACAGACTGTGGCCAACCAAAATCCTAGTTCGGTTGCCCCTGCAACCCATACGTCTAATGTACACAGTGTGTAATCGACGAATCCAAAGGCTAACCAAAAATCCGAGGGAAAGAGGAAATATAAAAACAAGAAGGGTAAGGGGGATAAGAAGGCTGCAAATAATGTTAGCAAGGGAAAAAATGAAAAGAGGAAGGTGAAGCTTCCATGTAATATTTTCATGGACAATCATTTGACTCGCTAATTCCCTCGGCTTGAGGAAGCCCAAAATATATTGGTACAACAATGAACTGCTTTGTTAACCAACCCTTTTCCATAAGGGAAAAATATGGCTCAAGCTTCCTCATCCACGAATGCACCTGGGGGAAATCAAATATCCCTCGCACCAAATTCTAATAACAAAGATGCAAATGTTTATATGATGATATCAGATGCTCATTTGTAGACTAGGGCTCACGATTACGAAATGCCATAATCTACTGACAAGGGAAAATAATATTCCAACCCACCACCTCCTCTTCATATTGAGAATAAAATGGAAGAAACTATGACTCACATCCCTAAGTATGTGTTTAATAAGGCTTCTCACAACCCGAGTGCAAGGGTTTCTTAGAATTACTCCCTCATGGAGGATCTGACACAAACGCCTTGTGCAATGTCTGCTCTGGAATTTCTCCAGAGTTTCCCCTTAGAGAGGAAAGCATTATTGTTTGCTTTGGGAGATGCCGAGACTACTAACTCAGGAGTGAATTTTTTTGACCCTACAGATTATAAACCTTATCTAACTCACCACATCACTTTTCAGATAGTAGTGGTGTATGCCACGAAATCATTGACACAATTTTTTTTCGTACAGTGTTAGATGAGGGTGCCTCGACTTGCGTGATGCTATTGGAATGTTGGAAGGCCATTGGACAACCTGAGTTGTCTTCATAACCGACGCTTCTAACAAAGTTTGACGACCGATATTTTATACCACATGGCATAATTCCCTCCTTCCCCATGCAATTGGAGGGAAAAACCATGTGCGTCGAGGTAGAAGTAGTCGATGCGCTTCTCGACTACAATATTTTGTTAGGATGGAGTTGAACCTACACTATGACAACGGTTGTATCCACCATTTTTTGGGTCTTATGTTTTCCTCACAAAGGCTAGATCATAACCGTTGATCAATTATCCTTCTCTCTTCTTGACTCTTCATCGCGGGCATCCAGAGCCCTGATGATTGACAACCCATATCTAGGTACTGTCAACTTAGGTGCCAGATTGTTTCCATATCTAATGGATACTTTTGATTATCTTCCACCTTCGAATGATGTCAAGTTTATTTCAGTTGTCCCCGATCTGTCGAAGGCTGCGATATTTCAAGTCGCTTCTTTTTGAATGAGTTAGTTTAACGACCCGTGGAATTTAACTTCCCCATCGGCTTCGATGGAAGGGGTAGGGAATCCTGGAATGTATATGCCCTTATTCGTTGTTGAGGTTGCATACAATATTGTCCAACAAGCCTCAACTAGCCCTGATCTGGCTCCCCCATAAGAGCTAGATCCTGTTCTCGAGCCTATTTGGGCTCAAGACTCTCTTTCCACTCACGCTCCTTTGGATTTAGTCTTGCCCTTTGACAAGGTGATTTTAGAGGCAATGAATGGGCCTGATAGACCTTGGGATTATCTTCACCAAAGATCTTATTTCTTACTTGAGTTGAGGAGAGTAGAGACATGAGAATTCACTATGATCGTGAATGGATATGCAACTTGTCATGTTAACCCTCTGGCCTCCAAAAAATTTATGCCGAGGGAAACATGGAAAGTATAGCTGAAACAATTCCTAATGACATCTCTAGAACCCCTGGCATCATTGAAAACATCTTCGTCGGAGCAGATTGTTCCTCCGAGGAGATTCAGATCTATACTGAATTATTTAAAGAGTTTCATGACATTTTCGTTTGGTATTATGAGGGGATGCCAAGCATTGACCCACATATAGTTGAACATGATATTACAACTTACCCCGATGTTAATCCTATCCACTATAAGCTTTTCCTAGTCAATCCTTGCAAGGCAACGACGATCAAGGATGAGGTAGAGAAATTCATTAAGGATGGTTTCATCTATCCAGTGTAGTTGACAAAATGGGTGTCGAACCATATTCCTCTCAAAAAAAAGAAAGGTACGATCCATGTGTGTATGGAATTTCGTGATCTAAATAAATCTTGCCCGAAAGATAATTTCCCAACTCCATTTATTGACTAGATTGTGGATGAATGTGCAGGCTGTGAGGTATTTTATTTTATGGATGATTTTTCCAGGTACAACCAGATTCAGATCAAATCCGAGGATCAACATAAAAAGACGTTCATATGTCCTTGGGGTACATTTTCATACAGGAAAATTCCTTTTGGAATTAAGAATGATGGAGCCACTTTTCAGTGGGCCATGTCATTCTCCTTTGACGACCTCACACATATAGTCGAGGCGTATCTTGATGATATGGCATCACGTTCTCGTAAGAGATCCGATCATCCCACCCACTTATGAATTATCTTTGAGAGGTGTCACTACTACCAGATTCGCTTTAATCTAAATAAGTGTAGATTTTGCGTAACATCAGGTCGCTTGTTAGGTTTTATCATGTCAACTAAAGGGATCATGGTCAATCTTGTGAAGGTTGAGGAAATAGTTCAATTTCCTCCCCCGTGCACAATCCCTCATCTTAAATGTTTACAGGGGAAAGCTAACTTTCTTCGGCGTTTTGTTGCCAACTATGCCAAGATTACTAAAGGGTTTATGCATCTCTTGAAGAAAGGTGTCCCATTTTGTTGGGATGAAGCGGATCAATGCTCTTTCAAAGCGTTGAAACGTGCTCTCACGTTTTCCCCTTTGCGTAGTCCTCCAGATTATGGCAAGGATTTATTGTTGTATTTGGTTGCCGTAGAGTCTACTATTGGCATGGTCTTGGTCCAAGAGGATGATGCGCTTGAAGAGAATGTTATCTACTATCTTAGCTGAGGGTTGGTATGACCAGAACTCAACTACACCCATGTTGAGAAACTCAATTTGGCTACTATCCATGTTGTCCAATGATTTCGTTATTACATATTACTTCACAAGACCATTGTCATAGATGTCACGAACCCTTTATAATATGTGTTGACACGACATGTCATCGACGGGAAAATCAGTGGATGGATAGTCATCCTGCAAGAATTTGACTTGGATTTTGTTTCAACAAAATCTAAAAAGTCCTTGGTCTTTGTTGAACTAATTTAGGATCTTCCGGTCGAAAGTGGTTACAATTTTCCAGAAGATTCACTGATCAATGGGGATCTTTTCCTTATTGCATCTTCAGACCCTTGGTATGGAGATATACTTGTGTATATTCATACTTTGGAGTGCCCTTCCTCTGTTTCTTGCGATGAGTGTCGATGAATATGACATTAAGCGCAGAACTATATTATCATCGATAATACTTTATATCATCAAGAATTTTATTGCATTCTCCGTCGTTGTCTCACTCACTAGGAGGAAAATCTTATGTTGAATGACTATCACACTAGAGCATGTGGCGGTCACTTGTCTGGCTTGGAAAAAACCCATAAAATTCTTCGCGCTAGATACTTTTGGCCCTCATTGATCAAAGATTATGTAGAGGCAGTCAAGAAGTGTCAGCCGTGCTAGATCTTTTCTCAGAAGATGTGGGCACACCCTGCTCCCATGTTTCCAGTTATTTTTGTTGGTCCCTTCACTAAGTGGGGGATTGATTTCACTACATCTCACCCGAATTTGGCTAGGGGGAATCGTTACATCATCGTGGTGGTATATTACTTTACTAAGTGGTTTGAGGCCATGCCGACATTCAGTAATGAAAGAGAAACAACTACACTTTTTGTTTTTAACCAAATTGTAGCCAGGTTCAGTATTCCCTCAGGATATTGTCACAGACCATGGTAGTCACTTCCAGAACAAAATTATGACTGAGTTAACATCAAAAATGGGGTTTAATCAAGAAAATTCATCACCCTACTAACCACAGGCGAATTGTCAAATGGAGTTTGTTAATAAGTCTCTCAAGACTAGTCTCCAATGGATGATCAATTCATCCAAGTCGAATTGGAATTTGATGTTGTACTCGACACTTTGGTCTTATCGAACATTAGTCAAGACTGCTACTAGTTCTTCTCCTTTCCAAATCATATATGAGATGGAGTAATTGTTTCCCATAGAGTGCCAAATTCCCTCTCTTAAGTTGGTAGTGGAATTACTGCCCGACACTACTCCATTTGAATAACGTCTCCTTTACCTCGAACAGGTTGATGAGAAACATCAAGATGTAGCCTTGGCCAACGAGGCTCACAAACAACGTTTCAATTGTTAGTATGATTAGTCTATCTGCCCTAGATTTTTCTCCGAAGGAAATCTCATCTTGGTCTATGACCAAGATAAAGACCCCTTGGGGGAGGGAAAATTCAAACCCATGTGGTTCAGACCGTTCATTGTTAAGAAAGTTTTAGAAAAGGGTGCCTATCAACTGGATGATTTTGAGGGTAATCCTTTATCAGAGCCTAGAAATGGGATCTACCTTAAGAAGTATTATGATTAGGTCAGTCACCTAGGGTGAGACTTCTTGTATATAATGTATAGTTTTATTTATACATTTTTGGTCTTTTTGTCCCGTGGACGTATAGTTTATTGTGTTTCTTTTCACCGTGGAAGATGCCAAGTGAATCTAAGGTCTATGTTAGGTTTGCAGATGATGCTAGCCAACATACTCAGAGGATTTCTTCCACAACTTGGGTGATCTTCACACCCTTTGGTTAGTTGATGTCTTCTGGAGGTATTTGTCTAAGCAAAGCAACCAATAATGTTGTCGAGTATAGTTCTGTAATATCATTACTGCATGATGCCTTGTCACATGGTATTTCTCACCTCCATGTTTATCTATATGCTCAACTGGTCGTGTCTCAATTAAATGGAGTGTACCGTGTCTACGATCCCATCCTTCACCAACGATTCCTTAGGTTACGTCTCTTAGAAAGTTATTTTGATTATATTACTTATATTCATGTTCTTAGGAGATCTAATCAACTAATTGATACATTGGCTAATCATGTGGTAGATTGACATATTGCTCACACATAAAAGTAAAAGAACACACATACACATATTTGTAAATACATTTGTATAAAAAAATTTATCCATAAGGAAAAAAGATGTATATATGTAATAATATGTCAAAAACATAATGTCATAAGTACAAAAGTGGGCCATAAATCCTCAAATAGAGCCAGTATACATCACTGGGATCAAGCCCTCACTACATAAGAGAGTACAAAAAAGAGTGCCCTCGGCACATATGTGGTCTAGTGCTAGCTATGGCCTAGGATTGTTGGCCCTAGTGTAATGAACTGCAACATTTTCAAGACATTGGAACAACTAAACCCAAGTCTTGGGTACCCCAACAACATGTGGCTACATGGTTGGGGGTAGGTCCTCAATCTCTGACATTGACACTGGACGAGTGAGAGCTGTCAGGTTCCTCTCCACTCGTCTAAATACTCTCTTAGCCTCTATGGTGGTCCTCCCATGACTGATGGTCCTCCTGCTATTGTTGGTCTGGTATCCTCTCGAGGACGAGGCCTGGTCATGGAGAAGTTGGTCGGTCATACTGGTCCCACGTCTATATATAATAGATTACTAAGTTAGTACTTTGACGTTACCATAAAAAATATAATATTTAAAAAACTAAAAATAAAATAACTTTAAAATATGAAGTAATGTGTACCTATCAAGATACCTCAGGAAATTGATCCCTGCGTAGGGGTATTCTTCGATTGCAGGAATTTGACAAGCCCACCAGTCAAAGAATTTGTCTTTGAAAGCCTCCTGCACTCTCCCTGCACCCTTTCAAGGCAACAAAGCTGCCCACCTGCATAATGCTGGAAAGGAGGCAATATGGTCTTGTACTGTCTCTCATGGGCTAAGTCTTGGCACTCTCTCAAAAAATAAAGTGCACAACACTGTCCCAAACCCAAATTTCTTGTTTGTTCTTCTTCGACAATCAGTCAATTATTTTTTCATACATGTGAGCATCATGGTGCTTCAGTCAAAGATGGTGGCCTGTAGACACTAAGTTGCATAATGCGTTTCTGCATGCGAAGGTTGATGAAGTGTTGCAGATTCTATGATCCGCCCAATCATGTAAAGTACTATCTGCAGGTTGAGGCTTGTGATCTTATGAATTTACACTTGAGATCCTACTTTCTCAGTGCCAACCTCGCAGTACATGTCAATGTAGTCCTCTATGTTGTGCGATCCTGGAGGAAAAGTCCTCAAGTTAACCGGTTGCCCCCTCCTGGAGAGGCCGATCAAAAATATATATCCTCCGTAGTTGGACTCAATGATTGACCCTCTAGCATGAACGCCTCTATGTACGCGTGTGATCCAAATGGATGTAGAAAGGTGATCAGGGGATCAAATTTTGCTCAATTTTCAAAGTGTTCGGAATGCGACGAAAACAATGCCATTGCGTCCGTCTCGTCTTCCTGATTCCATCAGTATATTTACTTTCTCAAACGGAATCCGTATGGAGAAGATATCGCGATCTGTTCGCCAAGGCAAACAGGGAAAATTTTGGATGCTGACTGTACCTGTCCGTACAGTCCGCACGGTGACGTGGCAGGGTCATATCGTCTGTACGGTGATGTGGCAGGTGGATGACGTGGTGAGTTCTCATTGGTTGATGATTACCTAATCCAGGGATGACACGTGTCATTGATGGTGTGAGGACACGTGGCCCAATCCCTTGACGCCATGTGTCACTCATTGATTGGCTGTTTGGTTTTATAAAAATGTGTTGAGGCCCGTGGGGTTCGACCCCCGGACCTCTCCGTTATGTAACGACTTCATAACTCTCTGCTAACCAAAGTGCCTCCCTTTGTTCCTTGTTAACTATGCCATAAAACATATATTTAACGTTGATTATTGTTTGAAAGGAAAGGGGGGTCGGCCCGGGGCTTAGCCCCTGACCCGTGGACACATTGTATTACATATGACCCACATATATCATGGCCCGACCATTGGCACGTGTGCGTTGCATTACATTACATTGCATTGCATTGTATTGCAATGTATTGCAATACATTGCATTGTATATAACCGTGTGTTAAATGATTACCGCGGGGTTTGAAACCAAGACCCATGTGTTGGCACGCGGGAGTCGGTTGACACAGTTTCAAACGGTTTAACCACCATTTGCCAATGCACGAGGTCGCATGGCCATATGCCTAGGTGCCGAGGCGGTTAGGGGCTAGAGGCGCCTTAACCGTCCTACGGTTTGCACCATTGGCACGGTTGCACCTGGTGCTAGGTTTTTACGCTTTAAAGAGCGTGTGAGCCAGGTTCACTGAAGGAGGGTGCGAATTGTAGAACCAGAGACAACAAGCTTGGAGAAGGAGACTTCCAGGAGGCCTATTTTTCTCATTTTTCGACTAATTGAGGTGCCGAAAGAGCCCAGACAGGGGTTTTGGGACGCTGGGAAGCGATTGGAGCAGTCGGTTTATCAGTTTGAGCATTGTAAGACATGTTTTTGAGAACTTTTTGAGCAATAAGTTTCAAGTTTTTCAAGTCTTCTTCAATTTTAGATCAAGTTGGTATCAGAGCACTGGTTTTGAAGACTTGATTGTTTGCAAGTTTTGTTTCTGTTGCTCACAAGGTTGAAACTCAAAAGAGGAGAAGGTCAACTTGTGGAGCCAAGTTCTTATCCGACAAGGAGGAAGCAGTTTCATTCACCGCAAGTTGCAGAGAGGCATTCACCAAGCATGGCTAGTACAGAAGGCCATGAACATGTTCCGAATGAAGAAGAAGACTTCAGGCAGACTATCATATAGTTGAGAGATATGATGAAGGTCATGATGGAACGAAACATGATGTCGCAGGTGAAGGCTCTAACCCTTCAATGCATAAGGGAGGCGGTGGTGACAAGACTCCAGGCAGAGATGGAGGGAATGGTGCTTCTCCACCACCCTCTCCTCCTCCATCATCATCATCATCATCTTCTTCTTCTTCTTCTACAAGTTCGAAACATCTTCCCAATGGGCTTGGTAAAACTCCTTCGCAAATTCCTTCATTAAAGCTTGATATAAAATTTGAGTTGCCACTTTATAATGGAGAAGTTAATGCCGAAAAGTTAGATAACTGGATACGTCAAATTGAAGTCTATTCTAGAATACAAAAGATTCAAG
>ML790137.1:208835-220709 GCA_009831015.1 Picea engelmannii | reverse complement strand
TATGTTCAATGTTTATGCTGCTGTCTATGTGTATTTTGCATAAGTAATCCTTAATTTATGTGTTGCAAATTGATCCTGTTGCTTTAAACACATAACATTTCACTTGCAATAAGTTTCAAGTTTTTCAAGTCTTCTTCAATTTTAGATCAAAAGGCCTAAAAATCAAAGTTCTCGGAATCAAAAGAAACCAGCGCCATTGCGTCAGGCTTGTTGAGCTGATTCCAACCATATATTTTTTCTGAAAATGGACACCGTATGAAGAAGTTATCACGATCTGAAGTTCAAGTCAAAATGGAAAAAAGTCAAGGTCAAAGTCAATAGGTCAAAGTCAATGTTGACGTCATGCTGACATCATCATGACACGTGGAAACACTAGAGTCTGACACATGGTAGCCATTTTTGGATTTTTTAGGGGTGATTTGGCCCAATAAAAAAGTGACACATGGCACTATATGGAGGTGACATGTGGCACCTTCTAAAAGGTCAACTAAATTTTGAGGATTCCTCCAAATCTGGCGGTTCCACAAAATCTGGCGGAGATCCTCCAAATCTGGTAGAATCTCGCTAAATCTGGCTAACTAACGCTAAGTTTGGAAACTGTCCCTAAATTTGGCAGAGTCTGGCTTATTTAGTTGGGCACAAAAATAAAGAAAAATTAATTTTTTTGGCCACAAAAATCGAGAATTTTTTTTTGGCACGGAAATTGACACTGTATGGATCTAATAGGGAACAACATTGGGATTCGTGCCGAGAGGAGGTCCCGAGGGACTGTTGAGAAGAAGGTCAAATTTATACTCAAAAGTTGCATAATTTCAAGGGGAGTCCGAATATGGATTATGTTTCTACATCCGAGTAGCTGAATAGAAAAGTGCCTCCAGAGCCCGAACTATCAATCCAAGCATAGTCGACTTTATACTCAAAAGTCTTAGAATTTCCTTTTCCATCCAATGGTGATGTGTGTTTTTGTCCAGAATTTTCATATTTGAAAGGTGGTTTCAAGAGCTGTTATGTAAGCCTTTCTTTTGTATTCTTAAATAATTGAAGATTAATAAGAAGCCTTCCCCATTGATACAAAGGCCCAGAGATGTAGGAAAACTTGTTCCAAACTTCGTTAACAATATTGGTGTTATGGTTTGTTGTTTTTACTTCTTTTATGGCTACACCATTCTTCATTAAGATTCTTCTCTTAATTTCTAAATGGTAAATCAACTCATGCATAACTTAACCATAGTCTTTTAAAAGATCAATTTCGGATCAAGTGGTGTCAGAGCAAGTTGACAGTTGGTTGTTTGAGTTTGAATGATTACCAAGGAGAATCTAAGTCATGGTGAAGGCGAGCTTGTAGAAGGATATCCAGAGATTGGATCAAGAAAGAGGACATCTCAAAGTGAGAAGATGGCATCAGAAGAAGGAATTTCTCAAAACGAAAGAGAGTTTCAAAAGACTTTCTTTTCCATGTCGGAGATGATAAAAGTGTTGTATCATGATTACCAAGAACGAAAGAGACTGGTTCAAGGGGAATATTCAAATAAAGACAAAAGTGAAGAAGGAGAGGACCCTCCAAAATCTCCTCCTTCACCACCTTAATCTCCATCATCTTCTTCTTCTTCAAGTACAAGTTGAAATTGTACTCCAGAAAAACATTCTCATAAACATAAGACTAATATGCCATTACTTAAAATTGATGTAAAATTTGTTTTGCCTATGTATGATGGCGAATTTAATGCTGAGAAACTTGATAACCGGGTTAGACAGATGGAGGTATATTGTAATGTGCAACAAATCAAATATGAGGCAACAAAAATCAGATTGGCATCGCTTCGTCTTGAAGGCACAACTCTCATCTGGTGGCAAAGTAAAATGCAACATGGAACTCAACAAGTTGGTAATATATTTCCATCATGAAAATATTTTGTTTTTTCACTTAGAAATCAATTTTATCCTTTGGGTTATAAGGAAAAGGCTTTAATTGAATGGAAAAGTCTTAAACTAAGAAAAGGAAAAACGGTGCAAGAATACACAGATGAATTTTGTAAGATGGCATTAATGTTAGATGTTCCATTAACTACATAAGAAACTCTTATGAAGTATATAGGAGGTTTGCCTGCTTATACTAATAATAATGTATTCATGTTTGGACCTACTAATATTGATGAGGTTTCTGTCCAAGCAAAGTATATTGAAGCAGGGAAAACTAGAGTTGGTGTATCAGGGGAATCATATTCAAAGAAAGATATCAAAGGAAAAGGGAATGGGAAGAAAGAAAATTCAACGACAATGAAGGAAGGGAAGCTCTCTTGCAAGCATTGCAAGAAAGAAGGGCATGCTGATGAGCATTGCTGACAATTGTACCCAGAGAAGAGATCAAAGTGGTTCAAATAAAGGAAAGGGAGGAAAACAATTGCAACAACGACACAACCAACATACTTTTTGATATGATTTAGGTGAAGAGTCTAAAATCACAACAGTTGGTTTGACAGGTAAAATTGGTGATGGTTTTGATTCAAGAAGTAAATTGTTTCATATAAGGGTCATAATGAAACATACTAAGATAGACACATTGATAGACAATGGATCTCAATCTAAATTAATTTAAGAAGAAGTGGTTAAGAAATTGGGATTAAACACTAAGATGCATCACAAACCCTATTCACTTAATTGGATAAGCAAAGATCACAAGTTGCCCATAACAAAGCAATTCATCATAAAGTTTGCAATTGCATCTAAGTATGTGGATGGAGTAATATGTGATGTGATGTTTCTAGAAACATGTGGAATGGTCTTAGGAAACCCTTCTTTATATGATCGCAAAGCAATCTTACACACAGAACATAATCAATATCACTTAACTAAAGAAGGGACATAATATGTTGTACATGCTCATCACATAAAAGCAAGTCAATCTCTTCCAACAATGGAACAATTGAAGAAGGAAGGTTATGCAAGCAATACACCTATAATTATGCCAAGTAAATCAGTTGATCTTGAGCATGAACATGAAATGGTTCTAGGATGGGAATTCAATCATACTTTGCTTCAAGATAAGTTAATGTCATGCAAGCACATCAAACATATTGGTTCATTTTCAGTCATATTTCTGATTTTATCGCTGCTAATGTTTTTTACATGGATGGTACTGAATTCAGTAAGATGTGAATGAGTTTAAGTGGCTAACAATATGTTTTTAGTTATCATGGTTATTATGCAATTTATTATGATGAGACAGGTGCACATGACAGAGTTTAAGGACAAAGGACAAGTGGAGAGGCCTATCCTGCACTTGATGACCGGTTAATATCCTTTTGGATGACCAAAAGGTCTTAGTGGGGAGGTGTGATCCAAATGGATCTAGGAAGGCCTAAATATCAAATTTCTCAGAATAGAACAAAACTAGCGCCATTGCGTTGGGATCGTCGATCCAATTCTGACCATATATTTTTTTTTTTTCTGAAAATGGACATCGTATGCAGAAGTTATCGCGATCTGAAGTTCAGGTCAAACATGCAAAAAATCAAAGTCAAAGTCAATGCTGAGCTCAATAGTATGTCATGCCGACGTTAGCATGACACGTAGCAGCACCAGAGGCTAACACAGGGAAATCATTTTTGGCTTTTTTAGGGGTGGTTTGGCCCAATAAAAAAGTGACATGTGGCACCATACGAAGTTGACACATGGCACCTTCTAGAAGGTCAACTAAATTTGGTAGATTCCTCCAAATCCGACGGTTCCACCAAATTTGGTGGAGATCCTCCAAATATGGATGAATCTCTCTAAATCTAGCTAACTAGCACTAAGTTTGGCAACTGTCCCTAAATTTGGCAGAGTCTGGCTTATTTAGCCGGGCACAAAAATCGAGAAAAATGAATATTTTTGGGCAAAAAATCGTGAAAAAATATTTTTTTTTTGCATGCAAATCAGGATTGTACACAATGTACGCATCTAACATGTGAAAAATTAGGATTCGTGCCAAGGGGAGGTCCCGAGGTACTATTGAGAAGTAGGTGAACTTTATACTAAAAAATTGCATAATTTCAAAGGGAGTCCGAATATGGATTTTGTTTCTACATCCTGGGTAGCTAAACATAAAAGTGCCTCTAGAGCCCGAACCGTCAATCCAAGCATAATCGACTTTATATTCAAAAGTCTCATAATTTCCTATTCCAACCAATGGTGATGTCTGTTTCTGTCCAGAATTTGCAGATCTGAAAGGTGGTTTCAGGAGCTGTTATGTAAGCCTTTCTTTTGTATTCTTAAATCATTCAAGATTAATAAGAAGCCTTCCCCATTGAGACAAAGGCCCAAAGACGTAGGCAAACTTGTGTCGAACTCCATTAACAATCTTGGTGTTATGGTTTGTTGTTTTTGCTTCTTTTATGGCTGCAACATTCTTCATTAAGATTCTTTGCTTGATTCCTAAATGGTAAATCAACTCATGCATAACTTAAACATAGTCTTTTAAAAGATCAATTTGAAATCAGGGTGCCAATACTCTATCGAATGATTCAATAATCTGGATTTTCCCTCATAAATGGACACTGAAATAATTTCCACATACCACACTGCTTTAGCATGGAAATATCCCATAGATCCTCCTTGACCAAAATATCTAACTCCTCATGTTCTCTCTCTCGCGAGTGAACATACATCCTGTCGCATAATTTTTTTTTGAGGTTAGTCCCTTGTTTCATTTATTTTGAAATATTTAAAGATATGTACGTAGGGTGTCTTTAATAAAACCACGCATATAAATGTGCTAATTTTTACTTTGCCCGCGTATATACACATGCTGAGCATGGACAAATGACATACACAAAGACCTGACGTTTTTCCTAGGGCGTGCACCGTCTAAAAAATTAAATACACAACAAAAGATGAATTGAAATGATGAGAGAGGTCATTTTTACTTACATTGTTAAGGTTTGAAGACTTTTCATCCACCATATCTCCTTGAATCTGCATTTTAAGGAACAAGGATTTTTGACTTTTTGGTTATTTTCCAATTTGCAATGGTTAAAATGAGCCGTCTACCCTTATTTATATATATTTTTGGATCTTTTTAGCCCACTTTGGTCCTCTTTTTCCCTATTCTTGGATTGGTGGGTGCTTGAGTTTCTTTTTGGGGGATCTTTGGGTCATTCTTTTGAAATTTATATTTTGGTTTGTTGTTTTTATGAGATGGTTTACACTCACATCATCCCATGGTGAAGTTTTTTTTTTTATGCTTGCATGTAGGTTAGGTTCTCATCACCTTACATCTTGCATTTTGTTGGCTTTTTCCACTTGCCCATAGGATTGATCCCACCAATGTGCGACACAGAACCTTCTATGCTGCTTTAGAAGTGGCATAATTAGGTGGGAGAGCCTCCCTCTACATGGATTCCCTAGGTAGATCCTTTGCTGCATTTGGGCGTCCATGTTGTGAGTTTTGCATAGGCTTGGGAGTCCTTTTAGTCTCTCCATGATTGTGTGTTGAAGCCACATTCTTCTTCATCTTTTTCTAGCCTATACCCGAGGGACTCCCTAAGAACATGGTTTGTTTTCTTTCAATCTTGCTTAAACTTTGAAAGCAACATCTAACGAGAATTTATTTATTCTTTTTGGTCTCGTTCAAATTAATTAAGAAAAGAAGCCTCCCCTGGAGTATTCTTTAATCCCTTTTCAGACTCTCTAAAGTTGAAAATATTACTGAGCGATCTTGTTTCCCTTCATGCTTGTCAAAATAAAATTTGAAGTCACATATGTCTGGTGGTAGCTTACCTCTTTTTCATTCCAGATGGTTAATTTACGAATAAAGGTAGGCCCTAGGAGTTTCGATTTTCTAGGAGAGTATTCTCAGGCATAATTTAACTCTTTTTCGGGCCCGAGGGACTAAATTTATGAAAAATGGCCATTCTCCCTGGTTTTGGTTTATCTCTTTTTTGGGACTTGGAGATTATATATGAAAAAGGAAACCCCTCAGAGTCCATAGTTAAGATCTTTTCAGACTCCCTAAATATGAAAAGATCACTTAGTGACCTTTTTCCTTTCACACTCGTTAATTGGTCCAGAAGGAATATCTATTTGGCATAAGTTTAACCCTTTTTCTAGCCAATAGATTATCTAGGAAAAAGGTACGCCTCAGGAGACATGTCTTGCGAGAGAGTTCTCCTAAGTTATGTTTTGTATTTTTTAGGGCTGAGGGGACTAAATTTTGAAAAAGGTTGTGAGTCCATAGTTAAGCTCTTTTCAAACTCCTTAAAATTGAAAATATCATCGAGTGACCTTGTCTCTGTCACACTTGTTAAAATGGTTTTGAAGAGATGTTCTTTCGGTATAAGTTTAACCCTTTTCCAAACCAACTGGACCAATTACAAAAAATGAATACTCTGGAGTCTTCTTTTAGTGTTTCTCAGAATCTCTAAATGTGAAAAACCATCGATCTTACCTTCTTTGGGCTCGTAAAACTTCAAATGGAAGGAGTCTTGTTGTGTCATGTTGTAATCACATCGCATGTCTCATCCTTGTGTCTTTGGACTAATGTTAGCTTCATGTTGCTATTATTGAACCTGTAGAGCATTCCTTAGGTGCAAGCCTTGTAACACTTTTTTCCCTTGCGATCTGACACCTTTACCCATGGAGGAATTTTACCAAGTGTCCTTATCCTACATATGTCTCCTTGCACTGAGCATGAATATGTTCCATGCGCTTGGAACCAGTTTTCTTGCCTGTGACACTCGTTCCTCCTTTGTAATGTAGCATTATTTTATTCTTTTTCAAGCTTGTTAAAAATTTGAAAAAGAAAAAAATCAAATATTCCAAAAAAAGGGGATGGGATATACATTCTCTTTTATCGACAATAAGATAGTCACCCTTGGACAAAGCACATCCTTCTGTTTGTTATTTAAGCATTGGGATCTAGCATGACCTTAGGGACTTCTTCTTGTTATATAGAGTTGTTTCCTCCTCTATTTGGTTAGTCTTCCAAACATATGGAGAGTTTGTGATGCCTCTTGTATCACAAAATTATGTCAATAATATGTTGCCAGAGTCGCATCATTTTGTTGTGATTTTATCTAAGGGAAGTTTTTTCCAACCCGATTTGTCCATTCTGTAGTTGATCTCTTGACTTTCATGAGTCGACCATCCCGAGTATCCAGTCAAGTTCATATTCATAATCAATGAAGTTTGGTACCTGTTATTCGATATTCTTCCAGTATTTCCCTGACGGTATGTCGAAGACATTAGAGTAGTGAGTCTTACACTCCTATTGTAATCCTATCTGAGTTTTGAATATCTTGAAGTTGTTTCTCGAGCTATGAAGTTACCATCTATAGTCACTGACATTGATGCTTCCTGAAGATGAATATCACATTGTACTTGTATATCTTCAGATGATTTTGAGATGTATATCCGCTGTGTATTGTTCGCGGCTACACTTTAGATATACATTTCTATTTGTCTTGTAGTCATGATTATTTTTGACATGGATCTGTAGTGTACTTGATTGACAATCCTGCTTATTTTATCCCGAGCATGGGTATTCCCACCTCAGAGAGATTATCATTATTTTGTAGATGACACGCTCACGAACACTCGTCTCGGGTTCAGTCAACTTCGTGCCTTCCCACTGTGTAAATATATTGTAATGTATTTCGACCATCGGTTGTTTTTTTGACCTCACACAATAAGGGGAATTTGTTATAGTCCAAAAATGCCACATCTATGCATCCAATACATTGGCCCATCCATTTTTCATACTTTGCCAAAAATACTGCTGAGGTTTCCTTCTAAAAAACCATTTTTTGATAGTGTACATGCCATGCTACACTAATAGCCTGCGTACACACGCACGCTACATGCTAGTTAGCCCACATACATAAGCTTACTGCATGCTAAGTAGCCCACGTTTACCTCCAAAATTTGCAAAAAATATAAAATTGCACATATTTCAGTGGAGTTTACGGGCTATGGAGGGTTTCCTAACCATTTTACCCCTTGTATCCCGTCCCCAAACCGAATAACCATATTTTTCTCATATAAAAAGAGGTCTTGGGGAGTTATTTAGACACATGAACAAGAAAATAAGAAAACTCTTCCAAAATCCTTTCCCTCTCATTGCCCAAGTTTTGCATCTTGCTTTGAGTTTTAGCCTCAACTTTCCCCTCCAACCATTCTCCCCATGCAACCCTTCCTTCTTCCCTTTATGGTATGTTGGTTGTGAGAATTCTATGCGGGATTGATGCACTTGGAGCCATGACAGAGGAGCCCGGACTTGATTCATAGAGTAGTGTTCGCAAGCAAAGGTTGTAACCTTTCATATTGAATTTGAATAAAAGAGATTATCTTTCTCACAAATCCCTATGTGTACATGTTCTTGTTAATTTGAGCATTTATATTTATATTTAGGCTTTTAAGTGATTACTAGAGATTGTATATGTTGTTGCATTGTATTCTTAACCCCTTGCAGGTCATCTTTGGGAGGAGATTTGTGATCTAGGAGGAAACAACATGTGGAAGAGGTCTACATCAACCATAAGGATTCAAGGTGCACTCATTAATCTTATCTTTTCTCTTTCTCTTATCATTTAGTCTAGATTTTTTTGGGGTAGATTAGAGATAAGTAAGTATTTTAAGGAAGTTATTGCTCTGCCTATTCCTTAGACCCATTCCAGGGGGAATTTCCCCATAGCATTCATAAAAGAAATCCTTTCCCCCATTGAGAGCACGAATCTAACTAGGTACCTAATGTACAAGAACAAGATAAACAACATGTAAGGAAAGACACTTCCGAAAATTGTGTCAAACTCCATCCAAAACCACTTGTGAATCAAGTGGGGATGGATTAAAGATCCTAAATCATTGGAGAATAAAGGAAGATGTCATTATGTAGAATAGCGATAATATTAAAAATATTATTCATCTAAATTTAAGGAGAAATTGTGGTGCGATAAATATTTAGAGGATAAAAGAAAATTGAGATACTATAACGAGGTGATATTGGAATGCTTCTCTTATTGCTTTTTGAGCATATAAATAAAATTCTAAATAAATCCAAGTAATTCCTTACCTTTCTTAAGGTTCAATAGATAAAATCTAGTCTCGATGGATGTTAACCACCACTAGTATCATCATCATCATCATCATCATCATATAAGATCCCAATTATTGGATCAACAATGCTCATAAGACATAAATCCAAGTGGGGATTCACAAAAACAAGGTCTCTGAACGTTTCCAAGAAGATTTCATTAAGTGCCATTTGAAAATAAATACGCCAATAAAGTGATAGGATTATGTGATGTGTTCTATTTGATGAGTTTATAACTTTATTGTTGTAGAGATTATAAAATTAAGATAATTTAGTTTTTAGATACTAAAAGTAAATAATAGGTTCAAATATGTAATATTAACCATAATTCACAAGATATAATGGCTATAAAACACAACACTTTAGAGTTGAGACATTGAATGAAATTAAAAAAAAAAATTACAATATTTTTTAAGATTGATTTTTGAGCTATACTTCTACAAGTTTAAATGGGTTGAAAAGAGCTATTTTTGTTTTCATTTTTGTTTTGATAACTGTTTTTTTGAATTTTTAGAAAATTGGAGAAAATAAGGTGGTACAATTATGGGGAAGAAGAGGTGGATAGATGAAAGAATGAAATAATAGAGTTTTGAGAGGGATGGACACATGCATGGAATACACCATCAAATAAGACAAGCTACCACTCATCAAACGCCAACGAAGCATGATTGTTTATATGTCAGAGTTAGAAAGATAGAGTGTTTTGTTACACTTGGGGATATTCTCGTTGCATTTCTTAGCGATGTTACACTTACTTCAAGTCTTTAATAGTAACTAAACCCTCCTCCTCGACGTTCTCCCCTGTCACATAATACATAATAGAGAAACCTTATGTTCATTTTGATTATAATGTGGATATCTATGTCTCCAACTTGACTCCATTCTCTCTCTCTAACAAGGCACCATGTTTGTAAAGATAAACTTCGTCAAACTTAACCCTATTTACATCATCTAACCATAATTGACTTTAAGATTTGATGAATTCTTTATTTTTATTTGATTAGGTGACCTCATCACTTGAGAGGATTGGGAAAGCCTAATGTACTATGGTAAACTTGAATTTTATTTTGATTAATTTATTTGTTTTAAGTATTTCCCAAGAAGATTGGACAAGGCCAATGAATTAAGAAGTTGAATATTGGACAAGGGCTATGAATTAAGAAGCACACTAGTGTAGATAAGATACTCAATATGAACCAAAATGACATATAAATTTAGAAATTTACATAATTTTGATTCCAGTTAGTGTTTAAATTTGTTGTTCATTCTTATTCTTTAAAAAAATCACAACATTTTAATATTTGTATTATTTTTAATTTACATTTACATACTACTAAATTGTAGGAGTTTATAATCTGATCTCTAGAGATATTGATGAAGGTGGCAATGTTTAACTTATAAATAAACACAATTTTTAGCAGTAAAAAAATTAGGGGCTAAACTTCGCTCATGGGCTAATTTTCTATGCTTTTTCCAAAAAAAGGATTCACCAATTTCCATTTTTTCTAAAAGTGATTCACCCATATTCTATAGAATAAAATTATTTTACCTTAAAAATATCACAAATTTTATAGAAACTATATAAAATCCTTAGAAATTTGAATATTTTTTCAAAAATATTGCCAAACATTTTAGAGTTTGCATATTAAGAACTAGTAAGTTTCGTTGAGGTTTCTACATTTTGAGATAAATTTCCATCCTTAAAATTATCCATGATCTTTAGCCAAATTCCTTTTGGAGATTAGATTCATGTTAGATTATCTCAGCCCTAGAAATCTTTTCCCCCACACATGTCACACACATATGTAATGTTTTTTCCTCATAAAACAACTCTTATTTAATATATTAAGTAAGAGTCCATGTTATGAGAAGAACACTATAAAAATAGAAAATATTAAACACTTATTAACAATTTTACTCCACAACAATGTTTACAGTTTCCTCTCCACAACCACAAATAAAAAATGTTCAAACTAAGTAAAAA
Organism: Picea engelmannii; assembly: GCA_009831015.1. NCBI lineage: Eukaryota > Viridiplantae > Streptophyta > Pinopsida > Pinales > Pinaceae > Picea > Picea engelmannii. The sequence goes on along the minus strand of ML790137.1, from coordinate 209,658 downwards.
ACATTCAAAATAAACGTAAAATTCCAACATTGATCCAAACCAATTGACCATCGACTAAACATTTCCATAAGGTTCCACTAAGATGCCACTTTTGTACATTTCACTCAAAACTCATCCATCTATGACCATGACTTTATTATACCTGTCGATAGGCATGGTATATAGCTTTGAGTTAGGCTTGAATTTCTATTAGTTCATGGTTGACCATAAAATATACATCCCTTTATCCAAAGTTTTAAAAAATAATTATTTATTTTAAATTTTAAATCTCATTTATGTGATCTCTTATTGGCCAAAAACTTTGAAGTCTTATTGCTGCCTTCACTTCCCCCAATGTAATTGTAATAAATATTTCTTGTTTTTTTATACATATTGTCAAAAGTTGGGGGCCCATCTTGTTAAATAAATAACCCTTTCTTTTTTGGCATGGATATGCATTTTTTTTTGGTTGTTCTCATTTAATGGGTACCTTTTTCCTAGGCACATTTAAATAAAATAAAATAATATTTTGTAGGTAGGATTCAAATGGATGACAATTATACTTTTTCTTTCACAATTATTTGAGTATTAAAGTTAAAATAAAATAATATAATATTTTGTACCATTCAAAGTTGATGGCATTTGTATTTTTTTTTTCACAATTTTTTTAAGGGTTAAACTTAAATATAAGTTTTATTTTGATATTACAAATTTTGAGTGTTAACCTTAAATATAAGTTTGAGCGTTTTACAATGTATAATCTAAATGTTTTATGAAATTGGGTTTTTTTAAGATCATTCAAAATAATGTGAAGGGATATTGGTTATTATACCTGCCGCTTGCG
>ML790137.1:193516-207941 GCA_009831015.1 Picea engelmannii | reverse complement strand
AGGAGTTTGTGTATTCAATTGCACTGTACGAAGATGTGTAGATAGAAAGACGTATAATAGATGGAAATGCCATTAATAGCCTATTGGTATCAACATAACAATTTTCATTTCCAGTAAAGAATGTTGGGGCAACATAGCGTAGGGTGGGAAAACCAGTTGCAGGTTTTCAAATTTACCCATGGATTAGTGGGTGGAAATACAGAAAATCTAGTTTATACCTCTGTGAAAGTATGCATGGCATGAAACTTGAGAGAGATAAACCTTTGCAAATTGATGAATCCTTAGTTCATGGTGGGTTTAATTTTTTTTTGTCACCTGCTTGAGGCAAATCAACTCGATTCTGCTAGGTTTGATGTGTGGAGGGAAACTATAGATTTTAACCTTGTACAATTATTTATTGCAAACATATTTTCAGTAAAAGAACATAAAATATACAATGGAAAATACACACATTACAAAGATATTTTTCCCCTTGAAACCCAAACCGGGAAAACCAACATATTCTATATTCATCCATACCATACATTGTTTACAATATAATAAACATATAGGATCCAAAGACATCCCAAACCCTAATCCATTGAGCTAGATTAGTCAACAAACCTAATTCCTTAACCAAAAATAGAAAACCATCGGTAAATAACCATGTGCCGAAAAACCGCCTAACAATGGACACAAAAATTGAGGCGAGCCAAAAATCGAGGCAAAAAAGGTGACACGTTTCCTGAGGAAAATAAATAAATTATGCGGGTGTTTCCCCCGAACCATCGTGCAGGAGGGCTATCGCCCCCTTGCAACCCTCGAGGGGGGGCTTAGAATCCCCCTCTCAAACCCCCCATGCGCACCAGATGCAACATAGCAGACACTACGACTAGTCGTTGAAAGAATATAACACATACCCAACATAAAGTTGGAGGTTAAGAGAAATGTTGTCCTTCACTTGGAACATAGAATTTTAAGGTAGATGCATCAATTTAGTCTTTCATCCACTCACAAATTTTCTTGGAATTTTTCTTTGAAAATTGTGTGTAGGCTTGGTGTTCTATTGACAACCTTCCTACCAATCAGACAAGCATTTTGCTTCATCTTTTTCTTGGACGCGTCAACCTGTCCACTATATTTTCCATGGAGACTTGTAATGAGCCTGGCATCAGTGGCATCGAAGGAGGACATAGCTCGATCAAAGTCCCTTGGGAGATATTCCTTTGTAATTTGATTGTGTTTTTTTCAAGGGAGGGGAAATTCACAAAGAATTGAACAATTTTCACTTCATTCTGGAGAAGCTCGAGCGGACCGTCATGTTGTATAATGCTATGATGGATGGTTTCTACAAGGTCAGTTAACTGTAGGATTCCCTCTAGTATCTGGACAAGTTTCCAGAGAACAATTTGATCCCCAATGCCACCCCATATGCCATTCTTATTAGTGGATACATTACTTAGGGAAAATTACAGGAGGATGGGAATCTCTTTAGATCCATGGTTGAGAAGGGTTGCATTCCATATGCTTGTGTGTATAACATGATGTTGGATTCCTACTTCAAAGAGGGTATGTTTGCGATAGATGAAAATTTATTGGAGGAAATGGTGACCGAACACAGAGAACCTGACTCAATCACTTATACTCTTGGAAATAGAAGGCGTGCACACCCAAGATGTTCAACCATCAAAGGTGTGAGAGGCCACTTCACTGTCTTTGACTTCAAAGAATGGCGATTGCCTCCCTTTGCTTGGTCAATGCTCAATGACCCATAGAGGAAAAGAGATATACCGAGGCACATATACCCTCATTCTTCACATAAAAGGGAACCTTCCTCCGACCTAAGCCAACAGGAATATGTAATCTCAAAATCATTAAACTCAATATAGAAGGAATCTATTGATTATATCAACCCTTAACAATTTCTCTAGCTTCAACAGTACTGGTGGTTGTAATTGTATTTATTCTTCCACATTAATTCCACCCTACAAAACCACCAATGTAGTAGATAAATTAAATAGTAATCATTTCCTCTCCATATCATCAAACTCTTCTCTAACGATTTGTTGAAGCATTGTATAAGAAGGCACAAGCATTTTATAAGAAGGCAAAAGCATTGTATAAGCAAGCGACATCACTATAGTACTAGTTGTTGGCATTGTATAAGTAGGCGACATCACTATAAGAATAGTTGTTGTTGCTGTACCACAACACAAAAAGTGCGAGCCAAGAATTGAGTAGCAACGGTCCATCCCTTAGCGAGAATCCTTCTGCATACAAGAGTCCATGAAGTTCTAGAAATCAACTGAGATGGTCAACATAGTTCTAGAAATCAACAGAGGTGGTGGATATAGTTCTATAAATCAATAGAGGTAGTGGATACAAGAGGCGTTGGGTACGAGTTTTGATGAAGAACAACTGGCGGGTTGAGCCCAACACATACCTCCTCTTGGATTATTGGGGCTTGTGCGGAAATCAACATAAGTTGTGGATGCTGCACAAATCGACCTAATTGCAAATGGAATGTGATATCCATTGATAGGTTATTGCAAATGGAATATGTGTTTTCCATTGATAGGCTATGGATAGACGATGAAGTCCTAAGGGGAACCTCCCCTTAAAAGAATGCCTTCGGTGTAATAATTGTTTTCGGATAAAATTGTGTATTATACCTTTTTATTGCTAAATCATAAATGTCATGGAAGATCATTTTTTGGGTCATGACTATGGTTCTCTATCCTAGCCACAATAAAAGTAACATTAATATGAGGAGAATATGGATTGTTGTGTGCAAATCCATCTCCAAAGGACATTGGGATGTGTCATTGAGAAAACCTTGTTGGTTGTTTGAAGTTTGTTGTGATTTGATCATTGGTGATGATGATGATGATGCTTAATGTCCACTCAAACCAAAATTGGTCTATTGAACCTTAAGAAAAGTAAGATAATGCTTGGATTACTTTAAAATTTTATTTTGATTCTTGGAAAGCATTAAGAGAAGCGTTACAAGATCACTAAAGTTTTTATGACTTAGAAGGTTAGGAAGGTCGGTATTGTGACAAATATTTTGAAATTGGGATCTAATTTGGGTATACGCTAGGCATTCTAGGAGAAATTTATTTTCATCTTCAACCCTCTTGGTGTCACAAAAGGTGACAAATTATTTCTTTCCACGGTGTTTTGGGGATTTCCCAACGCCTAGTTTCACTATGCAACTCATGATAATTAGTTTTTATTTTAGCAATATTGATTTTCTTCTTTACGCTATTCAAAACAAAAAGATAGTTTTGATCTTGAAGGTTAGGGTTAACCACCTCCTTATAATATATTACTTTTCTTTTATCCTTTAATTATTTATCACACCATATATTCTCCTTAAATTTATCTTGTACAATATTTCTAATATCATCAGTATTCTGTAGAATAACTTTTACTCTTCGGTGATTTAACCAAGACTTGACATCATTATGCCATCCCCTCTTGTGCCATTGGTGGTTTTGGCTAGAGTCTACAAAACTTTGCTTGGTATCCATGTTGTTTATCTTATTCTTGTACATTAAGTACCTAATAATATTTGTTCTCTCAATGGGGGAAAGACTCACTTCGATGGGGAGGATAGGATATGATGTATTTCCCTTAATTTTGAGATTATAAGTTATAAGATTCCTTTTTATCTCCTCTATCTTTCTCCAGGAGGTTACATGAGGCTACATGTTGTCCTAGAGGTGGATAGTTCAAGATGAGATCAGAATAAATTCATCTCGAGGAGAGTGATTCCTTTTGGAGATTGGTCACCCAATCCATGAAACAAACCAAAACCTCCAACAAATCTACACGATTTGTTAAAAAAAGAAGAAATATGTCTAAAATAAGCATTGCATTAGCAACACTCAAAAGATCTTATGTGTGTGAATCACATCCTAATAGGGAAGTTTATGGAACATGGACAAACCTCAAATCCTTAGAGTCTTAGATTCAAATCCAATCGAATCCTCACATGAAAGGAAATGTTGAAATCTATTTTTATGGTAAGGGTTTCTTTGGTTTTCATTTCCATCTCAGAGAAGACTAAGATTTAATCTTTTGCAATGGCCCATGGTTCCTATGCAGCGGAAAACTTTATCTTAACTTATGGTCTCTAGGGTTTAATCTAGATGAGGAGATTTTGACTATGGTTCTAGTGTGGGTAAGGTTTGTGACCCACCTTCAGCTCAGAGTGTGAGACACTAAATCTATCAAAGAAATAGTGAACAAAACTTGGGAGATTTGTTGACAATGCTAAGCCAAGATCGAGGATGTTACACTTGTGCTTCAATCTATATTGAATTTAATCTTAAAGAAGTCCTCCCATATGATATATAACTCCAAATTGAGAAATAGAATTATATGTAGTGATTAAACTATATGTAGATCCCATTATATGTAACAAAGACCATGAATATGGTCACTCCAATAAGAGATATGCAAATAAGTTGCCCCCTTCAACTCTAGCCAAAGGTGAAGAATTTCAAATAATGTCCAAAGTTTCAAACAAAATAAGAAGACAAATCCTAGCTACATCTAAACCCAAGAATGATGCAAAAGTAGGTCCAAAGTCATAATATATTTGTAGCCTTGGAATATTTCCAAGAGAAAGAAGCCAACAATAAGGGAGCATAACTTCTCCCTTCACTAATCAAAGATGAAACCCTATTAGAGACCAAACAACGTGTGAACTCAGTGGAAGTTGAAGCACAATTTATTGGAGACAATACACAAAAAGTAGTGCAAGAGCACCCAAAAAGAATAAACAACCAAATCCAACTATGACATGAACACTATAACGCGATTGTAGTAGAATAAATTGAATCCGAGGAAAGTCTTAGATAAAAATGGTAAAAAACATCAAGGTAATCAATTCTAGTAGAAAAAATGACTTTGATGTAATTTATAGATTATATGATAGGGATACAATCAATAGATGCTTTGACTATAGCTTGGTAGGCTTAAGAGTAAGAAGAGCATATTCCTTTCAAAATTATGCACCCTTTAAGTAGTGAAGATGACACAATCAAGTTTGGATCTATCATAAGTTATTATGAATAAAGGAAGGAGCTTAGGTGTAGTATCCTGGTTTTAACTCATAGAAAAATATAATATGTAATAATAATGTATTATTTATAGAATGTGGTTTGTGCAATGGTAATCAAGCCACGTGGGTTGAGATATAATGATCGTGTGTTGTAAATATGTGAAATTGATTGTAAATATTCCTACTGTGAAACTGAAGACTGAGGCTCGACTAGTGAATGTATAGGAGTCCAAGTGTTGGGATAGGTTTACAATGTGGTGGGCATATTTTCCATGAGATGCTCATGTATCTGTAAAATAATGTAAAAAGGGTAAAATGAATATTAATATAATATCCACCAAAAATGGTTTCTTGAGGGACCAACAAGGGGAATATGATACCACACAAGGGGAAGAGGAAAATGGGTTGTTGGCCAATTTGACCTTGTCATTGTCCTTTGGGGTACTATCCTTTCTTTCCCATGATTCCTTACATCCTTCCCATCAATAGTTGACTTCTAGGTATGGTCTAAGTACAAGTGTCACATCTCTCATATCCTTGGAAGGAAAGAGAGGTCTCATGCAATAAAATGTCTTCCATTGTCTTTTCCATGCAGTCTAGATATTTTACCATCATGGAGATTAGGAAACCATTCATGGGCATGGAGAGGAGGAAATATCTCATGATATGGGGATGTTTATACCTAGTTTTCATGGTTGATATGATGGCTATTATGACAAAAAATGGTACAAGTTGTGCATGTGATGGCAGTTGGTAAGAGCCCATAGATGATGGGAAAGTTTTCTGATGAAAATGTGGAATAGATTGGGATGGTTGGAGAGAAATACCATGCCTCGAATGTCCATAATAGTTGAGAAAAAACTTCAAACATTGATCCATGTGGATATCGGTGGCCACCCACCTTTTCCAACTGGATCAAAACAGTTTTCTAGCAATTTTGGCAATTTACTATTTTTAGTAGTTTTAAACTTCCGGGGCCATTTTGAGGGCCTACATGAAGGTTTTCAGAATTGAGATTCTCAATGATGGCTAAACGTTTTGATTGAGACCATAAAATGAATCTCCTCGGAGATACCTTTCCAACTATCCATCGTGCACCCCAAACAAAGATCGTATGCCAAAGTTACGCCCTCGGGAAGTTGATACACCAAACTACCCAAAACTGGGTCCACAAAACTGTTGGCTTTTCATCTTCCGAGGTTAGGGTTTTGGATTTTATTTATGATAAAAATGACTTTGGAGCCTCATTTTAAAATCATCTTCTTTCGAATGCAATTAGTAGACACATCTCTTCTCAGAGATAAGCTTCCACCATTCTAGCGAGTCTTTCACTCTGAATTTTTACAGTCTTTGTACATTTTCGCTCATTAATAGAGAATTGTGTATTGCTGTATCAATGTGTTTATGTTTTCATCTCTGATACATTTCTGTTATATTATTGGATATCCGAGATATCTCTGTACATTAATTTATTATATCTCTTCTCTCATTTCGTGCCGAAAATAATCTAGATTAGTGGTATCAGAGTAGGATTCTCTTGATTATTTTTCAGTGCATGTCCCCGACGAGGTCCGAGTATAGCAAGTTGGGTCTCGGGATTGTCTCTCTTGAAGACAATAACTCTTGCACATCCAAGAAACCCTCCATGGAGGAAGAAAAAAAAAACGATAGAGCATATGATTCTATTAATCTGTCGCTTGAGCAAGCTCTCACATGCCAGAGGGACAAAATTATGGAGAATTTTTCCCACATCCTTCAATGCCTTCCAATAACAACAGACGCGTCTTCATCAAGTGACCACTTTGGAAGTACCTCTCCTTTCAAGGTAAAAATTAATTTTGATATTTCCATATTTGAAGGACATATGGATGTGGATTATTTAGAAAAATGGTTAAATCTGCTAGAAGGTTATTTATCTATTCATAATTTCTCTAGCAGGGAAAATATCACCTTTGTACTCCTCAAGCCTCTCCCCCATGTCAAACATTGGTGGGAAAATTACTGGGAGCAAAGTTCCACAGAGGAGTCTGGAATATATGGGGATGAGCCCACTTGAGAATTTTTTGTGGATGTGGTAAAGGAACAATATTACCCTGTTGGCAACTATGAGGACCAATACATGAGATGGAACAGACTACAGAAATAAAGGGGCCAAGAGGTTCCAGAGTTCAAAAATACCTTCCATCCCTTGTGCACCAAGTTGGGTATCAAAGACTTCGATCGAAATTTGGTTTTGAAATATCGTGGGGCTCTACACATATACATCCAAATTGAAATGGATTTTTTGGACATCTCATCACTCAGTTTTGCTTATCGATATGTTGCTAAAATCGAGCATAAGTTTAAGCACTAGAACAAATGGTAGTTCGGGTTTTCAAATCCGTAACAACCAAAGTATGATAAAGATGACCCTAATAGATAGCAACCCAAAAACCAATCCAAGCCACAAGAAAATAAGGGTCATAGAAAGATGAAGGACACTGAAAAATGGTGCAATTTCCACAAAATCCCGTGGCACAACACCGATGAATGTTGCTCAAAACATTCATTGGTGGCTGAGATAAAAGACAAGGAGTCGAAAACTGATTCGAAATTTGATTATGAAAATACTGATAGAAGACAAATTGGTGCATACCCCACCCCGTTCTTCTCTCCTTAGAGGTTGCTCGACCTCCTGGTCTAGGATCGTTCAACACCTAAGTCAGATTGACTCTTTGGCTCCTTATTGGAGGCCGACAAAATCTATCACAAGTCCTTCCTTCCTTGGCGTAGGTCTTATGGAACCTGCATGACCTCTCCTCAACACTGTTCAAATATTAACGCCAACGGATGCTAATATCTCTTTATGCTAGGATCCTTGTGTGCATGTGACCCTAGACTACAACTGTGGGTAATCTCCTTTTGCGTCTCTATGCTTAAGAGCTTTTGTGAGCTCTTTGCTCCCTTTTTCCCGATTCCCGAATAAACAAATTGCCCAGGACCAGATCTACGGTCCACATTCTCCTCAGAGCCAATGGTTATGATATACTCCATTCTTTTTCCTTCGAGAGTTTTCACTTCTCCTATCTATGTTTCTCCCAATTTGTGAATCAGCGAGTGCTGATCTAACACCACATGTCCTATCTCAATGGATGGTCAAGAATGCTTCAGATCCCAACTCTTCGAGTATTCTCTCGATGTTCTCCTTCGATATCTCCCAGAGCACTACTCCTCCAACTTGTGTGGATTGCTTCTACGTGTCCCTTCCATATCCAACAGTTTGGATTCAAATCGTTCTTTGTGACTTCGCGAAGGTTTTTGTTTTCTCTGGGAAAACCTCCCGGAGTGCCCACTCCCAAATCTCTCAACTGTCTACCACCTGCCTCCTCCCGACGATGGAAGATTTCACAGTCTTTGAGACTTCATGAGTCCTCGACCCTTTTTCACACTTAGTTCACTTTTCTTCTCAAGACTTAGGTTGTTCTCTAACTTATTCTGCACTCCTTGCAGAGTTCTACACAAACTCTTCAACGACTTTGCTCGACTTGAAAGCGTTCAAAGTTCCCAGTTTTGCTGCGTCCTTTTGTGGATTTTCTCATGCCCTCCTGGAAACTCAACACCTTTCCTCCTGAGCTTGTAATATGCACTTACAGTATCCTTGGCGCACTCCTTGCACTTGGAAAATCCTTTTTGACGACTTCTCCCTTAGCCTACCTGGAAGTCTTAAGGCATCTCCTTTTTTTTGTCGATGCACTCTTGCAAAGCCTTCCTTCCTTAGAGTGTTCAACAACCTTGGGGTTCTCTTAAGGATTCCAACACTTCAGAATTTGTTTCTCTTGTATTCTCTCGCACTATCTCAAAGCCCTCCTGGCAGAGTGTTACAGAGTGTTCCGTAACTCTGCGTTGTGTTTCCTCCTACACAGTCTTCTTTTCCAAGGTACCCAACCACCTTGAAATTTCCTCCCGAGTCTGTGAATTATCCTGGTGCTCCCTCCTAGCATCTTCCCCTCTGACTCCATCGAGTTCAGACACATACTCCTTGTGTTGGCTCACAGAATCTCCACCCTCTATCACACACTCCTTGCACTTAGCCTAGAGAACTAGACGTAATCCAACACACTCACAAATAATTTTTTTTATCTCTATGCCTGTAGACAATTCCTAACATACATATACAGCTCCAATGCATACAGATGACATTCACAACAAAGTATCCATACATCCATTATGCAAAAATTGATAAGCATGAAAAATTGTTTCTTTCTATTAATGGCAGAATGTCCATTACAATGTGTGAGTCCGAGCTACAATTGAGTCTCATATCTCTGTGTTTCTATCCCTATCTCCTATGCATGTATCATCCTCTACTTTTTTATCTTCAACAATACAAGAGTTTTTTTTATACAAGAGGGGCTCGATGAGCTTCCCTCCAATATAAGCTAGTGGTGTCTAATCACCATTCAAAACGCTTGTCTAATGGGCATATTACAATGATGGAAATATGATTCGAATCGGATGCAGATCCCTCCTACCATCAACCATTCAATGGCGACCTTACATCCAGCTTGTGTGAAGGAAAAAATTGTCTCTTCCATCTTGTCAGCATTAAATGCCTTGATCACGCTTTATATTTTCAAAGGCAAAAATGAGAGGGTGGTGCCTCTCACCTCCTTGAATGTTCACCACTCGTGCTAATCATCTGGCATGTGCTGAGGTGCAACGATGGTCTTGCATCATACTCAACGGTTATGAAAATTCATGAGTTGTGTTAAGGTCCTAACCCGCACATAGGTAGATCAATGTATTTGGATGTAATAAAGGTCAATATTAATAAGGCCTTTCAATAAAATAGAATAAGGCAGATGGAAGAAGACCTAATAGAAGCTTCCTCTTCTAGAAGGATCTTCCTCTAGATGCTTCTCTTAATAGACATATTTAGTATAAATAAGGGTCGAGGGTATGAAAACCCTAGATTGGAGATTATTGTAACAAAGCACTGCTCGATTGGAGGTTGCCCCCTCGAAGAGGCCTATGAACATTGCTTTCTGAATCAAAGTGCTATTTCAGTTGTTGTTCTCATATTATTTCTGTGTTATTGTGGAGATTATGCTGGTTATATTACTGTTATTCTACCATTTCTATCATTTTATTTCTGTTATGCTATTTATTATATCTGGTATCTTGCAAGTGGTATCATAGCACTTTCCTTGGAAGAAATTGTGGGTATTTTTTTTTTCTAGGTTAGAGATGTATTCCAATGTCTTTAAGCCACACAGATCTATCATTACGTGCATAAACCCGCGGTTGAGGGATTCATACACGCAGGAAATACAAGTGGTTCTTAAGCACACATCTATTGGCCACCCTTGTAACCCCTATTGGTACCCCTTCGAGTGGTAGCGCATTAGACAACACCTGTGTATGGGTTGGCCTAGATTTCCTGAAGCCCTCTTTAGATAAACCTATTGGCCGCCAGACTGCTATAGTGTCACCGAGAAAAACACTCGGGAAGATACTCTCTAGTACCTGGCTAGTCGGGTAGTATGACTAAGGGTATGATCTATCCTCCTTAGTTAGTGCCCTAAGATATTGGGCCGAGTACTACTGTTGGACCCTGCACGTATATCAAAGAGCTATAACACAGGGCAAACCCTTGTCTGTAGAACCCTTGAATACCTAACCCTTGGGGAACATAAACATAAACAAATTAAACCAGCTAGATCTATTGCCGCGCAACTGTGTTCGGGTTTCCAAGTAAATACACATTTCTTTCTGGTTAAGAATTTCGGGATTTCAGCACTGCAACATTCTTCAGACCGAAGTATAACCCCACAGCTGTAAAAAAAAAAAAAAAATTATGGAAATTTTTTCACCATTATTTGAGACCTATTCCATTAGATTCATCTCTTCTCCCTTATCACATTCATCCATATCATTTTTCTACAAAAATGTCTGACCCCGCTCGCTCCCTTTTCAGTTCACCCATCCTCATGGCCCATACCCATAGCCAAGAATTGGAGTCTCGCTTTAACACCTTGCAATCTAGTTTCCTCGAGACCCAAAAAGAAGTGAAACAACTCAGTGCTACTATTGCCTCCCATGATACATCCATCAATACCACCATAAATGCATCCATGAAGTCCACAATGGAGGAAGTCAAACAAGAACTGACCACCCAGCTTGAATCTGTCTTTGCATCACTTTGCACCAAACTCAAGATCCCTACCGATGACCCTTTTCTCGACGCACATACAAAGACTAAAGGTGAAACTTCTTCCCATTCCCATACCTTTCAGCCCCATCACTTTCAATGGGACATACGCCTTCCACGGGTGGATGTAACCAAATTTGATGGCTCGGACCCCACTGGCTGGGTCACCCAAATGGAACATTATTTCTCTCTCCACAACATTACAGATGACTTGGCTAAACTTTGGTATGGTGTTCTCCATCTAGATCAAGAACGCTGGCAATGGTGGCAATGGAAAAAAAATTCCCGTTAAGGGTATATTGCTTGGACCCAATTTGTGACTGAGCTTTATGAACGCTTTGACACTAACACCAACCATTTGGGCCGTTTAACAAAATTGAAACAATGAGGAACAGTAGAAGTCTTCATAGCTGCATTTGAGCACCTGGCTTTTCGAACAGAGGGCATGATTGATGCTTTCTTTCGAGAGTGTTTTATCAGTGGAATCAAGGAGGAGATTCGGGCCCATGTCCTCATGGCTCGACCTGCGAGTTGGGTGGAGGCTACTAAAAAAGTTAAAGAAGCACAACAAATTGTTTCCTCTCAAAACCATAAGCCTTTCTTTATCCCTCGCCCTAAACCAGTAAACCCCACTACTCCCTCCACCCCATTAAAGATCCAAAAATTGACTAGGGATGAAATGGCTGAACGCCAACTCAAAGGCCTCTGTTATAATTGTGATGACAAATATTTCCCAGGCCACAAATGTAAGGAACAAAATATTTTTATGGCCATCTTTGAGGATATTCCGGAAGAGGATGTTGAAACTCCCTTTGTGCCCGAGTCACCAGAAATCACTGACATAAACCCTCCCTCCGACCCTCCCGAAGTGGAACCGATCATCTCTCTCAATGCTCTCACCGACTTCTCTGCCCCCCAAACCCTCAAGTTAATCTGTTACATTAAGCACTGAAAGGTCATCATTCTGGTTGATAGTGGCATCACCCACAATTTTATTCATCGCTGCATTGCCCAAGAAACCCATTGCTACATCCATGTTGTCAACAATTTCCAAATGATGATTGCCAATGGTGGTTCTATGAAATGTGGCGAGTGCTTTGAAAATGTGCGTCTCCAAATCGGTGACTACCACCTAAAATCCCATATGTTTGCTATTGACATGGGATGTTGTGACATTGTGTTGGGTGCAGATTGGCTAAGGACTTTGGGTCCCATTCTCATGGATTTTCAGAACTTAACCATGCAATTCAACCAAGAAGGCCACCAATATAAATTCCAAGGCATCACTGCTGGTTCACCTGTGGTCATCAGTTCCCATCGCATGGAAAAGCTACTCAAGAAAGGTCATTCTGGTGTCATTGCCTAACTCCATGCCATACAAGCCACATAGACACCCCCAATGCCCCAAGACCTCCAAGCCCTCCTTTCTAAACATCAAATAGTATTTTCCACTCCCCAAGGACCCCCTCCTTCCCGCGGTGTTCATGATCATTCCATTCCCCTTGTCCCAGGAAGCGTTCCCACCAATATCCGTCCATATTTCCACCCCTTTGCACAAAAAAATGAAATTGAGAAAATGGTCCAGGAACTCCTTAATGTAGGCATCATCCGTCCTAGTACGAGCCCTTACTCATCTTCGGTCGTCATGGTACTGAAGAAAGAAGGTTCTTGGAGAATGTGTCCTGATTTCCGTGCTGTCAACAAACTGACCATCAAAGACAAATTTCCCATTCCTATCATTGATGACCTCTTGGATGAATTGAGTGGTGCCCAATTCTTTACCAAACTTGATCTTCACTCGGGCTATCACCAGATACGTATGAAAGAGGCAGACATTCCCAAGACAACCTTTCGCACTCATGAGGGCCACTATGAGTTTTTGGTCATGCCCTTTGGCTTGTGTAATGCCCCCTCCACCTTCCAGAGCCTCATGAACCATGTTTTCCACCCTTTTCTCCATCATTTTGTCTTAGTTTTATTTGATGATATCCTCATCTATAGAAAAACCTGGACAGACCATCTTACTCATGTGGATCAAGTTCTCCACCTACTCTCTCAGCACCAACTTTTCCTGAAACAGTCTAAATGTGATTTTGGTGCCTCAGAAGTAGAATACTTGGGTCATCTAGTGGGAAAGGATGGCGTTAGGGTGGACCCGAAAAAGATTGAAGCTATGCAAGACAGGCCGCACCCAAAGACTCTCAAAAGCTTGCATGGATTTTTGGGCCTAACAGGGTATTATCGCAAGTTTGTTAAGAACTACGGAAAGATTGCAGCACCTCTCACGACTCTCCTCAAAAAGAACTCTTTCACTTGGACTCCAGCAGCTACTCAAGCTTTTCAAACCTTGAAGACGACCATGTGCACCACTCCAGTTCTGGCCCTTCCCGATTTCACAAAGACCTTTGTGTTGGAATGTGATGCCTCAGGGAAAGGAATTGGTGCTGTCCTTCTGCAAGAGGGTCGACCTTTGGCCTTCACCAGCAAGCAACTATATGAAAGGAATCTGGGCAAACCCATTTATGAAAAGGAAATGTTGGCAATTCTACATGTCGTTGAGCTGTGGCATCCTTATCTCTTGGGGCAATTCTTCCAAATTAAGACCGACCATCAAAGCCTCAAGTACTTTATGGAACAACACATTTCCTCCCAGGAGCAACAAAAATGGATGACTAAGCTCTTTGGATATGATTATGAGATAATTTACATGAAGGGCAAAGACAATGTCGTGGCGGATGCACTGTCCCAGAAATATGAAGACGAAGGATCCCTTTTTTCTCTTTCCTTCATTGTACCTGATTGGCTCCAAGCTGTGAGCCAAGAATGGCTTCAAGATCCCAAAAGTTCGCATCTGATCCAACAATTACAAAACAAGGCTCCGGCTCCCCCAGGGTAATCTTGGCTCCAGGATGAGCTTTGATACAAAGGTCGTTTGTATTTAAGTAAACAATCCAAGCTCAAATCCACGGTACTTTCTGAGCTTCATGCTACACCCACAGCGGGGCACTCAGGGTTCACCAAAACATATGACAGGCTCAAACGTTCTTTTTTTTGGGATGGTATGAAATAGGACATCCATAAGTTTGTCGCTGAATGTGAGGTGTGTCAATGCAACAAGGGAGAAACAGTCAAATCTCCGGGCACCCTCCAACCGCTTCCGATTCCCCCTGCTATTTGGAAGGATA
>ML790137.1:117986-155425 GCA_009831015.1 Picea engelmannii | reverse complement strand
AGGTTGATAGATTGATGATCCTTACCTTTATTTAGTGTATATGGGTTTAAATGTATTAACCTTGTTCCTAAGGATTGTCATGTTTA
This sequence comes from Picea engelmannii, assembly GCA_009831015.1. Classification (NCBI taxonomy): domain Eukaryota; kingdom Viridiplantae; phylum Streptophyta; class Pinopsida; order Pinales; family Pinaceae; genus Picea; species Picea engelmannii. The sequence continues at coordinate 155,339 of ML790137.1, read as the reverse complement.
AAAGTGAAGATACCTTTCATCCACGGTGTTGTAGATGTCTGGTAAGAGGAATTTGTCCTAGGGATAAAGTGAATGAGTTTGATTGATGTTAAACCAATAATATTTGGTGGTATATTTGTATTGTTAACAAGACTTAGTTGTAACCACCCTTGAGTGTCATGTATGCATTGAATGAGTAGACCTCGTATTTATGCAGAGTGAAGTTATTATTCATGAATAGGATTGTATATGTCCATTAATTTGAATGCATGTCTATTGATATGAATGCATGGATGTGTTTAATTATTTAACATGAAATTTTTACTTGTTATGCTTTGGATAATACCATTTTACATGAAGTACAATTGAACATGAAATTGAATTTCATAATGAGCAGGTATGAAATGATCATATAGCAAGTGTGCAATAGTTTTATGCATGACATGGTATAATACATATTTTCTCTTGTTGTTAGCTACCATATGAAAGAGAGAAACATATTTTAATTATCCCTTTGAAACTTATCATGTGAATGATTGTGAACTTTAATATAATAGACTAGTCTTAAGTTTATTATGGTAATATTTTTTTTTTTTACACAAGAGAGGGGTTTATATATAAAAACAAGTGGTATAAGCACTGTAGAGAAAACTTACATAATTCATCCCTGCGATCAGTGCGGGAGCTTCAAGATTACAAAAGGGGTTGAAATGCAATAAAGTCCTAGAATTCCCATAACAACGGAGAGTCCAAAATATAACTAAACTTAGAATAAGAATCGTCTTACAACGTGATTGTTTGAGTTGCCTAAGGGCCTATACTCCAAATTACAAAGAAGAGAACCAAAGATCCAAAAAGAACTAATTCCAGGAAAGAGGAATTTAGGATTAAACCTTCCAACCCGAGATGGAGGAACTTGCGCTCGTGGTCACCTTCCCTCTGCATTTGTCTGGCGGCTCTGTCTTGCAGCTTGAATTTCTAGCTTTTCAATTCTTGGTTCCAGATCAACAATTTTGTTGTTAGCTTGTTGTGTTGTGTAGGTGAGAGATTATACCACTTCCTCCCTTAGCTGGATTAGATCTTCCTCCATAATTTCTAACCTTCGACCTCCTTCCTCATGAAGACGGAGCAAGAATCCTCTATGCGCGCTAAGCGTGCGTTTCAACCTACGAATTTTGAGTTCCAGGGAGGGCGAGGGATTAGGTGGGGTTGCTGAGTTGGAATTGGACTTCATTGCGAGAGCGATGGAAAAAGACCAGGAGGGAGGCCTGGATGAGGCAAACGGGTAGAGACTAACCAGGGGAAAGACTGGGAGCTCAAGCCATGCAAGAAACTAGAAAGAATTGGGAAGGCAAGATGAGCAGGAGCAGTTCGCCACCTTCCTGAATTTAATGATATCTTGTTCATGCACCGCCATGGGAAGAGGGGGGCCTCGTGCAAGTGCCATGCGGGAGGGATAAGAGATCTGTGCGGAGGTGCAGGAGGGATGTGAGGTGAAGGACATGGAGGGGGAGGGGAGGGGATACAAACAGTGAAGATAAGTACTGTCACACGGGAGAAGGGACAAATAAGGGAGGTGGAGGAGGGATTCCATGAGTATGACGTTGGGAGGGAACGAAGGACACTTTCCCCGAGAGGCCTAGCTGAGCGCTCACTAGGTGTCGCTAAGGGAGAGGGACAAAAACCAAATTTCCATTTAGGGAGAGATGACCCCTGCTCAAGTGGGTGGCGGCTTTGACAACTTGATAGGCTTTGGCGTTGAGATGACAGAGCACATGAAAGAAGTCAATTTTTTGGAAGGAGCAGGAGATATGCATGATTTTATTGAGAATGTGGTGCAGATTCATTTGAGTAGGCAAGGTGTTGGTGAGCATAGCTTGGATTAAAATCTGGGATTTTCCTATCACCATTATTTCTTTGATTTCTAGCTTCCGGGCTTGGATAAGTCCTTGCCAAAGGCTTAGAGATTTTGCTATATTATTGTATTTGACTCCAAGCCCCCAAGAGTAGTCTAATTCCCGTAGTTCATCAGATTTCGTGATCCTTAGTGAGAGGAGGGGGGGCTTTGAGGTCTGGAGTGAGGCTATGGATCCAATCTTTATTAGGGGAGTTGAGAGAAAGGGAGTTGGTGCAAGGGAAAATGTAGGAGAGGAAGTCTCCCGGTAGGGATTTGGCTTTGCAAGAAATGATGTAGGGTGAAGCGGTCAGATTTTTGAAGATTTTGGAGTTTCTTTCAAGCCAAATTTTCCAAAGGATGAATTTAGGGAGGGACATCCAAAAACACTTAATTTGAGGGTTGGCCTTGAGAGGGAAAGGACAGAAGGTGGCCTAGGTTTTTAGAAGAGTGGGTATGTCATGATGGAGTTGGTCAGAAGGGATCCCTCCTGGCAGGGCATGCTGCCAGACTTCTTTTGCAAAGGGAAAATTGAGGAGCAGATGGTCAGTAGATTCTTCATGGATTTGACAAAGAGGGCATCAGATTCTAGGTTTAGCGACTCAAAGAAGTCCTAGTGCTTAAACTTCATTAATTGTTTGTTAAATTATTAGTAATGGAGCACACATCAATTAAAAAATTATTATGGTAATATTAATATTAATATCAAAATTGCAGCCTAATATATATATATTTTAAAATAAATATTGGTCGTCGCAATTGCGATGCCAACCTTAATTGTTGCGACAATTTTTCTGTATAAACAACGAAAAGATGTCATTTCTTGTGCGACGACAACTTCAATTGTTGCAACAGTTGTGCTATATAAAAATGAAAAGTTCTCGTTGCCTGTGTGACGACAACTTCAATTGTTGCAATAGTTGTGCTATATAAAAACAAAAATTTATCGTTGCACGTGCAATGACAACTTCAATTGTTGCGGCAATTTTGCTATATAAAAATGAAAAGTTGTTGTTGCACGTGCGATGAAAAATTCAATTGTTACGACAGTCTTGCTATATAAAAATGAAAATTTGTTGTCGCACGTGCAATGACAACTTCAATTGATGCAATGGTTTTGTTATATAAACCAAAAAAATTTGTCGTCGCACACGCGACGACAACTTCAATTGATGTGACGATTTTTCTATGTAATCAAGGAAAAGTTGTCGTCGCCAGTGTGACGACCAATTAAATTATTGCGAAAGTTTTTCTATATAAACCATTAAAGTTTTTGTCGCAATGGGTGTCGCAATTGAGACAAAATGTTGGTTTCACATAGTTTGCCTATATTATCGTATTGGCGATGATATTTCTTTTTTTGTCGCAATTTCCTATGCTGTATCTCTTGCGACGTTTGTTCAAGTTCGTCGCAATTGCCGCGTGACATAAAATGACGTTTCAAAGACTCCTGATTCGTTGCAATGTCAATGACATAACATCGCAAGAGCATCGAAACAACCATTGCAAAATGACCCAAATATGCTAGTGCTCCAACCCCACCTCCCTGGCCTCTTCCAGGTCCTTGGGGGGTTTCATTTATTCTGAATGTTGTCAGGTATAATCTGTCAGCAAGTGCATCCAACGCTCTACATTCATTTGCAGCTAGGGTCGTAGATGTGAAGAACTCACAATGTATTTCATTAGGCACGATCGTGTACTTCTTCATATTAGAACACTGCCTCGACGCATGCCCATGTGTCCGAAAAATCTAATAATACTTAGTTGGCTGAGATGTTTGAGTGCCTGGGAAGGTATGGCATAGCCTTGGTGTATGGAATGGTGGAGTTGCAGATACTTGCACAACTCCTCCCCTTGGTCATGGAAATGGTCCCTTTGGATTGTGAGGAGGTCCCATTCCCCTCATGCACGAACATTCATTTTCCAGATGCCCTTCTGTGTCGAATCTTATGCACCAAACCTAAGGTTGTCCTGGTCTTGATATGGTTAATTATTGAATCTTCTCTGTTAATGCCAAAATTTTTCCTTGGATTTGCAACAAATTTTCATCTACTGGAGGCATGGTCATCCTTAGACACCCTGGATAACCTGCCATGGATTCGATCTTCATCAATTGTTCCAAGGCATATATTATTGTGGATATATTTTATTGTGTTAACGAAATTCTCATCAGACGTAGTAATCCTTGGATGTACCATTCCCTCTAGTGATCTTCATGAATTGGATGTTCTAATCTCAGAATATTTAAATTTCTAACTATACTCCCAAGCAGATTCTCCTTATCTTTGTTGAATCTCTTGCAAATCAGAGAGATCTTGTTGCTCTGACTAAGGAATATTGAATTAAACGATGAAATTCAAACAAACTTGGTACATGGTGAGCGCTTTTCCTTTCACCCCTGGTTCAATAGCCTTCATGTACCATTTGAGGGCATGACCCCTCAAGGTAGTTTGAAACTCTACTACCTTGTTTGCATCGAGAGTACCTTTGGATATCTAGATGGTTTCACATAGGAACCAATGTTTCTCTACATCCTCATCCCCTTTACCCCAGATTTATGGGTATCGAGCGATTGATCCTCCCATATTTCCATCCATTTTGGGTCTCACTATTCCTATTAGAATGAAACCTAATGGTCCTAGTTGCGATATGCCCGGGGATCCCAATATCCTCCCAGAGTTTATACTTACAGACTGTGGCTAACTAATTGGATTCGATGGAATAGAAATATCATAAGTAGGTGATGTAGAATTTACCACGGGTATAGAGGACACCTGGGGGACAGGTGATTCAAGGCTAGTTCCATTGACTTCTGGGTAGGTTTATTTGATTTGGGGGGTCTCATTTTTTTCCTCTGGAGCAACCTTCTCATCCTTTTTCTCGATGTTTCCTGATATTGGAGATGAATCTTCTTGGTCTCTTGCAAGGTCCAGACCTGATTCGTCTTCCCTTGCTTCTCCACACTCTTCTTCTCATCCACCCACCTAGGGACTTCTTCCTCTCTACGCTTGTCTCTGTTGTAATATTGGACTGGCCAATCTCTCTTATCTTCTTACCTTCCTCAATTCTTCCTTCTTTCTTTCATTTGGTCTTCTTGATCTGATTTCTTTCCACAACACCTTAGACTGCTTTGCTTCTTTCTTTACCTTTCCACACCACCACTTCTCAACTATGGAGGCTCTCCTTAAGGCTTGCTCATTTCTTGTGTTTGTTTCTTGATCTTCCCCCATTTTTCAAATAACCCTTTCCCATTATCATGTCATTATCCTACCTCAAAATAACCTTACCCCAAGTGTAGGTGTTTAGGTTGCCATATTAGTTGAGGGAATATTAATCATCCCCTCCTCCATCAAGAATTTTTTGATCCACAGGGGAATATACCTCAACAGTCTTCCTTTTGCACCTTTCTTGAAAATTTCTTCCACCCGTGAAAAATATTGGTTATTCTCAACTACGAATTCAATGATATATCCCTCCAAAGTCGTATTGACCCAGAGATCAATTGCTTGCATAATATGGTGATCCAACCAATGAAGTATTGCGATCTTTCCTGTATCCAAATAACAGGTCTTCTAAATGCATTATTGGAATTCTAGAGCCTCCTGTAGCCTATTTATCCAATGGAATAGTTATTCTGGGAATTTTACCTAGAATATCTCATATTGGTCACTCGATCTTTCTGAATAGAAGATAGACTCTCTTGTAGAGTTCACACCTCTACCTCGCAACTCCACTTCCTTCCATATAAAGGCGTCACAATTTCATTCCCACCATTGTCGAATCTTAGATCTATAGATTCGTGGAATCATTCTCTTCACAAGTTCCCTTTTAAAACACTGGTCCCAAAAACAGAACCATTTTGTTGGCACAAAAGTGATTAGACCAGGGTCCTTCTCAAGTTACCAACAAAAGGTACTGAAGTAGTCGAGAGCGGTTGAATTTTCATCTTCCTGAGAGGAAATAAGTCTCACTCGAAGTGCAGTCGAGACGATAAAGAGAGGGAACAGTAAGGAGAATACTTAGATAAATCTCTGATGTATCAAGATTCATGTTAGTCTTGCGCATGATAGGTTAAGCCTATAGCAGTTCTGAACATTTCCTCACTGATAATAAAGAAATAGAATTGCATCTCCATTCACAAGGAAGCAATCAAGCATATCAGACATAAAATATAATACATAGTAACACTCAATACATTTATAAGACTAAATATATACTATATATTCAAAATTTGGGCCTCCAATTATATTAGCATATCAGGTTCTTCTCATAGCTTGAGTCACATATACAAGTAATCAGATGATACTCCCAAACAAGTATGAGACAAGGTTATCTCAGTCCCTTTCTCTTTCCAACTCTACGATAATACAAAACTCTATTACATTGATAGTCCAGTTCTTGCCCAGATCTCAATATACAGCTAAGCTAACAAGATGAATGATATTAGTAATGACTCTAGCAACAACAACAATAAAAAAAACAACCACAACCTTTCATTAATAACCAACAACCTTATTACAATCAACATGATATCATATATATAATCTGATCTAGTTTTTTTTGGTTGAGAACCCGAGAGTTCTCTCTTCTTCTTGATATTTTTGCAACTTCTTTCTTCAAAACTGATGTTTCACTGTCCTTCCAACCATTTTTTTTTTCTTCCTTTACTCCATTGTCTAGCTCCTCAGCAGCTTGCACAACTTCTGTTCACCAAAATGAAGTTGCGGGATAACTTGCACAACTTCTATTCACCAAAATGAAGGGCCCAACAATGCATTTGTTAAGCCGAAGATGGAAAAAGATGGGAAGAATGATGGAAAAAGATGGGAAAATGAACTAAGTCCCCACAATATGTATGCATGTCCCCAACTTGACACTTGTCATGTTGGGAGCTACTTTGGCCCACTTGTCCCCAACTTTGGAACTTAAGATAAAATATTAATATAATATTCCTTTTTGGCTTAAGCTCCCTAGATTAGCCCTTTTCCTTGACTTTTAGGCCCCTCCCTTTCCCTAACCAGTGGATTTTAGTCCCCCTTCTATTTTATCGTGGTCGGTCTGCGTGCAACGATGTGTTTTATATTATTTATGAGACATTTACAAAAATAGGCACACTGGCCTTTAACATCTAGGCTCTCCAGCCTAATAAAAACATAAGCATCCTAGCTTATAATAACTGGCTCACCATCCTATAAAATGCAGGATATTCACAAAAGGCTCCCTGGCCTCAAAATCACGTGCACTCAAGTTGCTACGTGCGGTATCCAGGAATGTGCACACTTCATCATTTTACTGCGCAGTACAAGTGCACACTATGCCATGAAATGTGCATACAAAATGATATCAAACAACTCACCATCTTAAGTACATTTTCATTTACATTACAATTGGGTTTGGCCTAGGGATATTACAACCCGCATGCTTCATTCTACAGAAAATCCTTCAAACCTTAGTCATATATATCCTTCATTCACTAGCGATCCTCATAGTATCTTTCCAATAATATAATCCCTGAAAAAAATATCACAACCTCATAACAACTCACTTTGCAGCATCACAAACCTTTTTCCCTTCATAGTGCACCTTAAGAACAAGAAATATCCCAAGAAAAACCCTTTAGACTTCACTTGCACACCTTTAGATCCCAAAGAGACACCCCAACTCCTTTAGATAACCTCAGATCACTTATGCATAGCTCATATTTTATCTCTTTCTTGGTTTCACTACAAATTCACACATCTATCCTATATGTATAGTAATTATGTTCCCTCTTTTAGGGCCAACCTATAAAGATTGGTTGAGCCGACCTCAATTTTCTAGATGGGTTGTTGGATGGAAAAATCCATATCTCCTCATTCCTAGGGAGTTAGAGGGGATGCCATATATTATTGGAAATGTATAAAAATAATATTTCCAACCATATAACTTGTGTTCCCATTTGAGATAGGAATGTAGGGTAAACATTCCTTAAGAGATAGGGTATCCAAACTCACCATCAAAAAACCAAAAATAACACTTTCAACAATATCCATCTTGCAATATTTATCTTGGACATATATAGGCTTGTAATATTATATTGGAAATGTGTAGGCTCCCCTTGTCATTGACATCAATGAAAAAAATATTTCCAACAACACTAAGTCTCTGGAGAATTGGGAGGCCCCACCTGATTGTATGGTGAAACATAATTTTTAGGGGACCTCGAAAGGAAACCCAAGCTTAGTTGGGGTGGGGGGATTTATTATGTAACTCTTCGATGCAGATCAAGGTAATATGTGCAACAATGTTGGGCCTTAATTATAATAATGGAGTGGAACTGGCATGATTAATAACATGACTGAGAATAATGCAGGACTAGAGATTTAATGCACTAATGGTTGAGGTTGATTCACAATTACTCATTTTTAACACTGAAGAGATTGGTGAATGGGATCAACCTAGATAAAATATCTAATAATTGGCACTTATCCTTTGGCCTCTCCCAAGTAGAAGAATTAATTATATAAATCCTGTTATTTATACCCACAGATGTAAGGAGGAAGCCCAATGCTCTGGCTGATTTTTTGGAAATGAAGGGGTGGCCCTCACCAATAGATGCACAATATGGAAATGGACTAAGAAAATCCCTCTATATCTCAAAAAGGAATGTGAATGCATAAATGAATTAAAAAACCACCATGTCATTTGGGTGCAAACAAGTGGGGAGGTGTACGTACATGTTTCCATCCTAGCCACCACTTTTATCAGTTATGAGGGTGCAACATGGGAGGCTACACTACAATTTGAAGTTATTGTGTCATCTTGTACCACAAGAGCGAGGGATGAAAGGTAGAGGCATCCATGGTACGTCACCCCCCTTCCCACCTAAGGTCTTCATGGTGTATTCACTTTGTGAATGAATGAGGTATATGGGAGGAATGCAATGGTTAATGGGGTGGCTTTGTTATCATGGAGGATGGTACCATGAAGGAGGTTGAGAATTATTTCAGGAGGAGGAAGGATTCAATTGTTCCAGATATGATGGGCCTCAAGAGAAATAGATGCTTATTTCTATATGAATAAGTTGGAGAAGGAATGGTTAGTGCAATAGGGAAATGGGAAATATTATGGATAAATCCTAGTGAGGTCCATCTCCTATCTAGTGAAGACCACATCTCGTCTGGTGAAGGCCAACTCCCATCTGGTTGGTACGTGGAGGGCAGACTAGTAGGGTGTTTGATCTAGATTTATGAACATAACGAAATGAATAACATATTGAATACAATAACATAGAGATATGGAGAACAACAACATATATATAGTGAACAATAACTTCTATTGAATAAAGAAAATAGGTTGAAACTGTAAAACTGCAGAACTGAAAACAACTTGCTTGAATGGTGGTAGCTATCTCCGAGAAGATATGTGGTTATTGTTAGCGCTAGAAGTTAACCCAAGACTGTTATTGAGTCAATCCTAGCACATATTACTTAAAAATGTTCAATAAGGATTTAGAGATGGATAGATCTGAGTTGAATGTATTTAATACTCTAAATTTCAAACCCTAGATTTTAGGTATGGGACTAATTTTCCATATTTTTTGTAATATTGTTGATATGACTAAGTGCAAATTCGACCCAAGGAGGTGTCATCTATATCTATTTTGAGTATATTAGATCCAAACTTTGAGGATCTAGTTGTTATATCATAGATATATAAAGCTCATGGAAAATCATATGTAAAGGGGGGGATCTCTATTTTGGCTTGTGATTATATATCTTAAAGACTGTTCTGGTCTATCTTTCCTATGTAAAGACTTTAGTTGCTAATAAATCTAATGGTTAGTTTATGTGTTCTTCCTTTGTTTATCATTTTCATTATGTCTTCTAAAACACTATGTTGATGTTATATGATTGTATGACAAATGCTTATGTGCCGAAAAGGTTGCTTAAAAGTATTTTCAAGAATATTTGCCACATTGGTGTTTCTTTTCTTTAAATATTATTTGGAATGAATTTCTGGATAAAGGTTTATTCTTTTTCTGCATAAAGACATTAAGGGACAAGATTGTTGATTGGTGGAATTATCATTTTTTTCTTTCCTTTATCCTAATCACACCACCCAAAGATTTACGTTACTAATCATTAGCTTTATCTATCTGACTTGTTGCATATAAGAAAGTGATATTAACATATCATACCATTAAATACTTTCAATCCAAGAAATATATATCCATCTCAATAGCAGTCTTGAGTAAGATGTGTTAGGCTCGAATCAATAGTAGTCTTGAGTTAAATTCTAGTGCTAACATATTTGTGCTAGAAGTTAACTGCTACTATGCACATCCATATGAAAAGAATCATTACAATGAGGCTCCATAGGCATTTTTAACATTACTCATGAATTCAAAAACCTAACCCTAGGATATGAAATGCCAAAAGTTATGTGAGCCCCGATGGGTAAGTTGGTACCTCAAGTTCCCAGGCTCATAAATTTTTCATACGACCTTCTTTTTAGGCATGTGATGGCCTCTTGGAAATATCTTTTTGATACCTACACATTATGTTGTCAAACTGTGACTCCATCTATATTTTGACTGTGGAAAGCTAAAAAAACAATGTTTAGGGCCCCAAAACATCCTTGGAAGTACAGAAAGAGGTACTGACATGAAAAATTCCAAAATAAGCCAGTTGGAATAGGTGGGCGACCACCAATATCCACCTGGATGTTTTGTATGGATTTAGGATAGAATTGATCCAAGAATGCTTTGATCCACAGGAGAATCTCCCTCAACAATCTTCCTCGAGCACCTTTCTTGAAATTTTCTTTCGCCCCTGAAAAATATTGGTGATTCTTAGATGTGAATTCAATTATATATCCCTCCATAGTCATATTGACCCAAAAACTGACTGCTCGTGTAATTTGGTGATCCAAATGATGAAGTGTTTTGATCTTCTCTATATCCCAAGCACATGTATTATTGTTGCGTTCTTGGAATTCTGGAGCCTCTTGTAGCGGATCTATCCAATGGAATAGTTCGTTTGGGAATTTTACCCAGAATATCTCATAATGGTCACTCGATCTTTCTAAATAAAAGACAGACTCTCTTGTAGCGTTCACACCTCTACCTCGAAAATAAGATTCCTCCCATATAAAGGCGTAACAATTTCATTCCCACTGTTGTCGCAAGAGTTGGTTCTAGGCTGTAATAGAGCCAAGCCTTAGCACATTTTAAATGAAATAAATTTTGTTGATTGATCAGTCGTAGGAGGCTTCTAGAACTAGGTTTGAAACAGGCCTTTCACAGGTCTTGTCTCACTCATAGCAAGATAGAGGAAAAGCTATGAACAAATAAAACTTGTAAATAAGGAAAAACAATTAAAATGCAAGTCTTGTTCTACTCACAAAAAAACAGAGGAAAAAATGCACTTTAAGGAATGCTTTAAATTAGCTACAACAGAAGTATCACTGAATTGTAGCCATTACAAGATGAATTAATGAATGGAAGGAAGAAATAGAAGTAATGAAAACTTCAGAAACAATAACACAGGAGGAAGACAAAACTAGACAGTGACAAGGTGTAGAATCTCTTGGCATTATGTTCTATATTTTCTGAAAATGAATGCATTACAAACCCAGCCTCCAAAAGGCTCTCGGGTTGTCCCCCCCCCCGCACCTTTTTCATCTTTAAGAAGATACAACAATATAAGTCTTCTACCGTCTTTCAAATAACTGAAAAATGATTTGAATTACAAAATAAACCCCCCTAGAAATGAATAGGTATCTCATGTAAGTATTGAGGTTGAAATCCTCCCAAAAGATAACAATAGTTACCATCAATTTCAGAAACTTTCTGCCATAGAAAATGGGCCAAACTACTGAAAACTGGGGCTGCGGTTATGGTTATGTATATCTAGAATCATGACATATTTGTATAAACTGAAAGAGGATTTTGTGAATATTTTTTTTTTGAGAAAAAACCTCTCTCAATTCCCTGAGATCCATTTCCATTTTCCCTAGATCTGCATTTTACAAACATGTGTCCAAACGGGAAAATATGAGATCCGAAAATTAGGGTTCAGAGATGGATTCTATTAGCCCAATATGTGACACCTGTAGGAAAAATGAGAGATTCTATTGATATATTATGTGTTAGGAACAAAATCCTCCAACCGTTTCTCAAAATGATACTCCATTCGTTCAAAATCATCATTTGAAAATGATGACTCAACATAGTAAAAAACGCCACATTTATGAAAACGAACCTCATCTTTCGGGGAACTTTTGACTGCCTTCCCAAGATCCAAATGAAATTAGGAATACACCACTAGAAATATTAGGATCTATATATTTCGATCGACTATTTGAACGTGGAAAACGACCTCTCCACGACTAAGAAAATTGAGTTTTTCTAAGGCAGTTTTGTAACTGGAAAAAAACCTGCGATTTCGGTGGCTAACAGGCCGAAACCAGGGGTATCTTAACCACTGAAAGTATTGGCTTTTGGCAGCTAACAGTGCGATTTCAGAGCGCCATAATCCACCAAAAGTCTTGAAACCCCGATTTCGGCTTTCGGGTTTTGGGGAAACAGAGAAATGGTCAAAATCTCTATGTCGACCAAACCCCTGACTGTCGAAAACCCGTAATGGTGACGTGGAATTTATGTAAAACTTTATTATAGTGATTTTATTGACGTTTATTGCATTCTTTTCATGCCTCCTCATGACTTCAATTCTGGGTAAAAACATATCTACACTTTCGGTAGCTAAGGGCATATTAAACCTGAGATTTAAGATACCAAAAGTATGCACTTTTGGTAGCTAAACACTATAAATTTTTTGCTCCTAAGCTACCGAAAGCCAAAATTTCAATATTTGTTCCAACATAGGCTCCATCTAGGGATGGTGCTTTCCTAAAAAGCACCAAGAATAATATACCAAGTGCCTTCATCCATTGGGTGACCTGAAATCATCCTTATCAAACTCTGAACCCTGTCACTTTACTTGCACCTTTCCGAAACAAAAAAATTCTTATGCATTCATTGGGATATGGATTTGTAATTATTTAAAACAAAACCATACTGGATTCAAAACTAAACTGAAAACATATTGAAAACCACCACTGTAATCTAATGCTCAAAGTCAAGATTATTTATATACATCACCTACTCTAACTATTGAAAACTTTCCACTGAGTCAAATGATACAAAAATGCCAGTGAAGCCAATCCAAAAATTGTCTACTTATTTGAAATTTTCTCACACTTTCTTTGAGTAGGCTGAAAAAGGAAACTGACAACTCCCATATGACCTGTTGTTGATCGTGAATTTTCAAACTTTTCATCAATTCTTGTGACAAAATATCCATGACATAGCATACTACTCCATTAAATGAATCTAAAAGGTCAGCAAAAGGATCATGAAAAAATGCATGGTCCTGAGGTTTTAAATAACAAGCTTCATCAAAGACTATTGTGTGCTCCAATTTATTTTTCTCAGGATCATCCTGAAAGAGGATATCTAAACATCCTTCATCTGATATGGCATATGTCTGAAGACCGTCATTCTTCCATGAAAAACCTGCAACAAATTGTTCTAGAGAAACAATATTATAATAATCAGTGTACTCATCATATTTAGGTTCAAAAGATAGCTCAGGAGTGTCATCAGTCAGACAAATGCTCAGAATATTGATTGTGGATTGCTCAAGCATGGGAAATTCTGGTTCTTTCTCTAGCATGATGTCTATCTCAGATTCATACTCCTCCAAATCACAGTCTAAAGCATCCTTGAACAACAAACTTCCTTTAAGACTGTTAAACGTGACAACCACCTCTTTTTCATGAAACAAAATAGAGTCTAGAAGATGATCTCCTGGTAGGGAATCATCATAAATAGGTTCACTGACTTCCTGTATAGTTTCATGGCTGTCATCATTTAAAATCAGATTTGCATTAATAATTGAAGAAATTTCACTCACATATTCAGGACTGTGTGGATACTGTAGATCTGTGTAAGAAGGAGCTGCAACATAACTATTCAGGAGTAAATGTATCTCTTCTTTTGTTAAAGGAGGAGGTGGTCTGTGTAATTTATGGATCAAGCAACTATTGTTTTCTTTCTCTTCTACAGGTTGACCATGATGTTGAATATCTTCTTCTTGAATATGATCACAAGAGCTATCATATCCTCCTTCTTTATCAACCAACTCTTCTTCATACTGATAATCTTTGTCGACTTGAGAGATTTCTATTATTTCTTCCTCCTCTTCAAGAGGATTTGTATGATATTTTTGTCTTATGAATTCTATATTACAACAATCTTCAAAAATGATTTCAACTGAATATATCCTCTTACAATGTTGATGAAAAAGTTTGTGAAAATCTTTCAATGAAGGAATACTGGAATGGGGTAAATATTGATACCAGAGCCTATCATCTCTTTCCAATGAAAACATAAATAGCTTCATGAGGACATCTTCCTGATGTACATTTAATTCATCCATGAGCTTGTGGAATTCAAACACGTGTTGAGCAGTATTGTCGTCCACATATCCTCCAAATTTAGGAAGGACATCTTCCCAAATTTTAATGTCTGGAATAGTGTTTGGAAAACCATAAACATTTGTAAATTCTAGAGGAGAAAACCTTGAAGCAATCCAAGTAGTGAACGAATTCGACATTTTGAGACCAGTGGAGTCACCTGTGAATCATGTAGAGTCTTCGAACCAAGGAGTCGCCAGGTGAATGATCAAAGCCAATTGAATGCCTATCCCTTGTTCACCATCAAGGAATAGATATAAAATTTTTGTCATATCCCAGGGAAGATAGCTTCATTCCTCCATCCCCGACAACGATGCCATAAAATGTTGTCACAAGAGTTGGTTCTAGGCTGTAATAGAGCCAAGCCTTAGCACATTTTGAATGAAATAAATTTTGTTGATTTATCAGTCGTAGGAGGATTCTAGAACTAGGTCTAAAATAGGCCTTTCAGTCATTTATAGATCGGAAACGAAGAGGCATGAATTCATCTGCTAAATTCATTTCAAAATCATGAGGATGGATAGAAGACAGGGAATGAAAAAAACTGAAAGAAAAATCCAGGTATCTAATTCTGATAAATCTGGTGTTCCTTTCAATAGAAGAAATAACACCAAACTTCAAATATCTAAACACGGGTCTTGTCTCACTCATAGAAAGGTAGAGGAAAATCCATGAACAAATAAAACTTGTAAATAAGGAAAAACAATTAAGATGGAGGTCTTGTTCTACTCATAGAAAAACATAGGAAAAACTGCACTTTAAGGAATGTTTTAAATTAGCTACAGTAGAAGTATCGCTGAATTGTAACCATTACAAGCTAAATTAATGAATGGAAGGAAGAAAGAGAAGTAATGAAAACTTCATAAACAATAACATAGAAAGAAGATATAATTAGACAGTGACAAGGTATGAAATCTCTTGGCATTTTGTTCTATATTTGCTGAAAAGGAATGCATTACAAACCCAACCTCCAAAAGGCCCTCAGGCTGTCCCCCCCCCTTTTTTCCTCTTCAAAAAGATACAATAATATAAGTCTTCTACCCTCTTTCCAATAACTGAAAAATGATTCGAATTACAAAATAAATCCCTCTAGAAATGAACATGTATCTCATGTAGGTATTGAGGTCGAAATCCTTCCAAAAGATAAAAACAGTTAACATCAATTTTAGAAACGTTTTGCCATAGAAAATGGGCCAAATTGCTGAAAAATGGGGTTGCGGTTATGGTTATGTATCTCTTGAATTGTGATAGTTGTGTATAAACTGAAAGCCTATTTTGTGCATATGTTTGTTTTGAGCAAAAACCTCTCTCAGTTCCCTGAGATCCATTTCCATTTGCCCCGGATCTGCATTTTACAAACATCTGTCAAAACAGGAAAATATGAGATCTCAAAATTGGGGCTCGGAGATGGGTTCGATTATCCCAATATGTGACACCTTTAGGAATAATGAGAGAGGATATTGATCGCTTATGTGTTAGGAACAAAATCCTTCTACCGTTTCTCAAAATGATACGCCAGTCGCTCAGAATCATCATTTGAAAATGATGACTCAACATAGTAAAAAATGTCACATTTATGAAAACGAACCTCATCTTTCGGGGGACTTTTGATTGCCTTCCCAAGCTCGAAATGAAATTATGAATACACCACTGGAAATATTAGGATATTTTTATGTCGATCGACTATTCGAACGTGGAAAATGACCTCTCCACGGCTGAGAAAATTGATTTTTTATAAGGCAATTTTGTCACTGGAAAAAAACTTGCGATTTTGGTGGCTAACAGGCCGAAAATAGGGGTATCTTAGCCACCAAAATTCTTTGATTTCAGCAGCTAACAGTGCGATTTCAGAGCGCCATAAGCCACTGAAAGTCCCTAAACCCCAATTTCATCTTTCAGGTTTTGAGGAAACGGAGCAATGGTCAAAATCTCTATGTCGGCCAGACCCCCGACTACAGAAAACCCGAAATGGTGACGTGGCATTTATGTAAAACCTTATTATAGCGATTTTATTGTCATTTATTTCATTCTTTTCATGCCTCCTCGTGACTTGATTTCTGGGTAAAAACATATCTACACTTTCGGCAGCTAAGGGCATATGAAACCTAAGATTTAAGCTACCGAAAGTCTGCACTTTCGGTAACTAAACACTATAAATTTTTTCCTCCTAAGCTACTGAAAGCCAAAATTTCAATATTTGTTCCAACACCCACCATTTTCGTTTCTCATATCTATAGATCCGCAGAAGCATTCTCCTCACAGGTTCCCTTTTAAAACATAGGTCCTGACAAGGAAACCATTTTGTTGGCGCAAAAGTGATCAGACCAGGGTCCTTCTCAAGTTACAAACAAAAGGTACAAAAGTATTCTAGAGTGTTGGCATTTTCATCTTCCCGAGAGGGAAGAAGTCTCACCTGAAGCACAACCGAGACAAGACAGAGAGGGAAGGGTAAGGAGAATACTTAGATAAATCTTTGACGTATCAAGATTCATGTTAGTATTTTGCAAGATAGATTAAACATGTAGCAGTTTTGAACATTTCCTAACTTATAATAAATAAAAAAAGTTGCTTCTCCATTCACAAGGAAGTAATTAATCATATCATACATAAAATATAATAGAGAGTAACACTCAATACATTCAAAAGACTAAATACACAAGATATATTCAAAATTTGGGCCTCCAATTATATTATCATATTAGGTTCTTCTCATAGCTTGAGTCACATATACAAGTAATCAGATGATACTCCCCAACAAGTATGAGACAAGGTTATCTTAGTCCCTTTCTCTTTCCAAATCTACGATAATAAAAAACTCTATTACATTGACGGTCTGGTTCTTGCCCAGATCTCAAGATTCAGCTAAGATAACAACATGAATGATAACAATAATGACTCTAGCAACAACAAAAAGAATAAACCTAGGCTTTCATTAACAAAAAACAACCTTATTAAAATCATATCGATCTCATATATATAATCCAATCTAAGTTTTGCTAGTTGAGAACCCGAGAGTTCTCTCTTCTTCTTGATCTTGTTGCAACTTCTTTCTTCAAAACTGATGTTGCGCTGTCCTTCCAACTACTTTATGTTTCTTCCTTTACTCCATTTTCTAACTCCTCAGTAGCTTGCGCAACTTCTGTTCACCAAAATTAAGCTGCAACATAACTTGCACAACTTCTATTCATAAAAAAAAAGGGCCCAATAGGCTCCAACCACAATCCTTGACTCATCCCGAGTCAAATATTCTGCCTCTAAGTTGCTTCCACTTCCCTCTTGAATGATTTGTTCTTTGGCTTCTTCAAGCGAAGGGTCCAACTCAGGTACCAATTCTAGGGATCTTTTCCTGACGTCTTCGAAGTTGTCCACTTTGTCTTGCCACTTTCTGGAAAGTAGTGAAGCTTCATCAACAAACTACTAGGTGGTGTCTGTAATGCATTCTTTTGGCTTGGACACAACTAGAGAGTTCCATTCTGATTCAACTATGGCGTCCACTTAATGCACATGTAGATAATATGTCTGGACTATAGGTCGAAACTCTCTTAGTTATTTCTTAGCCATTGTCTAAGCTTCAGACAGTGCATTTAGATCATTGTCCTCCCATTGGATCTTGTCAAATTTTGCTTGTTGTTCCAGTGGATCCAAGGTGTTGGTTTCTTCTTCATTGAGTGATTGCATATGCAAGTGTAGGTCTTGCAATGTTTGGTTGCACGTCGAAATTATTCCCATCCAATCATTAACCTCTTTGAAAATGGTTTTGCACTCTACGGTCCTTTTATGCAAGGTTACTCTTCCATTGTTTCCTTCCAAAACCGCTTTTTTCAGTTGCTCTTGTAGCTTCCCGGGTTGTATCTTAGCTTCTCGCTTACTGTCCTGCAACTGTACTTCAAGATCTTCCGCTCATTCTTCCAGCTCATACCAGGTTACTTGAATTCATTTGATCTGCTCCACAAGCTCACTTGTTGCACTGGATTATGGTAGTTGAGGCGTTGTATTTATGATCATTGTCAAAGCCTCTATTAACTTTTCCTTCACATTCTCGAATTTATGCTTTACCTAAATCATTAAGTATTCCTCCTATGTTCTTCATGTCTGTGCTAGGAGTCCTTTTTTATTCCATAATTCATCTTCTCTTTCAGCCTACTAGTTCCTCTACTCCAATTTTTCGGTTGAGGCTCTTATTATGTCGACTAGTTGCACTATCGACAATTGAGCAAAGTCGACAGATGAAGTAGTGATGTCTGGTTGTAATCAGACTTGTAGTGGCAGTCCACTAGCCATTGAATGTTCTGAGGGTGTCTCCACCTCTTCGTCCCCTAGGGATGGACCTTTCATTTGATGTGAAAGTCTAGTCTTCAAAGTTGTTAGAACTAGAGGAAGAACCTTTTCTTTCGCCAGGAAAATTTGTAAAAGCTTTGCGCATTGTTGTGGATTCTAGAGTATTGTCTCCAATTGTTTCTTCATGAATGTTGTGCTCTGTTCGGGTGTTGTTTGGGTTTATTTCTAAGCTGGTTGTGTTATTGTCTCTGTATGTAATGAAACTGCTAGAGTCTTTCTTCTAGGAATTGGAATCTCAACACTAACTGTTGAGAAAGGAATCTGGGTTATTGGAACTTGTGATTCTAGTGTAACTGAGGGAATTTGTTGTTGTTGATTTTCTACTGAAGGTAGAGTGACCAAAATGGGTACTGACGAAGTGGTTGGCTGGCTCAAGGCTTCATTGTTTAGGGTAATGGGTTCTTCTACATTCTCATAAGGGTCGAGGATATCCATCTGCATTGGCTCGGGGGATGTGGGTTAGGAGGAGATAGTGGTCTATTGTGGTGGTGATGGGGCTTAATCAGTAATGATGGTTGAGAATACACTGACATTGGTCTCAGGATCATCTATGATGCTAATCACAGTTTGGGAAGCTCAAGCGACTACTCTGGTATGAGGTACAAACAAGGATATTGGTTGTGGTTTCAAGACCTTTACCGGGGAAACGCCTGTTATGGTATTATTAGTTGAGGAATCCTCTATGAACGCAGTTGCTAGGATTTCATTGGCATACTTCCTTGATAGCATGGCCTATTCTGGGAGTTGTGAAAACACAAAAAGTGTCCTCGTATTCCACTCCATAGGTTCCTCATCCTCTTCTTCTTCTGAGTCTAATGGCTTTTGGACCTTCTGCTTCTTTTCTGCTGGGCTAGAACTCAGCCCCACTCCTTCTTATTGCCCCTTTTTCTTTAGGATCTCTGGTGGTAAGAGATAATGCATACTAAACTTGCATGGGTTGCACTTGATGCCATTCCATGACATGACCTCTTTTTCAAATGCTTCCTCATCAAGGTAGAAAGGTAGAAACTTGTTGACGAGAGTTTATGACACAACGTCAATGAGAAGGGAAGATATAGACTAGGGTTGTCTATTTAACCCAAGACGTTTGGGATAATCTACCTAACGGGTTTTATGGCTCCGTTAGCGAACTAGGATTCTAAAATAATTAAAATATGTAAACTAAATAAAGGTACAATCCTATCAATCAATACATTAATACAATTTCTTAACCAATGGTAGTATTATATACAAAATATATATACAATTACAAGGATTAAATAAATCCTCGTGAAAATGATTGTTTTCAACTAATGGATCAAAACAAAATGAAAAATAAAAGGAAACTGTTTTTATACTATCAATGACAAAATAATAAATGATGAGTGAATAAGATTATAAATGATATAACATTAATGGACAAAGCATTTAACGTTTAAATTATGTAATGATTATTGATTCTCAAATTAACAAATCAAATAGAATATAAACTAACTAACCTGACATTGATCAACAGTACTAAGCTAGATTCGTCTTTCTGTATTTGTATAAGCTCCACTTAGCCTATGTCAAGTATAAATCTATGAAAAAAGAAAGAACGATACTTCTTGAAACAACTCAAAGAAGTCTTGTATATTCTGGAACAAGTCTATGATGACAGAAAGACAAATAGGTTTTATCTCATGTGTCTTTAAAATATCCAATAACAAAAAATAAAAGAAACTCCAACTCTCAGCAAATGGTATTACCAAATACCCAACATTATATGTAAACTCAAAATGCATAGATAGATGATCAATCACATATATCAACAAAACCAAAATATAATTAACCAAGTAAAGAAAAACATAACATGAAACGTTATATGTAGAATAGACTGAATCTAGTTCAATAGAAATAAAATTTCATGTCCATAAATTATATTGGAAATAATAAAAACATTGCACAGTCTACAAAAGGACGAAAGCCAAAGAGTAAACTATATCCCATATAGTTTCAAAATAATGAGTGCATCATATGGTCTAAGAGGAATTGCACAGACCAGTAACTCGCCAGTATTTAAAGAGAAATTTTGGGTATCCTCTATAACGCTTCTCCAACAACCTGTCTGTTAAGAGAAATCTATAGAAGAAGGTTGTATAATTCTAATATTGTGACAGTGTCAGGATAAAAATCACTTTGAATGACAATTTAAATCTTATTTAAAATGAAAAAATAACAACTTTCAAATCATGATCCTTAGTGAAGTTATAATAGATTAATCGACAATAAGAAAAATCTCAATTGAACAATTATATCTTTACAAATATGAATTACATGAATAAACTCAATATAATACAAGATTTGTATCAAAATAATACAATCACCAAGATCAAGATAATTGGGATAATAGATTCTTAAAGATTGAAAAAATTAATACATAAATGATATCAATTAACCATGTATTGATAAAACAAACTAAAGCTAATTTAACTCAATGCATAATCAATTACTCAAAGAATATGAAGATATTATAATGAAAATAAAACCATTTTACTCACAGGACAAAAGCCATTAAGCAATCTGGAATTTCATATTCTTCTTCAAAACTACTCGTCCATTCTCCCAAAATTCCAACCATTCGTTACTCCATTTGAAAAGAAAAAAGTTTACAAAAGAAATAATATACAAAAAAGAAAGGATAAAAATCCTCCTCTCAATTTGTGTGGGCTCCAAACTTTCTCATATATTTATGCAATGAATGAACAGTCTGGGAGTCACTAATAATTTCCGCCACCTGAAATATGCCTCGTAAATAGACAAAAATATCTCTCAAATTGTGAATTTATTTGGGAAAAATCTCGCCAGTAAACTATATGGGTCCATTATACAGATGAGTTTTCAATCGTTTCTTCAGATTCCTTTCAGTTTGGCTGGAACCAGTCCCAAAAAATCGCCTGTCTGTTCTTGAACACATTTCCAAATCTTATCTGTTGTTGCTCATAAATTATTTGCAACAATCCAATATTATGTTTGGATCAATTATCTTGAACGTATTTAGATATTAAAATCAAGCCATGATCAGATCTGTACCAAATAACTGATAATATAGACCTGTGAAACAAAAAGAAACCAAATTAATAACCTAAAAATTGTGAATAAAACAAAATCTAGAACAATAAAATTAAAACGAATTTAAACTAACTATAAGTTCTAAACAAATATTGTTTATATTTTCCTTTCAAATATGATCTTAAAATTCTAGAAGCTTCAAGTTGATGGAGAGGAGAAAAAAATTAATTTTGGGTTTTCACAAAATCAAACAAATGATAGATGTTTCTTTTTTTTTTAATTTATTTATTTATTTGGAAATGAGATGCAAACTGACAAAATAATTTAATTAATTAAACCTACCAAATGATTTTGTGAAAATGACTGCTAATGAGAAAAATATGAAAACATAATCATAATTTAAATGAAAGTAAACAGTTGATAAAAGCTAATGTTTTCGTTTAAATTAAGATTTCTATGTTCGTCTCTCCCTCGTTCAAACTTGATCAAATGTGAACAAATGTCATAGAAAAGATTTGTCACAATAAACTTTCTTCTTGTAAAATAATTTTTATTAATCCATTTCTTCAACCAATTCATTCTCATAGTAGATAAATTCAATAAGGAAGAGGTAATAACAAACTCCCAAATTATGAAGCTCGTCCATCAACATCAAAACCATGTAGAAATAAAAATGAAATGGCATTTGAATTTCATGAAATTCAAACCAAACAAAAGAAAATAATATAAACTCAAACCAACCTCGAAACAAAGCAAACCAATACGAATCCAATTAAGTCAAAGGAAAAAAAAAAAACTGAAGAATCCAAGTTAAATTTCGAGGGACCCTAGATTTTGATTAGAAATAAAGAAGGGGGTTGTTGGGGCCCAACAAATGGTGACTCACTGGGGGAAGTAATTATCTCTGACCTATTAAAATTTCATCATAGGGAAGAAAAATAAGACTTGGATATCATTTTAAGCTGCTTTGAAGCAAATCCACTTTAATATTACACAATATTAAGATTAGCTCAGATTTATAGAAAAATACCACAATTATAATCAGAGAAGAAGAAAATAATGCTTTTATAGAGGATTATAACCTGAAGTCGTGATTTTATCAAAGGGTAACAATGTTTATAAAAATGAATTCAATACCGTTGATAGAGCCACTACTTCTAGCAGACATTTATAGCCTCGACAGGGATATCATTTAACCCACTCAAGCACTTTAATCCCATCCAATAGTTCTCTATCCACATGATGTATACTTCCATAATAGTTAACTTAAAAGCATATACATGCTACCTCTCAATCCGACATTGCTTCTTTGCTAGCAGGCCCATTCAGTACCTCGACGAAGTTGTCTTGGTATCATGTGTGCATTTGCCCACTGCCAGCAAGCCTGTTCAGTACCCCGATGGGTTTACACACACTTCCCACACTTGAGTGATTCCAACCCTCTTATGCCACTTTTAAATAATAATAAAATTAGATATTTATTGATGACAATGAGAGCAGGGTGATACTGGAGGTTAATTGCAATACAGGTGAAAAGTTGATCATGTTTTTTTATTTACTTTCAAATCTGGAAGTTTTATCATGGTTTAGAGATTTTAGATTTCGGTTAAGAAATAATCTAGAGAATGGGGAAGAACTTAAAAGTGATCTTTTAAGAACAAGGATGGTGTAAAAAGTCTAAGGATAATCGTAATTCCCAAAGATATCGACACATTTCAGGGGTAACACTCTGACAAAGACCGTTTATGATTTCATAGTACTCAATTGACTTACAAATCAATTATCTGAGTTGAACATTAACATCATAAAATGTTTGAACTATTTCAAATTGATTTTAAAAACATAAGTATTGAAATGAATGCTTCCTTCGACAATCTCTCTTTGATAAAAAATATATTGATTCAAAAAGATAGACAAGAAGAAAATTCATTCAAAGCAATCCAAGAAAACAAAAAAAACACACAACAAACCGAATCAGATTTTATTAATGGGATTCAAAATCAAAAGTATATCAAAACTAACAAAATTGAAATAGCAAAAGATCACTTTTAAAAAGAATTTGACCAAAAACAAAACCAGGCCAACCTCTCATAGAAAAAGAGGATCCAAAGTAAGAACAACAAAGTTCATAGTTTTGCATACATGAAGGCTATTTTCTTAATATAGTGATGCATGATACATCATTTTGACCAAGCTTATTATTAAAAGTCACATAAAAATCCTTAACTAGGATGAGTGCAATTACGTGCAATGGTAAGATATGTTTGTTAGGGTAAAAATAAGATCAAATCCCTAATATTTTTATTAATGCTTCATAATATCTGAAATCATTGCATGATGCTGCTAAGTTTTGAAAAAGAAACATTTAATACAGACAGCTGCGAAAAGGAAAAAGAAAGGAATTGAAAGAAGACTTCCCTGGAAACATTTAGATGATGGTTCTCATTGCATAACCACATTCCTTCGTAACTGCATTATTCAAAATAAAAAAGTGAAAAGGAAAGAAAAAAACAAAAGAAATCTATTCCTACACCTACTCTAACTTCTACATAGATCAAAACACTAAGTAAAATCATATTTCCAGTGTAGCCACAAGAGCATCTTCAATCCTGCAAGGCATAGAAAGTCGAAAATCAGAATAAAAGAATGTAGTATTTGCAGATAAAAAATAAATATGTCATGCTTACCTCCTATATATTCATTTAAAAATAAAGCAAGCAATACCTTACCATTCTTTTGAAACTTCTTGATGTATGAATCCTCCATCCATTCTGCAAGCTTGTCGTGATATGGGTCATAATGGCATGGAAGAATGTAAGTAAACTTGGAAAACTTTTCAATATTATGGGGACCTAAAAAAAGCATCATCCAAGGCTGAAGTGCCCCATCCTCTTGACAATTATCCAAGTGTTCATCAATTTCTTCACATGGAGGACCTAAAAAAATCATGTCATGCTTACCTCCTAGATATTTAGGTAGAAACAAAGAGGATGCAAACTATGACTTCGACGAACTAGATATGTTAATGGGGAACACATCATAAGAGGATTCATGATATCAATTAGATTACTGGTTTGAACACTTCCTTTGATGAGATGGATCGTTTCAAAACGTGAAGCATAATTATTAAAATTCGAACTAACCAAAGAATGAATATGAAATGTAGAATATTTGATCTCCATGAGAATGAGTGCATTGTCTTTTTCAAAAATAAATCGTGTAAAATCATCTTGCAACATGTATTTTTTCCATGCGAGTGATGAAAGTGAAAGAGCGTCAAATCCGACTTCATAAATGTTATGCTCGAAATTAATTTCACCAAATCTTGGCATATTGAAAATATTTGAATGTGATGGAAAAGAGAAATATATCGTGGGTAAAGTATCATGTCCACTAGAATCTAAGAAGAGATTGGGCTATAAAGAGAAAAAGGAATAAAAAATGAGCACATGAAAAGAATCTCTTGAGCTATGATATTTAACAATGGTATTCTGAAGACATTCCTCTTCACTTTACTTAAAACTTTCACTCTTTTTTTTGTGATAAATCCTTCAACATAATATGATCACCTAAATTTGCCTCATGTATGATAGAAAATTTAAAACTTTCATGAAAAACATCTAATATTTCCTATGGATAAGGTATAATTTTGGATGAAGTTTTAAGGTTTCTTCTTCATATTGCAGATTTACATCTCTAATCAGTTTCATAGGAATGTTAGAATACTTAATATCATTTTCATCACCTAAGTGTTCTTCAATAACTGAATTTAAGTACTGATTAGAGCAAGAGTTAGAAGAATATGGACATTCACCTTGACCCAACATCAAATCTTCTTCCATGATGTTCGAGGACTGAATATACAATGATTTAGAGGAAAAACCAGTTTGATTGTTAGTAAGAAACTTTTCAATAGATTCTACCTCCCTTTCTTGTTCAAAATTTTCGGATGGATTCCTCTCTTCCTACAAACAAAATTCTTCTCACAATTGAGTAATAGGATTTGTAACTCATTCATCATTTGTGATTGAAAATGGTTGGATGAAAAGGGCACAAACATCAGAGAGGAGATTTAGTACAAATGACATGTCATCAAGTTGAAACTTACAGAGAACATTATGGATGCTTGTTAAAAATACCTCCGGAGATGAATTCTCATTGATTAGTAAAGCCTGAAATTATTCACATAATTGATTGTAATCATAGATTTCAAAATCATCTAAAAATTCCTCTACAAATTGAAACCAATAAACAATGTGATATGCTGGAAAAGACTCGAACCAATGTTTAATTCGACCCCTAAAAGTAAAAGAGAACAATTTGCACAAAACCTTTAAATCAGAAATATCATGCTTGATGCAGCATTTACACCAAAACTTGTTAAGATGGTCTTTTGCAGATACATCCACCCCACCATCAAAGGTGAGTTTGGACAAGCAAGAGACTGTCTCGTTGGGAATATCGGGTAATGAGAAGTGGAAAGAATGTTAAAACACAGTGATTTGGGGAGCCATGGGGAATTAAATACATTCAAAACAAAGACTCCTGCAAGGCCATCTTGTCAGTTTGGCATGCCTTCTAGTGCATTTCAAGATGACACAGAAGAAAAATTTAAAAATCTGGAATTATGACAGGCTGAGGGGTAAAACATTTAATCGTTAAATTTGCCTCGACCCTCCTTCTAGCACCATTTGTTGATGGGTGTTTATGACACACAGTCAACAAGAAGGGAATATATGGACTGGGGTTGTCTATTTAACCCAAGTCATTTGGGATAAGCTGCCTTGACGGGTTTTATGTCTCCGTTAGCCAACTAGGATTCTAAAATAATCAAAATATGTAAACTAACTAAAGGTACAATCCTATCAATCAATACATTAATACACTTGCTTAACTAATGGTAGTATTATATACAAAAGATATATACAATTACAAGGTTTAAATAAAGCCTCATAAAAATGATTGTTTTCAACTAATGGATCAAAACACGATGAAAAATAAAAGGGAATTGTTTTTATACTATAAATGAAGAAATAATAAACAATGAGTGAATAAGATTATAAATGATATAATTTTAATGGGCAAATCATTTAACGTTTAAATGATGTAATCATTTTTAATTCGCAAATTAACAAATCAAATAGAATATAAACTAACTAACCTGACGTTGATCAGTAGTACTAAGATATATTCGTCTTTCTGTATTTGTATAAGCTCCACTTAACCTGTGACAAGTATAAACCTATGACAAAATCAAGAATGATACTTCTTGAAACAACTCAAAGAAGTCTTGTATATTATGAAATAAGTCTATGATGACAGAAAGACAAATAGGTTTTATCTCATGTGACTTTAAAATATCCAATAACTGAAAATGAAAGAAACTCCAACTCTCAACAAATGGTATTACCAAATACCCAACATTAGATGTAAACTCAAAATTCATAAATAGACGATCATTCACAGATATCAATAGAACCAAAATATAATGAACCAAGTAAAGAAAAACATAACATGAAAAGTTATATGCAGAACATATTAAAGCTAGTTCAATACAAATAAAATTTCATGTCCATAAATTATATGAGAAACAATAATAACATTGCACAATCTACAAAAGGACGAAATCCAAAGAGTAAATTGTATCCCATATAGTTGCAGAATAATGAGTCCATCATATGGTCCAAGAGGAATTGCGCAGACCAGTAACTCGCTAGTATTTAAAGAGAACTTTTGGTTGTCCTGTATAACGCTGCTCCAACAACCTGTCTGTTAAGAGAAATCTATAGCAGAAGGTTGTATAATTCTAATATTGTGACAGTGTCAGGATAAAAATCACTTTTATTGAAAATTTAAATCTTATTTAAAATGCAGAAAGAACAACGTTCAAATCATGATCCTTAGTGAAGATAAAATAGATTAATCAACAATAAGAGAAATCTCAATTGAACAATTATATCTTTACAAATATGAATTACATGAATAAACTCAATATAATACAAGATTTGTATCAAAATAATACAATCACCAAGATCAAGATAATTGGGATAATAGACTCTTAAAGATTGAAAAAATTAATACATAAATGATATCAATTAACCATGTATTGATAAAACAGACTAAAGCTAATTTAAATCAATGCATAATCAATTACTCAAATCATATGAAGATATTATAATGAAAATAAAACCATTTTACTCACAAGACCAAAGCCATTAAGCAATCTGGAATTTCATATTCTTCTTCGAAAATACTCGTCCATTCTCGCACAATTCCAACCATATGTTACTCCATTTGAAAAGAAAAAAAAGTTTACAAAAGAAATAATATACAAAAAAGAAAGGATAAAAATCCTCCTCTCAATTTCTTCGCTCTCTGGGCTCTGAACTTTCTCATATATTTATGCAATGAATGAACAGTCTGGGCGTCACTAATAATTTCCGCCACCTAAAATTTGCCTTGTAAATAGACAAAAATATCTCTCAAATCATGCATTTGTTTGAGAAAAATCTCGTGTGTAAGTTAAATGGGTCCATTATGCAGATGTGTTTTCAATGTTTTCTTCAGATTCCTTACGGTTTGGCTGCAACCAGTCCTGCAAAATCATCTGTTTGTTCTTGAACGCATTTCCAAATCTTATCTGTTGTTGCTCATAAATTATTTGCAACAATCCAATATTATTTTTGGTTCAGTTATCTTGAACCTATTAAGAATATAAAATCAATCCATGATCATATCCGTACCAAATAACTGATAATAGAAACTTGTGAAAAAAAAGAAACCAAATTAATAACCTAAAAATTGTGAATAAAACAAAATCTAGAACAATAAAATTAAAATGAATTTAAACTAACTATAAGTTCTAAACAAATATTGGTTATATTTTCCTTTAAAATATGATCTTAAAATTCTAGAATCTTCAAGTTGATGGAGACGAGAAAAATATTAATTTTGGGTCTTCACAAACTCAAACAAATGATATATAATTCTTTATTTTTATTTTTATTTGGAAATGAGAAGCAAATTGAAAAAACAATTTAATTAATTAAACCTACCAAATGATTTTGTGAAAATAATTTATAATGAGCAAAAAAGGAAAACATAATCATAATTTAAACGAAAGTAAACAGTTGATAAAAATTAATGTTTTCGTTTAAATTAAGATTTCTATGTTCGTCTCTCCCTCGTTCAAATTTGATTAAATGTGAACAAATGTCATAGAAAATATGTGTCACAATAAACTTTCTTCTTGTAAAATCATTGTTATTAATCCATGTCTTCAACCAAGTCATTCTCATAGCAGATAAATTCAATAAGGAAGAGGTAATAACAAACTCCCAAATTATGAAGCACGTCCATCAACATCAAAACTCTGTAGAAAGAAAAACGAAATGGCATTTGAATTTCATGAAATTCAAACCAAACAAAAGAAAATAATATAAACTCAAACCAACCTGGACAAAAGAAAACCAAGACCAATCCAATTAAGTCAAAGGAAAAAAAAATGAAGAATACAAGTAAAATTTCGAGGGACCCTAGATTTTGATTAAAAATAAAGTAGGGGGTTGTTGGGGCCCAACAAAACCTTGAGTAGAATTCCTTGGGTCTCACATGCCTTGGCCACAAAAGGGTATTGTGGAAGTTCAGGCCAAAAGAGATGTTCCAAGTGTCGATATTCAATAGCTACTATGGTATGCACCACCGTTGAGTTATGTTATTTAGTTGATTGTACGACTTTGAAAAGGCCACATTGTTGAATTCCAGATTCTCCTGATCTGAACTTACATGCCATGATTCAAACATTTTCGCAAGGAAACCTTTTTTCACTTGTGTCAAATGTCTTCGCATGGGTGTCCTCCATTTCCACATTGAAAAGGCTACTAATAGGTAGTCGTATGTAAAATTTCCTCCTTTCTCCTTAGCTTCCTCACAAGCAAATAAGAGTTCCTCTAGCAGGTAGCTGCACTAGTTGAACATAGCTCCATTTTCGTAGTAGTTTGCTACTGAAAGAGAGTCCAAGGTGCATTATGCCTTATAGTAGGAGTGACTGACCTTACTTGCAATGAAATAACATGTTGTTCGAACTGTTTCTAGGATAATTGGATCAATCTTCGTCGTTCTCACTCCTCTCTTAGTATGGAATTTTTCATACAGGCTGACTTCACCCTTCCTCTTCCCATGCTTTCTCGGGCCTTGAAATCCTTTGGACACATACTCACCCTTGAGGGATAATTTAGTGAGTTGGTGGATGTTTTCTACATGAATCAGATATCTTTGATTGAGCCATAGTCTCATGTCATGCACTCGACGGATCATAAATTTTTTGCACCACACAACCTCACTAGTGGTCCCAAAGACTGGTAAATCCATGAGGTGCATAGTTGTGGAATTGAACAGGTTGACAAACTCTAGTTTGGGGAAAAATTGCATGCCTCCCATTGCATCTGGATCCAAGTCCTAGAATACACTAATGCTCATATGTGGAAACAACACTTGATCCATCATGTCAAGGTCCAGGAGTTTTACTTGCTTTGTCTTCCCCTTGACATCACCTATGACCTCGATCCTGGGATCATACAACTCATATAGAATTGATTATTTGGGAGCCTAACTCCGGGCTTTTGTTGCTCTCAACATGCTGGCTCTAAAGTGCTAGTAAATTGGGTGAGTTGGGGTCAATTTTGCGACTGGGGAGAGAATAACCTCTCAGAGTATGCTCAGATGAAAATAATTCAAAATCTGAGGGTGGCAAACATAAAACAATGAGTCTCACTCCTCGAGTTCATGAGGTCTTATAATTGGATAACTGGAAAACACTATAGTCATGAATAAAGAGACTCATCATTAGGCCATAAACACAATCTTAGGCTTAGGTGTTCGACGAGATTTATAATGGGGTAAGATATATAGGGTGATCCTGGCTTTTAATGGATGGACTGATAGGGACGTGGTTGACCTGAGGGTCTTATCGTTTTAATGGTTGAGAATATCGGTGGGGATATCAATGGTATCTATGCATATCATGCCTTTATGGCTTAACATAAAGTTCTGATGGGTTATTGTAGTTACCATAAAGGGTATGAATGGATAGGACGCGTCTGACACATGGGTTGTGATACAGTTCAGATTCACCCTCCCTCCAGCCACAATGGGGGTCCCTGTCATATTAATGACTTCATTTAATGTAATGGTAGCTCTTACAACCCTGGGAGGCCACATACGTGTTTCTACAGAGAAGCAACACTTAGACTGGAAAAGGAACATATATCGTGGCACAACTATGCACACTTTGACGTTATTAACTGAGTTAAATAAATTATAGAAAATTAAAATCTAACTATTGTACATGCTCCTTTGGACTGGAGAAACCATTATTTGGCTCAATAATGAGAAATGTAGGGCTTCAGGTGGCCACCATTAACCCAACTTGGTCAAAGGATACCATCCAGTTGCGCTAGCTTCACTGCACCAGAGTGTCAGATTTCCACAACTCTGAATGGACCTAGCCAATGCATGTGCAACTTTCCAGGATACTTCTAATACCGATTGTCATAGGGTAGTACCTTATCCCGTTGCATAAATATTTTGGAATTAATATGCATGTCATGCCAAGATTTATGTCTAAATTTCTCAACTGACTGATGAAAATATGCTAAAAATCTCGCTTCCTTGAGTTCTTACAAGTTTTCAATCCTCTGTGCAACTAATTCATCATCTATCATGTGTGTAGTATGTGCTATATAGGGACTAGGGGTAATAAATTATGTAGGTACAACAACTTCTTCTCCATAAACCAACTGAAATGGAGTATACCTGTGGAGCTTCTTTTTGGTAGTCCTATAAGCCCACAAGATTGTCGGAACTCTATCATCCCAGTCTTCCCTGTTTGCACAACATACTTTTGTCATACCTCTTTCCATAATTTGATTGAATGCCTCCACCTTACCATTAGATTGTGGATGGTAGGGACTTCTCTTATGTTTTTGTATAAGGAATTATGTTGTCAACATTGTGATTGTGTTGTTGATAAAGTGACTACCTTTATCACTGGTCAAACTTCTAGGGCATCCAAACTGAGTAATGACATTTTCAAAGATAAATCTAGTAGTTGTATCTATTGAACAATATTGAACTTCCTCTACTTCATACCATCTTGTGAGTCAATCGGTTGTAGTGATGATGTATCTATCCTTTGAGTGCTTATTCAGGGGTTTGATCAATCCAATAAAGTCACCATCCCACTTCTCAAATTCCTGAAGTGCTCTAACTGACTAAAGGGGTAATTCATCTCTGTGTGATGGCTTTCCTACTCTTTGGCAGGTGTCACAATATCTAACAGACTCTTTACCGTATTTAAATAACGTATTCCTCCATAGTCCAGCTTGAAGTACCTTATGTGTGGTAGATTTACCTCCAACATGTCCTCCCTCAACTCCATTGTGATATTCCCACAGGATATCTTGTCTTTCATGGTTCACAACACATCTTCTGAGGATGTTGTCTAGCACCAATTTGTAAAGTTGTTCCACAATCAGTTGATAGTTTGTTGCACGAACCACCATATGTCATTTTTGGGTTGTGGAGTAAGTTTCTAGGTAGGTCCATGTACTAAGGAAGATATAAATGTCTTCCAGATACTCTGGGATGACCTCAATTCGGAACATGTCTGCATCTGGGAGCTGATCATCCATTGCTCCACCACTTTCCCCTGACTCCAACCTGGAAAGGTGACCTGGACCTACATTGCATCTTCCTAGTTTGACAATTACTTCGAATGAAAACTCTTAAAAAAACAGTAGCCACCTACAAATCCTTCCTTCAAGTATTGGTTTATTGAATAGGTACTTCAACGCAAAGTGGTCGGTAAAAAAATTGAAATGAGATCCTATAAAGTAGTTTCTAAACTTTTATAATGCATAAATCATAGTTATACCTTCCCTTTCGGTATTTGTGTAGTTGCATTCATCTTGCAATTTTTTTTTGCTGGAAAAATAGATAGGGTGGTCCATATTTCCTTCCCCTGTTTGTGCCAAAATGGCTCCCAGGGAAATACTTGATGCGTCCACATGTACATGGAATTCAATTTCCCAATTGGGAAATACCAAGATAGGTGCAGTACTTAGTTTTTCTTTGAGAATGTTGAACGTGCTGTCACACTCTGGCGTCCACCGAAATAGTTCAGACTTCATCAACAATTTTTCTAAAGGTGCGGTGATATTTGCATATCTTCTGATAAACCTGCGGTAATATCCTATATGTCCAAGTGTAGAGCACAAGATTTTAGCACTTGTAGGTGGTGTCATGTTCAGAATGACTGCAACTTTAATTTGTTCTACCAGGACTCCTTCTCTTCATACAATATGACCTAGAATATTGCCATGTGGTACACATAAAATGGATTTCCTTATATTCAGAGATATCTACAATTCACGAAATCGATCAAACATTAACCGGAGTATCCCTACATGGTATTTTAACATGTTGTATACTGTCCAATTGTCCATGTATACTTCTACAAACTTGTGAATGAACTATCAAAATGATGCTATCACAATCCGAGAGAAAACTGCAGGGGAATTCTTCAAGACAAAGGGCATTACATTGTATGTGAATGATCCCCATTTAGTTATGAATGTGGTCATATTCTTGTCTTCCTCTATGATTATGAGTTGGTGATATCCCGAGAATCTGTCTGTAAACGAATATGATTCTTTTCCCACAACCTGATCTAACACTTTGTCACTGAAAGGTGTCGAAAACGGATCATGCACACATGAAGAATTCATACTTCTATAGTCCACATAGACCCGAATGCATTTTTTTATCTTTATTTCTCTGGATAACTATGGGGATAATCCACTTTGCTTCTTTGATTGGGAAAATAAGTGTTGCCACAAGCATTTTTTCCACTTCCTTCTTGACCTTCTCTTTTATTCTAGGATTAAGTTGGTATGGTCTTTGCTTCATAGGTCTTGATTCGGGTTTCAACTCGATTTTCATTTCTCCCATGGCTCATTTTATACCTTTCAGTTCTGAGAACTTTTTCAGAAACAAGTCCTCATACTCGCGCAATAGTCTGTGTACTTCATTCACAATTTTCTTATCCCAGTAATCTCCTATAGAATTTATCTTAGGATGCTTTGTACTCCCTATATTAACTTTCCACAACTTTAGTGAGTGGTTATAGGAGCTGTAGGTGTGACTAGGTATAGTATCCCGAATCTCTCTACTTCCTTCCATTTCTCTAATGGTTAAGTTTCTAAGCTCTTCTAATTCATTGGGTTTTTCTAGGTCTTTCCCAACTTTACAGCAAGGTACAACTATCTTATCAGTTTCAAGACTCAGACTAGACTGAAGAAAATGAACATGGTCAACACATACTATTGGACTTGATCTCTTTTTGCAAATGTCAGTAAAAAATATTTCTTTGATTCTTTGAAGGAATGTATTGAGCTCAAGGTACTTACCTGTAAAGGAGAAGTCCTTGCAAAATTGGTGTTGTAAGGTTTGCCAACAATTTGTTTGTCTTCTTCTCTCTTAATGTATATACCAGGATTTTGGGATTGGACCCAAAGAATGGAGAAATAAATGAACCCATAGGTGAGAGGGTACTTCTGAAACTGTCCATTTCTTTAAGAAATGATCAATATATTTCACTTTAGCGTCAGACCATTCATCGAACAGTTGTGCATCTTGAAACTCTATCTTCATATCATCTTTTAGTTGATCCCTACTTTGGAATTGACATCGGATGGCTTGTTTTCCTTCTTCCCACTCCATAATCAAGGCTTTATGAGTGGCCCACCATCTAGTGGGGTTATATTGCAAGGCTAAGTTAAGAACATAGATCCTTTGATCCGTGTCTATTTTCGCTTCCATGTTGGAAATAAAACTATGTACCTCTAAGGTACCATCATATGTCGAGTGTTCTTTGACCTCAGTTCCAATCCATCTTGTTTCGCTGACAATTGCGCATTGTCTTGAGAATCGTTCATATGAACCCTACTGCTAACTTTCAAATGCTAATTCGAAATCCTCGTCAGTACACTGTATGCTTCTCCAAATTAATGAGCCATCTGCAGTGGGATTTTTGTAATCTAGTCTCATTCTTGTTGTTATTGTGTATAATTGGTCAAGAACATCTGAGTCCATATTGTGGTCCATTGGTTAAGTGTATCTAGGCCCTAAACATGGATATAAGGGTTTAACTACTTTTATCCCATCTACTTCAAATGTCATGGTGTCCCTCTTTAGATCAATGATATCATAGTTGTCGTATGCCCAATCAATTCTGAGTAGAGTAGGGTAGGGAACCTTATCTCCCATGATTTCAATTAGCTCAAAATCGATTGTGGTTTTAACTCCTGCAACACCTATTTCCACATTTCCCAACCTTCCTACTGGGAAAATGCAGTACTGGTTGGTCATTCTCAACTATATGGTGGAATATACTAACTAAGGTTTTCCCAAGGCTTCCCAAGTGTTTTTTAGTAGGATGTTGACATCAGATCCAAAATCTACCATGACATCTTTTATTTCAAAATCATCTAGTTGGGCTTCCAACCTAAATTCTTTTCCTGTTTGCTCCTTTCTTCTTTGTATTCTTTGGGTATTCTTCTCAGGGAGGTTGGTCCTTAATATGGATTTTAGGGTTCCCTCATTTCCCATTATTAGGTACAGGGTGTTGCACAACTTCTTCATAAGTTGGTCATCTCCTAAGATATAAAAGAACAATTGAAACCAGAGATTGATTACATTTTGAGACTGCTCAGGGTGTCTCCTTGGAATTGCAGAGTTTCTAGGTGTCAATGGTGAGGTAGGGGCTTGTGCAAGTTTAGGTTGAGAGGTGCCTTTAAGGGGATTCTCCATTATCTCTAGAGTGGATATTCTCTTAAATATTTATTCGCATATTTAAAAAACAAATTGTGTTTCACAGGGTCATACCCGTCATCCTTGGGAACAACTTTCTAAATCTTGGGTTGACTGTCTGCATCTGCCCCATTTTTTGCTCCTCCATGAGAAATGATGTTGATATTAGGTAGTTGTCCCTTGATTCCCTTTTTTAGTTATGAGCTTATGATATTATCTCCTCGTTGATGAACCGATATTCCCATTTCGTGATCAGTTATGGGCAGTCTTTGGTTGTGTGTCCATTATTTCTACAGTGAGAGCACCATGGTCATATTGGGTGAGGTAAGTCTCTGGCAAAGAGAGCTTGTTCATTTCAGTTGTAACATCGGATCATCCATATTCCTCCATTTCTTCCTCCTCTAAATCCAACTCCACTAATACATATTGAAAAAATTGCGACGACCACTTGCGACGAAAGTACTCTTTCGTCGCAACATGCAAAAGAAAAACTTCATCTTTTCTAAATCTACCCCGTATTTGTCACAATCTCGACACCTACAGTTTGACTAAATTATTATGGTCAATTTTCGTCTCATGAGTGACGCCTGTAGATTGTCCGTCGCTCTTGCGACAAACATTGACCATAATAATTTAGTCAAAATTTACCATTGAAATTGACCTAAAATAAATAGGTGGAAAAAAAAATATTTTTAGGTCACTATCGTCGCAATTGCGACGATAGTGACCTAAAATTGGCCTATAAATACTTGACGATTTAAAGATGTTGTGACAATCTTGCTATAACAATGATGGTTCTGAAAGGGTATTTTTGTGCGGAAAAATGTCGCAGAATTTTGTTAGAGGTGGGGAAAAAAGTAAAGCGGGTGAAAAGGGTGATGGTAGATGTTATTGCCCTTGTAAAAAATGTTGCCTCAGATGTCCTGTAAGAATTTTAATAGCAACAACTACAAAACATTGTAGGAAATATGGTCACATTGATGGTGGATTGAATGAATATCGTCCCATGGTAATTAGCTATATATTCATTATCTTTTTTTATTTTGTCAATTTTATATAAAATTATATATATGTATATATATTGTTTGAATGTTTGTTATAGTACACACTAATTTTGCATGATTGTTTGTAATTATAAAGTTAGAGTTTCCCTCTAATGCTCCGCAGAATATTGCACCAAGTATTAGTAGAAATGATGTTGTACAAGCTGAGGAACATCATCATGACCAAGCAAATGAGGATCTCATGGAAGAAGATGCTGGGACAAATCAAGTTAATGATCCCATGGAAGAAGATGATGCGACAAATCAAATGATCCAAGATTTGTTTTCGTAGCCGGATGAGGATGGGGAAAATGCTGGTATTTATGATGAACCTCTATTAGAAAAGGCAAATAAATGACTTTATGAAGGATCAAGAGAAAATCTTCTCTCCTTTACATTGTTTCTGGTGAACATAAAGGTTATAAAAATTTTGTCAAACACTTGTATGACACAGATACTAAGGTATGTAATATGTTTCATCTCATACTGTACATAAATGCTGATTTTTTTATATTTGTTTTTAGTGTTAATTAATGTATAAAATAAGAATGCATTTTTTACGATTAATATTCTCACATTAACTAGTTGTTTGTTATGTTGTAGATTGTTAGGTGAATTTTTGTTACCATCGTCAAATATTTTACCTTGCACATATCGAGGTTTGCATGCCATTATGAAAGA
>ML790137.1:65378-76705 GCA_009831015.1 Picea engelmannii | reverse complement strand
TCTTGGTGAGATGCCAAGAACAAGAAAGTTGCAGCATTCTTGTTGAGAGAACAAGAGAGAGCAAGAGAGAGGTCGAGCTGAGAAAAGAGACAGCATTTGCTGAAGGAGAGAACGCATCCCAAATCAAAGAGAAGTACAGATTTTAGACAGCAAGGAAGAACAGGCCGTACCATACAGATTTGTGGAGGTCATATAGCATGTAATGTGCACAGAAATTGAGGAGGACAACAGCTGCAATTTCTGAGAGCATTGGCATGCATTCCAAGGATGCCATACAACATTTGTTGGCACAGAAATTGAGGTAACTGCTGTAATATATTTCTGATTGTATTTTTGTACAGTCCGTACAATCTTAGCAGAGTTTTGGCACGAATTTCGTGACAGTCCGTACAACATTAATTGTCGTACAGTTGTACGAATTTCTGGTTCAGAAATTGAGGAGCAAAGCTACAGGAATGTCCAGATAAGTTTGTGTAAATATCTGAAGATGAATATGATGTAAAAGAATTTCTCAGAAGCTCATAAATAATACAAAGCCCTCTCTCACTGGTTTTCCCCTTGTGGGTTTTTCCAGGGTCGAAGTTAGACCGAAAATATTTGTGTCTATATTTTATGAGTTTTGCATATTGCTGATATTTTATTTCTGCGTTGAAAACGATGTTCAAAATCTTCATGTTTCAGTTCTGAAATTTATTTATGTTAAGTTTTTATATGCTGAAACACAGTACTGAGTCATATGCTGAAACACCGCTGTGAGTATATGCTGAAACACAGTGCTGTAGCATATGCTGAAACACAGTGCTGTAGCAGATGCTGAAACACAGTGCTGTAACAGATGTTGAAACACAGTGCTGAGTCATATGCTAAAACACCGCTGTGAGTATATGTTGAAACACAGGGCTGTAACATATGCTGAAACAGTGCTGAAACTGAGTTTGGCATTTAAATTTGACTGAAAAATCAGCGAGACTGAAACTGGGTTGGGATTTTGAAAAATTAACAAAAGATGGGGCTGCGGTTATGGTTATGTATCTCTCAAATCATGACATATTTGTATAAACTGAAAGAGGATTTTTTTCATATGTTTTTTCTGAGAAAAAACCTCTCTCGGTTCCCTGAGATCCATTTCCATTTGCCACAGATCGACATTTTACAAACATGTGTCAAAACAGGAAAATATGAGATCCGAAAATTAGGGCTCGAAGATGGATTTGATTCTCCCAATATGTGACACTTGTAGGAACACTGAGAGATAATATTTATCTATTATGTGTTAGGAACAAAATCCTCCGACCGTTTCTCAAAATGATACTCCATTCGCTCAAAATCATGATTTGAAAATGATGACTCAACGTAGTAAAAAACACCACATTTCTGAAAACAAATCTCATCTTTCGGGGGACTTTTTATTGCCTTCCCAAGATCCAAATGAAATTCTGAAGACACCACTGGAAATATTAGGATATTTACATGTTGATTGACTATTCGAACGTGGAAAATAGCCTCTCCATGACTGAGAAAATTGAGTTTTTCTAAGGCAGTTTTGTCACTCTAAAAAAACCTACAATTTCAGTGGCTAACAGGCCAAAAACAGGGGTATGTTAGCCACCAAAAGTCCTGTCTTTCAGAAACTAACAGTTCAATTTCAGAGCGCCATAATCCACCGAAAGTCCTGAAACCTCGATTTCGGCTTTCAGGTTTTGGGGTAACGGAGCAATGGTCAAAATATCTATGTCGGCCAAACACCTGACTGTCGAAAACCCGAAATGGTGACGTGGAATTTATGTAAAACCTTATTATAGAGATTTTATTGTCGTTTATTGCATTATTTTCATGCCTCCTCGTGACTTGATTTCTGGGTAAATACACATCTACGTTTTCGACAGCTAAGGGCATATGAAACTTGAGATTTAAGCTACCGAAAGTCTGCACTTTTGGTAGCTAAACACTATAATTTTTTTCCTCCAAAGCTACCGAAAGCCAAAATTTCAATATTTGTTCCAACATAGGCTCCATCTAGGGATGTTTCTTTCCTGCAAAGTGCCAAGAATAGTAGACCAAGTGCCTTCATCCATTGGGTGACCTGAAATCATCCTTATCAAACTCTGAACCTTGTCACTTTACTTGCACCTTTCCAAAACAAAAAATTGCTTATGCATTCATTGGGCTATGGAGTCGTAATTCTTTAAAAAAAAACCATTCTGGATTCAAACCTGAACTGAAAACATATTGAAAACCACCGCTATAATATAATGCTCAAAGTCAATCTTATTTATATACATCACCTACTCTAACTACTAAAAAATTTCCATTGAGTCAAATGATACAAAAATGCCAGTGA
Organism: Picea engelmannii; assembly: GCA_009831015.1. Classification (NCBI taxonomy): domain Eukaryota; kingdom Viridiplantae; phylum Streptophyta; class Pinopsida; order Pinales; family Pinaceae; genus Picea; species Picea engelmannii. The sequence goes on along the minus strand of ML790137.1, from coordinate 74,364 downwards.
AGCCAATCCAAAAATTGTCTACTTATTTGAAATTTGCTCACACTTTCTTTGAGCAGGCTGAAAAAGGAAACTGACAACTCCCATATGACCTATTGTTGATCGTGAATTTTCAAACTTTTCATCGATTCTTGTGACAAAATATCCATGACATAGCATACTTCTCCATTAAATGAATCTAAAAGGTTAGCAAAAGGATCATGAACAAATGCATGGTCCTGAGGTTTTAAATAACAAGCTTCATCAAAGACTATTGTGTGCTCCAATTTATTTTGCTCGGGATCATCTTCAAAGAGGATATCCAAACATCCTTCATTTGATATGGCATATGTCTGAAGACCGTCATTCTTCCATGAAAAACCTGCAGCAAATTGTTCTAGATAAACAATATTATAATAATCAGTGTACTCACCATATTTAGGTTCAGCAGATAACTCAAGAGTTTCATCAGTCAGACAAATGCTCATAATATTGACTGTGGATTACTCAAGCATGGGAAATTCTATTTCTTTCTCTAGCATGATGTCTATCTTTGATTCATACTCCTCCAAATCACAATCTAAAGCATCCTTGAACAACAAACTTCCTTCAAGACTGTTAAATGTGACAACCACCTCTTTTTCATGAAAAGAAATAGAGTCTACAAGCTGTTCTCCTAGCAGGGAATCATCATAAATAGGTTCACTGACTTCCTGTATAGCTTCATGGTTGTCATCATTTAAAATCAGATTTGCATTAATAATAGAATATGTTTCCCTCACATATTCAGGACTATATGGATATTGCAGATCTATGTAAGAAGGAGCTGCAACATAACTATTCAGGATCAGATCTGTCTCTTCTTTTGTTAAAGGAGGAGGTGGTCTGTGTAATTTCTGGATCAAGCAACTATTGTTTTCTTTCTCTTCTACAGGTTGACCATGATGTTGAATATATTCTTCTTGAATATGATCACAAGAGCTATCATATCCTACTTCTTTATCAACCAACTCTTCTTCATACTGATAATCTTTGTTGACTTGAGAGATTTTTGTAGTTTCTTCCTCCTCTTCAATAAGATTTGTATGATCTTTTTGTGTTATGAATTCTATATTACAACAATCTTCAAAAATGATTTTAGCTGAATATATCCTCTTACAATGTTGATGAAAAAGTGTGTGAAAATATTTCAATGAAGGAATACTGATATGGGGTAAAGATTTATACCAGAGCCTATCATCTCTTTGCAATGAAAACATAAATAGCTTCATGAGGACATCTTCATGATGTACATTTAATTCATCCATGAGCTTGTGGAATTCAAACAAGTGTTGAGTAGGATTGTCGTACACATATCCTCCAAATTTAGGAAGGACATCTTCCCAAATTTTAATGTCTGGAACAGTGTTTAGAAAACCATAAACATTTGTAAAGTCCAGAGGAGAAAACATTGCAACAATCCAAGCAGTGAACGAATTCGACATTTTGAGACCAGTGGAGTTGCCAGTAAATCATGTAGAGTCTTTGAACCAAGGAGTCTCCAGGTGAATGATCACAACCAATTGAATGCCTATCCCTTGTTCCCCATCAAGGAATATATATAACTTTTTTTTGTATCCCAGGGAAGATAGATTCATTCCTCCGTCCCCGGAAACGACGCCAGAAAATGTTGTCGCAATAGTTTGTTCTATGCTATAATAGAGCCAAGCCTTAGCACATTTTAAATGAAATAAATTTTGTTGATTTATTAGTCGTAGGAGGATTCTATAACTAGGTCTGAAGTAGGCCTTTCACTCATTTATAGATCAGAAATGAAGAGGCATGACTTCATCTACTAAATTCATTTCAAAATCATGAGGATGGATAGAAGATAGGGGATGAAAAATACTGAGAGAAAAAGCCAGGTATCTAATTTTGATAAATCGGGTCTTCCTTTCAATAGAAGAAATAACACCAAACTTCAAATATCTAAACACGAGTCTTGTCTCACTCATAGCAAGACAGAGGAAAATATGTGAAGAACTAAAACTTGTAAATAAGTAAAAACAATTAAGATGCAAGTCTTGTTCTACTCACAACAAAACATATGAAAAACTACACTTTAAGGAATGCTTTAAATTAGCTACATCAGAAGTATCACTGAATTGTAACCATTACAAGCCGAATTAGTGAATGGAAGGAAGAAAGAGAAGTAATGAAAAATTCATAAACAATAACATAGGAAGAAGATAGAATTAGATAGTGACAAGGTGTAGAATCTCTTGGCATTCTGTTCTATATTTTCTGAAAAGGAATGCATTACAAACCCAACCTCCAAAAGGCCCTCGGGTTGTTTCCCCCCCTTTTTTCCTCTTCAAGAAGATACAATAATATAAGTCTTCTACCCTCTTTTGAATAACTGAAAAACGATTCGAATTACAAAATAAATCCCTCTAGAAATGAACAGGTATCTCATGTAGGTATTGAGGTCGAAATCCTCCCAAAAGATAACAACAGTTACCATGAATTTCAGAAACTTTTTGCCATAGCAAATGGGCCAAACTGCTGAAAACTAGGGCTGCGGTTATGGTTATGTATCTCTCAAATCGTGATAGTTGTGTATAAAATGAAAGAGTATTTTGTGAATATGTTTGTTTTGAGAAAAAACCTCTCTCGGTTCCCTGAGATCCGTTTCCATTTTCCCCAGATCTTCATTTTACAAGCATGTGTCAAAACAGGAAAATATGAGATCCGAAAATTAGTGCTCGGAGATGGATTCAATTCTTCCAATATGTGACACATGTAGTAAAAATGAGAGAGGCTATTGATTTATGATGTGTTAGGAACAACATCCTCCTACCGTTTCTCAAAATGATACTCTAGTCGCTCAGAATCATCATTTGAAAATGATGACTTAGCACAGTGAACAATGTCACATTTCTGAAAACGAACCTCATCTTTCGGGGGACTTTTGACTACCTTCCAAAGCTCCAAATGAAATTCTGAAGACACCATTGGAAATATTAGGATCTTTAGATGTCTATTGACTATTCGAACACGAAAAATGACCTCTCCATGACTGAGAAAAATGAGTTTTTATAAGGTAGTTTTGTCACTGGAAAAAACCTTGCGATTTCGGTGGCTAATAGGCCGAAAATAGGGGTATCTTAGCCACCAAAAGTCCTAGATTTTGGCAGCTAACAGTGCGATTTCAGAGTGCCATAAGCCAACAAACGTATCGAAACCCCAATTTTGGCTTTTAGGTTTTGAGGAAACAGAGCAATGGTCAAAATCTATATGTTGGCCAAACCCCCGACTACTGAAAACCCGAAATGGTGACGTGGCATTTATGTAAAACCTTATTATAGGGATTTTATTGTCATTTATTTGATTCTTTCCATGCCTCCTCATGACTTGGTTTCTAGGTAAAAACACATCTACACTTTCGACAGCTAAGGGCATATGAAACCTGAGATTTAAGCTACCGAAAGTCTGCACTTTCGGTAGCTAAACACTATAAATTTTTTCCTCCTAAGATATTGAAAGCCAAAATTTCAATATTTTTTCCAACACCCACCATTGCGGAATCTCATATCTATAGATCTGTAAAATAATTCTCCTCACAGGTTCCCTTTTAAAACACAGGTCCCGACAATAGAACCATTTTGTTGGCACAAAAGTGATCAGAGCAGGGTCCTTCTCAAGTTACCAACAAAAGGTACAGAAGTATTCTAGAGTGCTGGCATTTTCATATTCCCAAGAGGGAAGAAGTCTCACCCGAAGCACAATTGAGAAGAGAAAGAGAGGGAAGGGTAAGGAGAATACTTAGATAAATATCTAACGTATCAAGATTCATTATAGTCTTGCGCAAGATTGATTAAACATGTAGAAGTTCTGAACATTTCCTAACTTATAATAAAGAAAAAAAGTTGTGTCTCCATTCACAAGGAAGTAATTAATCATATCATACATAAAATATAATGGAGAGTAACACTCAATACATTCAAAAGACTAAATACACAAGATATATTCAAAATTTGGGCCTCCAATTATATTAGCATATTAGGTTCTTCTCATAGCTTGAGTCACATATACAAGTGATCAGATGATACTCCCCAAAAAGTATGAGACAAGGTTATCTTAGTCCCTTTCTCTTTCCAACTCTACGATAATACAAAGCTCTATTACATTGATGGTTTGATTCTTGCCCAGATCTCAAGATTCAACTAAGCTAACAACATGAATGATAACAATAATGACTCTAGCAACAACAAAAAAAATAACCCCAGGCTTTCATTAACAACAAACAACCTTATTAAAATCATATCGATCTAATATATATAATCCGATCTAAGTTTTGTTGGTTGAGAACCCGAGAGTTCTCTCTTTTTCTTGATCTTTTTGAAACTTCTTTCTTCGAAACTGATGTTGTGTTGTCCTTCCAACCGCTTTCTGTTTCTTCCTTTACTCCATTGTCCAACTCCTCAGCATCTTGCACAACTTATGTTCACAAAAATTAAGTTGCAACATAACTTGTGCAACTTCTATTCATCAAAACAAAGGGCCCAACAGGCTCCAACAACAATCCTTGACTCGTCCCGAGTCAAATATTCAGCTGTTTCGTGGTCTTTGGGTTGTCCTGTTGTTTACCTTTATCTTCTGCCTCTAAGTTGCTTCCACTTCCCTCTTGAATGATTTCTTCTTTGGCTTCTTCAAAGAAAGGGCCCAACTCAGGTACCAATTCTAGGGATCTTTTCCTGATGTCTTGGAAGTTGTCCACTTTGTCCTCCCACTTTCTGGAAAGTAGTGAAGCTTTATCAACAAACTGGTGGGTGGTGTCTATAATGCATTATTTTGGCTTGGACACAACTAGAGAGTTCCATTATGATTCATCTCTGGCCTCCACTTAATGCATATGTAGATAATATGTCTGGACTATAGGTCAAAACTCTCTTAGTTATTTCTTAGCCATTGTCTGAGCTTCAAACAGTGCATTTAGATCATTGTCCTCATGTTGGATCTCTTCAAATTTTGCTTGTTGTTCTAGTTGATCCAGGGTGTTGGTTGCTTCTTCATTGAGTGATTGCATCTGCAAGTGCAGGTCTTCCAATGTTTGGTTACGCATCGAAATGATTCCCATCCAATCATTAACCTCTTTGAAAATGGTTGTGCACTCTACGATCCTTTTATGCAAGGTTACTCTTGCATTGTTTCCTTCCAAAACCACTTTTTCCAGTTTCTCTTGTAGCTTCCTGGGTTGTATCTTAGCTTCTCGCTTACTATCCTACAACTGTACTTCGAGATCTTCTACTCATTCTTCCATCTCATACCAGGTTACCTGAATTCATTTGATCTTCTTCACAAGATCACTTGTTGCGCTAGATTATGGCAGTTAAGGTGTTGTATTTATGATCGTTATCCAAGCCTCTATTAACTTTTCCTTCACATTCTCGAATTTATGCTTTTCTTGAATCATTAAGTATTCCTCCTATGTTCTTCATGTCTGCGCTAGGAGTCCTTCTTTCTTCCAGAATTCATCTTCTCGTTCGGCCTACTAGATCCTCTACTCCAATTTTTTTGTTGAGGCTCTTATTATGCCCACTAGTTGCACTGTCGACAATTGAGCAAAGTTGCCAGATGAAGTAGTGGCATCCAGTTGTAATTGGACTTGTAGTGGCAGTCCACTAGCCATTGAATGTTCTGAGGGTGTCTCCACCTCTTCATCCCCTGGGGATGGACCTTGCATTTGATGTGCAAGTCTAGTCTTCAAAGTCGTTAGAACTAGAGGAAGAACCTCTACTTTCGCTAGGAAAATTTGTAATAGCTTTGCGCATTGTTGTGGATTCTAGAGTACTGTCTCTAACTATTCCTTCACAAATGTTCTTCTCTATCTAGGTGTTGTTTGGGGTTATTTCTAAATCGGTTGTGTTATTGTCTCTGTATGTAATGAAACTGCTGGAGTCTTTCTTCTAGGAATTGGAATCTCAACACTAAGTGTTGAGAAAGGACTCTGGGTTATTGGAACTTGTGATTATAGGGTAACTAAGGGAATTTCTTGTCGTTGGTTTTTTGCTGAAGGTAGAGTGACCAAAATGGGTACTGACGGAGTGGTTGGCTGGCTCAAGGCTTCATTGTTCAGGGTAATGGGTTCTTCTACATTCTCATAAGGGTCAAGGATATCCAACTACATTGTCTTGGGGGATGTGGGTCGGGAGGGGATAGTGGTTTATTGCAGTGGTGATGGGGCTTACTCAGTAATGACACTTGAGAATGCACTGACATTGGTCTCAAGATCATCTATGATGTTAATCATAGTCTGGGAAGCTCAAGTGACTATTTTGGTATGAGGTACAACCAAGGATATTGGTTGTGGTTTCAAGACCTTTACCGGGGAAACACCTGTTATGGTATTCTTAGTTGTGGAATCCCCTATGAACGCAGTTGCTAGGATTTCATTGGAATCCTTCCCTGATAGCATGGCCTATTCTGGGAGTTGCGAAAACACAGGAAGTGTCCTCTTATTCCGCTCCATAGGTTCCTCATCCTCTTCTTCTTCTGAGTCCGATGGCTTTTGGACCTTCTGCTTCTTTTATATTAGGCCAGAACTTGGCCCTACTCCTTCTTCTTTCCCCTTTATCTTTAGGAGATTTGGTGGCAAGAGATAATGCATACCAGACTTGTGTGGGTTGCGCTTGATGTTATTCCATGACATGACCTCTTTTTCAAATGCTTTCTCATCGAGGTAGAAAGGTAGCAACCTGTTGACGGGAGTTTATGACGCACCGTCAATGAGAAGGGAAGATCCAGACCGGGGTTGTCTATTTAACCCAAGACGTTTGGGATAATCTACCTAACGGGTTTTATGGCTCCGTTAGCCAACTAGGATTCTAAAATAATTAAAATATGTAAACTAACTAAAGGTACAATCCTATCAATCAATACATTAATACAATTTCTTAACTAATTGTAGTACTATATACAAAATATATATACAATTACAAGGTTTAAATAAATCCTCGTGAAAATGATTGTTTTCAACTAATGGATCAAAACACAATGAAAAATAAAAGGGAACTGTTTTTATACTATAAATGACGAAATAATAAACAGTGAGTGAATAATATTATAAATGATATAATGTTAATGGACAAAGCATTTAACGTTTAAATGATGTAATCATTATTCATTCACAAATTAACAAATCAAATAGAATATAAACTAACTAACTTGACATTGATCAACAATACTAAGCTAGATTCGTCTTTCTGTATTTGTATAAGCTCCACTTAACCTATGTCAAATATAAATCTATGAAAAAAGAAAGAATGATACTTCCTGAAACAACTCAAAGAAGTCTTGTATATTCTGGAACAAGTCTATGATGACAGAAAGACAAATAGGTTTTATCTCACGTGACTTTAAAATATCCAATAACTGAAAATGAAAGAAAATCCAACTCTCAGCAAATGGTATTACCAAATACCCAACATTATATGTAAAATCAAAATGCATAGATAGATGATCAATCACATATATCAACAAAACCAAAATATAATTAACCAAGTAAAGAAAAACATAACATGAAACGTTATATGTAGAACAGACAAAATCTAGTTCAATAGAAATAAAATTTCATGTCCATAAATTATATGAGAAATAATAATAACATTGCACACTCTACAAAAGGATGAAATCCAAAGAGTAAACTATATCCCATATAGTTTCAAAATAATGAGTCCATCCTATGGTCCAAGAGGAATTGCGCAGACCAGTAACTCGCCAGTATTTAAAGAGAACTTTTGGGAGTCCTCTATAACGCTTCTCCAACAACCTGTATGTTAAGAGAAATCTATAGAAGAAGGTTGTATAATTCTAATATTGTGATAGTGTTAGGATAAAAATCACTTTGACTGACAATTTAAATCTTATTTAAAATGCATAAAGAACAACTTTCAAATCATGATCCTTAGTGAAGTTATAATAGATTAATCGACAATAAGAAAAATCTCAATTGAACAATTATATCTTTACAAATATGAATTACATGAATAAACTCAATATAATACAAGATTTGTATCAAAATAATACAATCACCAAGATCAAGATAATTGGGATAATAGACTCTTAAAGATTGAAAAAATTAATACATAAATGATATCAATTAACCATGTATTGATAAAACAGACTAAAACTAATTTAACCCAATGCATAATCAATTACTCAAAGAATATGAAGATATTATAATGAAAATAAAACCATTTTACTCACAGGACAAAATCCATTAAGCAATCTGGAATTTCATATTCTTCTTCGAAAATACTCGTCCATTCTCCCAAAATTCCAACCATCCGTTACTCCATTTGAAAAGAAAAATGTTTACAAAAGAAATAATATACAAAAAAGAAAGGACAAAAATCCTCCTCTCAATTTCTTCACTCTCTGGGATCTGAAGTTTCTCATATATTTATGCAATGAATGAACAATTTGGGAGTCACTAATAATTTCTGTCACCTGAAATATGCCTTGTAAATAGACAAAAATATCTCTCAAATCTTGCAATTGTTTGGGAAAAATCTCACCAGTAAGCTAAATGGGTCCATTATGCAAATGTGTTTTCAACTGTTTCTTTAGATTCCTTACAGTTTGGCTGCAATCAGTCCCAAAAAATCATCTGTCTATTCTTGAATGCATTTCCAAATCTTATCTGTTGTTGCTCATAAATTATTTGCAGAAATCCAATATTATGTTTGGATCAATTATCTTGAACGTATTTAGATAATAAAATCAATCCATGATCAGATCCATACCAAATAACTGATAATAGAAACCTGTGAAACAAAAAGAAACCAAATTAATAACCTAAAAATTGTGAATAAAACAAAATCTAAAACAATAAAATTAAAATGAATTTAAACTAACTATAAGTTCTAAACAAATATTGTTTATATTTTCCTTTCAAATATGATCTTAAAATTCTAGAAGCTTCAAGTTGATGGAGAGGAGAAAAATATTAATTTTGGGTTTTCACAAA
>ML790137.1:49451-65328 GCA_009831015.1 Picea engelmannii | reverse complement strand
AAAATTAAAATGAATTTAAACTAACTATAAGTTCTAAACAAATATTGTTTATATTTTCCTTTCAAATATGATCTTAAAATTCTAGAAGCTTCAAGTTGATGGAGAGGAGAAAAATATTAATTTTGGGTTTTCACAAAATCAAAGAAATGATAGATAATTCTTTTTTTTATTTTTTTATTTTTATTTGGAAATGAGATGGAAACTAACAAAACAATTTAATTAATTAAACCTACCAAATGATTTTGTGAAAATGATTTCTAATGAGAAAAATACAAAAAACATAATCATAATTTAAACGAAAGTAAATAGTTGATAAAAATTAATGTTTTCGTTTAAATTAAGATTTCTATGTTTGTCTCTCCCTCATTCAAATTTGATCAAATGTGAACAAATGTCATAGAAAAGACATGTCACAATAAACTTTCTTCCTGTAAAATCATTTTTATTAATCCATGTCTTCAACCAATTCATTCTCATAGAAGAAAAATTCAATAAGGAAGAGGTAATAACAAACTCCCAAATTATGAAGCTCGTCCATCAACATCAAAACTATGTAGAAATAAAAACGAAATGGCATTTGAATTTCATGAAATTAAAAACAAACAAAAGAAAATAATATAAACTCAAACCAACCTCGAAGCAAATAAAACCAATACCAATCCAATTAAGTCAAANAAAAAAAAAAAAAAAAAAAAAAAAAAAAAAAAAATGAAGAATCCAAGTTAAATTTCGAGGGACCCTAGATTTTGATTAAAATAAAGAAGGAGGTTGTTGGGGCCCAACAAATGGAAACTCATTGGGAGAAGTAATTATCTCTGACCTATTAAACTTTCATCGTAGGGAAGAAAAATAAAACTTGGATATAATTTTAAGTTTCTTTGAAACAAATCCACTTTAATATTACACAATATTAAGATTAGCTTAGATTTATAGAAAAATACCGCAATTATAATCAGAGAAGAAGAAAATAATGCTTTTACAAAGGATTATAACCTGAAGTCGTAATTTTATCAAAGGGTAACGATGTTTATAAAAATGACTTCAATACTGTTGACAGAGCCACTGCTTCTAACAGGCGTTTATAGCCTTGACAGGGGTATCATTTAACCCACTCAAGTACTTTAATCCCATCTAATAGTTCTCTATCCACATGATGTATACTTCCATAAAAGTTAACTTAAAAGCATATACATGCTACCTCTCAATCCGACATTGCTTTGTTGCCAGCAGACCCATTCAGTACCCCGACGAAGTTGTCTTGGTATTATGTGTGCATTTACCTGCTGCCAGCGAGCCTGTTCAATACCCTGATGGGTTTACACACACTTCCCACACTTAAGTGATTCCAACCCTCTTATTCCACTTTTAAATAATAATACAATTAGATATTTTTTGATGACAAAGAGAGCGGGGTGATACTAGAGGTTAATTGCAATACAGGTGACAAGTTGATCATGTTTTTTTATTTACTTTCAAATCTAGATGTTTTATCATGGTTTAGAGATTTTAGATTTCGGTTAAGAAATCATCAAGAGAATGGGGAAGAACTTAAAAGTGATCTTTTAAGAACAGGGATGGTGTAAAAAGTCTAAGGATAATCATAATTCCCAAAGATATCGACACATTTCAGGGGTAACACTCTGACAAAGACCGTTTAGGATTTCATAGTACTCAATTGACTTACAAATCAATTATCTAAGTTGAACATTAACATCAGAAAATGTTTGAACTGTTTCAAATTGATTTTAAAAACATAAGTATTGAAATGAATCCTTCCTTCGGCAATCGCTCTTTGATAAAAAATATATTGATTCAAAAAGATAGACCAGAAGAAAATTCATTCAAAGCAATCCAAGAAAACAAAAAAAAACACACAGCAAACCAAATCAGATTTTATTAATGGGATTCAAAATCAGAAGTATATCAAAACTAACAAAATCGAAATAGCAAAAGATCACTTTTAAAAAGAATTTGACCAAAAACAAAACCAGGCCAACCTCTCATAGAGAAAGAGGATCCAAAGTAAGAACAACAAAGTTCTGAGTTTTGCATACAGGAAGGTTCATTTCTTAAGATAGTCATGCATGATACATCATTTTGACCAAGATTATTATTAAAAGTCACAAAAAAATCCTTAACTAGGATGAGTGCAATTACGTGCAGTGGTAAGCTATGTTTGTTAGGGTAAAACTAAGATCAGATCCCTAATCTTTTTATTAATGATTCATAATATCTGAAATCATTGCATGATGCTGCCAAGTTTTGAAAAAAAAACATTTAATCAAGACATCTGCGAAAAGGAAAAAAAAAGGAATCGAAAGAAGACTTCCCTGACAACATTCAGATGATGGTTCTCTTTGCATAACCACATTCCTTCATAACTGCATTATTCAAAATAAAAAAGTGAAAAGGAAAGAAAAACCCAAAAGAACTCTATTCCTACACCTACTCTAACTTCTACATAGATAAAAACGCTAAGTAAAATCGTATTTTCAGTGCATCCACAAGAGCATCTTCAATCCTGCAAGGCATAGAAAGTCAAAAATCAGAATAAAAGAATGTAGTATTTGCAGATTAAAAATAAATATGTCATGCTTACCTCCTATATATTCATTTAAAAATAAAGCAAGCACGACCTTACCATTCTTTTGAAACTTCTTGATGTATGAATCCTCCATCCATTCTGTAATCTTGTCGTGATATGGGTCATAATGGCATGGAAGAATGTAAGTGAATTTGAAAAACTTTTCAATATTATGGGGACCTAAGAAAAACATCATCCAAGGCCGAAGTGCTCCATCCTCTTGACAGTTCTCCAAGTGTTCATCAATTTCTTCACATGGAGGACCTAAATAAATCATGTCATGCTTACCTCCTAGATATTTAGGTAGAAACAAAGCAAGAACAACTTTATCTTTATTATGAATAGTTTTTACATATGAATCCTCAAGCCATTCTAATATCCTATCATAAAAAATAGGATGCAAACTATGACTTCGACGAACTAGATATGTAAATGGGGAACACATCATAAGAGGATTCATGAAATGAATTAGATTACTGGTTTGAACACTTCCTTTGATGAGATGAATCATTTCAAAATGCGAAGCATAATTATTAAAATTCGAACTAACCAAATAATGAATATGAAATGTAGAATATCTGATCTCCATGAGAATGAGTGCATTTTCTTTTTAAAAAATAAATCGTGTAAAATTATCTTGCAACATGTCTTTTTTCCATGCAAGTGATGAAAGTGAAAGAGCATCAAATCTGACTTCATAAATGTTATGTTCGAAATTAATTTCACCAAATCTTGGCATATTGAAAAGATTTGAATGTGATGGAAAAGAGAAATATATTGTGGGTAAAGTATCATGTCCACTAGAATCTAAGAAGAGATCGGGATATAAAGAGTAAAAGGAATTAGAAATGAGCACATGAAAATAATCTCTTGAGCTATGATATTTAACAATGGTATTCTCAAGACATTCCTCTTCACTTTACTTAAAACTTTCACTCTGTTTTTGTGATAAATCCTTCAACATAATATGATCATCTAAATTTGCCTCATGTATGATAGACAATTCAAAACTTTCATGAAAAACATATAACATTTCCTATGGATAAGGTATGATTTGTGGATGAAGTTTTAAGGTTTCTTCTTCAAATTGCATATTTACATATCTAATCAGTTTCATAGGAATGTTAGAATACTTAAGATTATTTTCATCACCTAAGTGTTCTTCAGTAACTGAATTTAAGTACTGATTAGAGAAAGAGTTAGAAGAATATGGAAATTCACCTTGACCCAACATCAAATCTTCTTCCATGATGTTCGAGGACTGAATATACAATGATTTAGAGGAAAAACCAGTTTGATTGTTAGTAAGAACCTTTTCAATAGATTCTACCTCCCTTGCTTGTTCAAAATTTTCGGATGGATTCCTCTCATCCTGCAAACAAAATTCTTCTCGCAATTGAGTGATAGGATTTGTAACTCATTCATCACTTGGGATTGAAAATTGTTGGATGAAAAGGGCACAAACATCAGAGAGGAGATTTAGTACAAATGACATGTCATCAAGTTGAAACTTATAGAGAACATGATGGATGCTTGTTAAAAATACCTATGGAGATGAATTTTCATTGATTAGTAAAGCTTGAAATTCTTCACATAATTAATTGTAATCATATATTTCAAAATCATCCAAAAATTCCTTTACAAATTGAAACCAATCAATAATGTGATATGCTGAAAAAGACTCAAACCAATGTTTAATCCAACCCCTAAAAGTAAAAGAGAACAATCTGCATAAAACCTTTAAATCATAAATATCATGCTTGATGCATTTACACCAAAACTTGTTAAGATGGCCTTTTGCAGATACATCCCCCCCACCATCAAAGGCGAGTTTGGACAAGCGAGAGACTGTCTCGTTGGGAATATCGGGTAATGAGAAGTGGAAAGAATGTTCCAAGGCAGTGATTTGGGGAGCCATGGGGAATTAAATACATTCAAAACAAAGACTCCTGCAAGGCCATCTTGTCAGTTTGGCATGCCTTCTAGTGCATTTCAAGATGGCACATAAGAAAAATTTAAAAATCTGGAATTATGACAGGCTGAGGGGTAAAACATGTAATCATTAAATTTACCTTGGCCCTCCTTCTAGCGCCATTTGTTGATGAGCGTTTATGACACATAGTCAACAAGAAGGGAATATCTGGACCGGGGTTGTCTATTTAACCCAAGTCATTTGTGATAAGCTACCTTGACAGGTTTTATGGCTCCGTTAGCCAACTAGGATTCTAAAATAATTAAAATATGTAAACTAACTAAAGGTACAATCCTATCAATCAATAAATTAATACAATTGCTTAACTAATGGTAGTATTATATACAAAAGATATATACAATTACAAGGTTTAAATAAAGCCTTGTGAAAATGATTGTTTTCAACTAATGGATCAAAATACGATGACAAATAAAAGGGAATTGTTTTTATACTATAAATGATGAAATAATAAACAATGAGTGAATAAGATTGTAAATGATATAATGTTAATGGACAAATCATTTAACGTTTAAATGATGTAATCATTATTCATTTGCAAATTAACAAATCAAATAGAATATAAACTAACTAACCTGACGTTGATCAGTAGTACTAATATAGATTCTTCTTTATGTATTTGTATAAGCTCCACTTAACCTATGTCAAGTATAAACCTATGAAAAAATCAAGAACGATACTTCCTGAAACAACTCAAAGAAGTATTATATATTTCGGAATAAGTCTATGATGACAGAAAGACAAATAGGTTTTATCTCATGTGACTTTAAAATATCCAATAACTGAAAATCAAAGAAACTCCAACTCTCAACAAATGTTATTACCAAATACCCAACATTAGATGTAAACTCAAAATTCATAAATAGATGATCAGTCACAGATATCAACAGAACCAAAATATAATGAACCAAGTAAAGAAAAACATAACATGGAAAGTTATATGCAGAACAAACTAAAGCTAGTTCAATACAAATAAAATTTCATGTCCAGAAATTATATGAGAAACAATAATAACATTGCACAGTCTACAAAAGGACGAAATTCAAAGAGTAAATTGTATCCCATATAGTTTCAGAATAATGAGTCCATCATATGGTCCAAGAGGAATTGCACAGACCAGTAACTCGCCAGTATTTAAAGAGAACTTTTGGTTGTCCTATATAACGCTGCTCCAACAACCTGTCTGTTAAGAGAAATCTATAGTAGAAGGTTGTATAATTCTAAGATTGTGACAGTGTCAAGATAAAAATCACTTTGACTGACAATTTAAATCTTATTTAAAATGCAGAAAGAACAACTTTCTAATCATGATCCTTAGTGAAGATATAACAGATTAATCAACAATAAGAAAAATCTCAATTGAACAATTATATATTTACAAATATGAATTACATGAATAAACTCAACATAATACAAGATTTGTATCAAAATAATACAATCACCAAGATCAAGATAATTGGGATAATAGACTCTTAAAGATTGAAAAAATTAATACATAAATGATATCAATTGACCATGTATTGATAAAACAATATAAAGCTAATTTAACTCAATGCATAATCAATTACTCAAATCATATGAAGATATTATAATGAAAATAAAATCGTTTTACTCACAAGACCAAAGCCATTAAGCAATCTGGAATTTCATATTCTTCTTCGAAAATACTCATCCATTCTCCCACAATTCCAACCATCAGTTACTCCATTTGAAAAGAAAAAAAGTTTACAAAAGAAATAATATACAAAAAAGAAAGGATAAAAATCCTCCTCTCAATTTCTTCGCTCTCTGGGCTCTAAACTTTCTCATATATTTATGTAATGAATGAAATGTTTGGGCGTCACTAATAATTTCTGCCACCTGAAATTTTCCTCGTAAATAGACAAAAATATCTCTCAAATCGTATATTTGTTTGGGAAAAATCTCGCGTGTAAGCTAAATGGGTCCATTATGCAAATGGGTTTTCAATCGTTTCTTCAGATTCCTTATGGTTTGGTTGCAACCAGTCCCGCAAAATCATCTATTTGTTCTTTAACACATTTCCAAATCTTATCTGTTGTTGCTCATAAATTATTTGCAACAATCCAATATTATTTTTGGTTCAATTATCTTGAACCTATTTAGAATATAAAATCAAGCCATGATCATATCCGTACGAAATAACTGATAATAGAAACATGTGAAACAAAAAGAAACCAAATTAGTATCCTAAAAATTGTGAATAAAACAAAATCTAGAACAATAAAATTAAAATGAATTTAAACTAACTATAAGTTCTAAGCACATATTGTTTATATTTTCCTTTCAAATATGATCTTAAAATTCTAGAATCATCAAGTTGATGGAGACGAGAAAAATATTAATTTTGGGTTTTCACAAACTCAAACAAATGATAGATAATTCTTTTTTTTATTTTTTTATTTTGATTTGGAAATGAGATGCAAACTGACAAAACAATTTAATTAATTAAACCTACCAAATGATTTTGTGAAAATGATTGCTAATGAACAAAATACGAAAACATAATCATAATTTAAGCGAAAGTAAACAGTTGATAAAAATTAATATTTTCATTTAAATTAAGATTTTTATGTTCGTCTCTCCCTCGTTCAAATTTGATCAAATGTGAACAAATGTCATAGAAAAGACGTGTCACAATAAACTTTCTTCCTGTAAAATGATTGTTATTAATCCATGTATTCAACCAAGTCATTCTCATAGTAGATAAATTCAATAAGGAAGAGGTAATAACAAACTCACAAATTATGAAGCACGTCCATCAACATCAAAACTCTGTAGAAAGAAAAATGAAATGGCATTTGAATTTCATGAAATTCAAACCAAACAAAAGAAAATAATATAAACTCCAACCAACCTTGAAACAAAGCAAACCAATACCAATCCAATTAAGTCAAAGGAAAAAAAAAATGACGAATCCAAGTAAAATTTCGAGGGACCCTAGATTTTGATTAAAAATAAAGAAGGGGGTTGTTGGGGCCCAACAAAACCTTGAGTAGAAGTTCTTGGGCCTCGCATGCCTTGGCCATACAAGGGTATTATGGAAGTTCAGGCCAAAAGCGATGTTTCGGGTGTCGAGATTCAATAGCTCCTATGTTATGCGCCACTACTGAGTTGTGTTAATTAGCTGATTCTACCACTTTGAAAAGGCCACATTGTTGAATTCCAGATTCTCCTGATCTGACCTTACATGCGACGATTCAAACATTTTCGCAAGGAAACCTTTTTCCTCTTGTGTCAACTGTCTTGTCGTGGGTGGCCTCCATTTCCACATTTCAAAGGATACTAATAGGTATTCGTATGTAAAATTTCCTCCTTTCTCCTTAGCTTCCTCACAATCAAATAGGAGTTCTTCTAGCAAGTAGTTGCACCAGTTGAACACAACTCCATTTTCGTAGAAGTCTGCTACTGAAAGAGAGTCCAAGGTGCATTATCCCTTATATTAGGAATGAATGACCTTACTTGCTATGAAATAGCATGTTGTTCGAACTATTTCTAGGATAATTGGATCAATATTCATCGTTCTCCCTCCTCTCTTAGTATGGAATTTTTCATACAGGTTGACTTCACCCTTCCTCTTCCCATTCTTTCTCGGGCCTTGAAATCCTTTGGACACATACTCACCCTCGAGGGATAATCCAATGAGTTGGTGGATGTTGTCTACATGAATCAGATATCTTCGATCGAGCCATAGTCTCATGTCATGCACTCGACGGATCAGAAATGTTGTGCACCGCACAACCTCACCAGTGGTCCCAAGGACTGGTAAATCCCTTAGGTGCATAATTGTGGAATTGAACAAGTTGAGAAAGTCTAGTTTGGGGAAAAACAGCATGCCTCCCATTGCATATGGATCCAAGTCCTAGAATACACTAATGTTCATCTGTGGAAACAACACTTGATCCATCATGTCAAGGTCCAAGAGTTTTACTTGCTCTGTCTTCCCCTTGACATCACCTATGAACTTGATCTTGGGATCATACAACTCATATAGAATTTCTTATTTGGGAGTCAAACTCCGGTCTCCTGTTTCTCTCTACATGCTAGCTCTGAAGTGCTGGTAAGCTAGGTGAGTTGGGGTCAGTTTTGTGACTGGGGAGCAAATAACCTCTCAGAGTATGCTCGGGTGAAAATAATTCAAAATCTGAGGGTAGAGAACATCAAACAATGAGTCTCGCTCCTCGAGTTCACAAGATATTATAACTGGATAACTGGAAATATTCGTGCATAAAGACACTCATCATTAGGCCATAAATGCAATCTTAGGCTTAGGTGTTTGACGGGATTGATAATGGGGTAAGATCTATAGGGTGATCCTGGATTTTAATGGATGGACTGATAGGGACGTGGTCGACCTGACGGGCTTACCATTTTAACGATTGAGAATATCAGTGGGGATATCAATGGAATCTATGCATATCATGCCTTTATGGATTAACATAAATTTCTGATGGGTTATTGTATCTACCATAAAGGGTATGATTGGAGAGGATGTTTCTGGCACATGGGTTGTGATACAGTTTGTATTCACCCTCCCTCCGACCACAATGGGGATCCCCATCATATTAATGACTTCATTTAATGTAATGGTAGCTCTTACAACCCTGGGTGGCCACATAAGTGTTTCTACACAGAAGCAACACTTAGACTAGAAAAGGAACATATATCGTGGTGCAACTATGCACACTCCAACGTTATTAACTGAATTAAATAAATTATAGAAAATTAAAATCTAACTATTATACATGCTCCTTTGGACTAGAAAAACCATTATTTGGCTCAATAATGAGAAATGTAGGGCTTCAGGTGGCCACCATTAACCCAACCTGGTCAAAGGATACCATCCAGTTGCACTAGCTTCACTACACTAGAGTGTCATATTTCCACAACTCTGAATGGACCCAACCAATGCATGTGAAACTTGCCATGATAATTTTCATACCAGTTGTCATAGAGTAGTACCTTATCCCATTGCATAAATATTTTGGACTTAATATGCCTGTCATGCCAAGATTTATGTCTATATTTCTCAAATGACTGATGAAAATATGCTAAAAATCTCACTTCCTTGAGTTCTTACAAGTCTGCAATCCTTTGTGCAACTGATTCATCATCTATAATGTGTGTAGTATGTGCTATATAGGAACTAGGGGTAATAAAATATGTAGGTACAATAACTTCTTCTCCATAAACCAACTGAAATAGAGTATACCTGTGGAGCTTCTTTGTGGTAGTCCTATAAGCCCACAATATTTCTAGAACTCTATCATCCCAGTCTTCCCTGTTTGCACAACATACTTTTGTCAGACCTCTTTCCATAATTTGATTGAATGCGTCCATCGTACCATTAGCTTGTGGATGGTAGGGATTTCTCTTATGGTTTTTTATAAGGAATTATGTTGTCAACGTTGTGATTGTGTTGTTTATAAAGTGACTACCTTGATCACTGGTCAAACTTCTAAGGCATCCACATAGACCCGAATGTATTTTTTATCTTTCTTTCTCTGGATAACTATGGGGATAATCCACATTGCTTCTTTGATTGGGAAAATAAGTCTTGCCACAAGATTTTTTTCCACTTCCTTCTTGACCTTCTCTTTTATTCTAGGATTAATTCGGTATGGTCTTTGCTTCACAGGTCTTGAGTCGGGTTTCAAATCGATTTTCATTTCTCCCATGGCTCATTTTATACCTTTCAGTTATGAGAACTTTTTTGGAAACAAGTCCTCATACTCGCGCAACAGTCTTTGTACTTCATTCATAGTTTTCTCATCCCAGTAATCTCCTATAGAATTTATCTTAGGATGCTTTGTACTCTCTATATTAACTTTTCACAACTTTAGTGGGTGGTTATAGGAGCTATAGGTGTGACTAGGTATAGTATCCTAAATATCTCTACTTCCTTCCATTTCTCTAATGGTTAATTTTCTAAGCTCTTCTAATTCATTGGGTTTTTACAGGTCTTTCTCAACTTTACAACAAGGTACAACTATCTTATCAGTTTCAAGAGTCAGACTAGACTGAAGCAAATGAACATGGTCAAGACATACTACTGGACTTGATCTCTTTTTGCAAATGTTAGTAAACAATATTTCTCTGATTCTTTGAAGGATTGTATTGAGCTCAGGGTACTTACTTGTAAAGGAGAAGTCCTTGCAAAATTGGTCTTGTAAGGTTTGCCAACAGTTTGTTTGTCTTCTGCTCTCCCAATGTGTATACTAGGATTTTGGGATTGGACCCAACAAATGGAGAAATAACTGAACCCATAGGTGAGAGGGTACTTTTGAAACTATCCATTGCTTTAAGAAATGCTCAATATATTTCACTTTACCGTCAGACCATTCATCGAAGAGTTGTGCATCTTGAAACTCTATCTTCATATCTTCTTTCAGTTGATCCCTACTTTGGAATCGACATCGGATGTCTTGTTTTCCTTCTTCCCACTCCATAATGAAGGCTTTATGAGTAGCCCACCATCTAGTGGGGGTATATTGCAAGGCTAAGTTAAGAACATAGATCCGTTGATCCGTCTCTATTTTCTCTTCCATGCTGAAAATAAAATTGTGTACCTCTAAGGTACCATCATATGTCGATTGTTCTCTGACCTCAGTTCCAATCCATCTTGTTTTTCTGACCGTTGTGCATTGTCTTTAGAATCATTCATATGAACCCTACTGCCAACTTTCAAATGCTAATTACAAATCCTCTTCAACACACTATATGCTTCTCAAAATTACTGAGCCATCTGCAGTGGGATTTATGTAATCTGGTCCCATTCCTATTGTTATTATGTATAATTGGTCAAGAGCATCTGACTGCGTATTGTGGTCCATTGGTTCAATGTATTTAGGCCCTAAACATGGATATAAGGGTTGAACTACTTTTATCCCATCTACTTCAAATGTCATGGTGTGCCTCTTTAGATCAATGATAGCATAGATGTCGCATGCCCAATCAATTCTGAGTAGAGTAGGGTAGGGATCCTTATCTTCCATGATTTCAATTAGCTCAAAATCGATTGTGGTTTTAACTCCCGCAACATCTATTTCCACATTTCCCAGCCTTCCTACTGGGAAAATGCAGTATTGGTTTGTCATTCTCAACTATATGGTGGAATATACTAACTGAGGTTTTCCCAAGGCTTCCTAGGTGTTTTTGGGTAGGATGTTGACATCAGATCCAAAATCTACCATGACATCTTTTATTTTAAAATCATGTAGTTGGGATTCTAACCTAAATTCTTTTCCTGTTTGCACCTTTCTTCTTTGTATTCTTTGGGTATTATTCTCAGGGAGGTTGGTCCTTACTATGGCTTATAGGGTTCCCTCATTTATCATTATTAGGTACAGGTTGTTCCACAACTTCTTCATAAGTTGGTCATCTCCTAGGATATAAAAGAACAATTGAAACTAGATATTGTTTACATTTTGAGACTGCTCAGGGTGTCTCCTTGGAATTGCAAAGTTTCTAGGTGTTAGTGGCGAGGTAGGGGTTTGTGCAAGTTTAGGTTGAGAGGTGACTTTAAGGGGATTCTCCATTATCTCTTGAGTGGATATGCTCTTAAATATTTATATCGCATCTTTGAAAAACAAATTGTGTTTCACAGGTTCATACCCGTCATCCTTGGGAACAACTTTCTAAATCTTGGGCCGACTGTCTGCATCTGCCCCATTTTTTGCTCCTCCGCAAGAAATGATGTTGATATTAGGTAGTTTTCCCTTGATCCCCCCTTTTAGTTTTGATCTTATGATATTATCTCCTCGTTGATGAACTGATCTTCCCATTTTGTGATCAGTTATGGGCAGTCTTTGATTGTGTGTCCATTTTTTCTACAGTGAGAGCACCATGGTCATATTGGGTGAGGTAAGTCTCTGGAAAAGAGAGCTTGTTCATTGCGGTTGTAACATCGACTCATCCATATTCCTCCATTTCTTCCTCCTCTAAATCCACCTCCACTACTACATATTGAAAAATTTGCGACGACCACTTGCGACGAAAGTACTCTTTTGTCGCAACATGCAAGAGAAAAAGTTCATCTTTTCTAAATCTACCTCGTATTCGTCACAATCTCGACACCTACAATTTAACTAAATTATTATGGTCAATGTTCATCTCATGAGCGACGCTTGTAGATTGTTTGTCGCTCTTGCAACGAACGTTGACCATAATAATTTAGTTAAAATTTACTGTTGAAAATGACCTAAAATAAATAGGTGGAAAAAAAATATTTTTAGGTCACTATCATCGCAATTGTGATGATAACAACCTAAAATTGGCCTATAAATATTTGATGATTTAAATACGTTGCGACAATCTTGCTATAACAATGACGGTTCCGAAAGGGTAATTTTGTGCGGAAAAATGTTGCAGAATGTTGTTAGAGGTGGGGAAAAAAGTAAAACGGGTGAAACGGGTGATGGTAGATGTTATTTCCCTTGTAAAAAATGTTGCCTCAGACATCCTGTAAGAATTTTAATAGAAACAACTACAAAACGTTGTAGGAAATATGGTCACATTGATGGCGGATCGAATGAATATCGTCCCATGGTAATTAGCTATATATTCATTATATTTTTTTATTTTGTCAATTTTATATAAAATTATATATATGTATATATATTGTTTGAATGTTTGTTATAGTATACCCTAATTTTGCATGATTGTTTGTAATTATAAATTTAGAGTTTCCCTCTAACTTTCCGTAGAATATTGCACCAAGTATTAGTAGAAATGATGGTGTACAAGTTGAGGAACATCATCATGACCAAGCAAATGAGGATCTCATGGAAGAAGATGATGGGACAAATCAAGTTAATGATCCCATGGAAGAAGATGATGGGACAAATCAGATGATCCAAGATTTGTTTTCGCAACCGGATGAGGATGGGGAAAATGCTGGTATTTATGATGAACCTCTATTAGAAAAGGAAAATAAACGACTTTATGAAGGATCAAGAGAAAATATTCTCTCCACTACATTGTTGTTGGTGAACTTAAAGGTTATGAATAATTTTTTGAACACTTGTATGACACATATACTAAGGTATGTAATATGTTTCATCTGATACTGTACATAAATGTTGATTTTTTTATATTTGTTTTTAGTGTTTATTAATGTGTAAAATAAGAATGCATTTTTTACGATTAATATTCTCACATTAACTAGTTGTTTGTTATGTTGTAGATTGTTAGGTGAATTTTTGTTACCATCGTCAAATATTTTACCTCGCACATATCGAGGTTTGCATGCCATTTTGAAAGACATTGGAATGGATTATCAAACTATAGATGCATGTCCTAATGACCATATTATATATTATGGACAACATGCTTTGAAAACCGAATGTCTGCAATGTCTTATTAGTAGATATCGAACCAATCAAGTAACAAAAAGCGTGCCTCAAAAGGTTCTTCGACATATTCCCATAATTCCACGTTTGCAGTGATTGTTCAGGTGTGAAAGCATAGAACAATTTATGGATTACCATGCATGTAAAAAAAGTGAAGATGGTGTTCCTCGAATGCCTGTCGATGGTTCTGCATTTAGGGAAATTGAGGAAAAATGGGAAGATTTCAAAGATGAACCTCGTAATGTTAGGCTTTCATTGGCAGCTGACGGTGTTAGTCAATTCAGAGAGCTTAGGTATGTTTACTCAGTGTGGCCTATTTTTTTTATCAACAATAACATTCCTCCTTGGATGTCAATAAAGAGGGAGCACATAATGTTGACAATGATTTTTCCAGGTATTTGTTTACATTAATTATTTGAATTTAACTTTTTCATTTGTTTCAATTTTTGCATAATATCTTTTGTTTATTTATTTAATTATATATATTACATGATATAATTCCTTTAGTAATTATGTGTAATTTCAAACAATTAGGTTAGTACCAGGTTAAAGATATGAATGTATATATCGAGCCTCTTATCGACGAGCTACTAAAGTTATGGGTTGGCATCACAATGTACAACATATGTAAACCAATCGGGGAGAAGATATTTAAATTCCATGGAATACTTTTATGGACAATTAATGATGCCCCTAGACTAACACATTTTTTTGATATGTATAAGCATTCTAATATTGCTCTTTAATACTATACAATATTTTAATGTTATCATGGTGTATGTTTACTTTTTAAATAATCTCATCCTATAATTGACATTAATCCATTTGTTGCAGGTCTTGAAACAAAAGGTAAATTTGCATGTCCAGTTTGTGGCCCTAAGATGAAGTATCGTCATTCAAAAAGTTTAGGAAAGATGGTGTTTGATGAGTATAGACACCTTCTTCCTAAGAACCATAGGTATCGTACTACTGAAAAACATCTTTTCAATGGGAAAGAAGAGAATGGTTTAAAACCACGAAGAATGACACCTCACCTATGGAGGTTGGAATATAATAGAAATCGTCAAGGTACTCAATTTCATAATGTATCGTAGATCATGTAATGTTTTGAATGCATATTTTAATCATTGAATTTATTTTACTGTATTTGATAATTATTTTTGTGATTTTTTTTATGCTTCATGAAGGCCACAATCATCATGAAGGTATTAATAATGGGCTTCCACGAGGAATGAAATCTTATCCCGCTCAATTCACGAGGTTTCCCTACTATGAGGATCTAAAAATAGCTCATTTGTTTGATACAATGCATATCAGGAAGAATGTGACTAAAACGTTATGGTGAATCATAGATGGTAGGAGGGACAAAGACAAAATTGTCAAAATTTGTATTGACATTCAGGAAGCCAATCATGCAATGTGAAGTGTGATCCAATATTCAAATAGATCATATGGAGTACTAGACCAAAATAACCTTCCATGTTTATTAACAGAGCAACAAAGAAATGATGTAAAAGATATCATTCAAAGAATTAAATTTCCCATGGGTTTTGCTTCAAACATAAAAAATATCTAAATGAAGAAAGGCGATTTTGGTAGCGTAAAAACACATGATTGGCATACCTTCATTAAGGTAATAATTTTGGTATACATATTTATATATATTGGTCTTATAGATCTTTTATTTTCTTATTTTTGCTTGTCTACTTTGGTCGAAACAAATAACGATTCATTTTGTTGTTACAATATGTTATACCGCTATCTCTCCCAAATGACTTTGACAACAACATCTAACAAGTTATATATGATCTTGGAAAATACATGAGGTAAGACGTAGTTTTGATTTATATGCAAAATGTTCTTTCAAATTATTGTTGTACTTAATGACACATGTTTTACTTGTAATGTAATGTAATATATTATATTATGTTATGT
>ML790137.1:0-28142 GCA_009831015.1 Picea engelmannii | reverse complement strand
TTTGAATGATAGTTTTGAGTGGGTTGTATGCAACTCTTCATAATGAGCAGGTATGAAATGATCATATAGAAAGTGTGAAATAGTGTTATGTATGACATGGTATAATACATATTTTCTCTTGTTGTTAGCTACCATATGAAAGAAAGAAACATATTTTAATTATTCCCTTGAAACTTATCATGTGAATGATTGTGGACTTTCATATAATAGACTAGTCTTAAGTCTATTATGGTAATATTGTTTTTTTTTACATAAGAAAGGGGTTTATATATTAAAACCAATGGTATAACCACTGTAGAGAAAACTTACATAATTCATCCCTGTGATCAGTGCAGGAGATTCAAGATTACAAAAGGGGTTTCCATGCTATAAAGTCCTAGAATTCCCATAACAGCCGAGAGTCCAAAATATAACTAAACTCAGAATAAGAACCAGCTTACAACGTGATTGTTTGAGTTGCATAAGGGCCTATACTCCAACTTACAAAGAAGAGAACTAGAGATCCAAAAAGAACTAATTCCAGGAAAGAGGAATTCGGGATTAAACCTTCCAACTAGGGATGGAGGAGCTTGCACTCGTGGTTGCCTTCCCCTCTGCATCTATCTAGCGGCTTTGTCCTGCATCTTGAATTTCTAGCTTTTCAATTCTTGGTTCCAAATCAACAATTTTGTTGTTAGCTTGCTGAGTTGTGTAGGTGAGAGATTCTACCGCTTCCTCCCTTAGCCGGATTAGATCTTCCTCCATCATTTAGAACCTCTGAACTCCTTCCCCGTCAAGATGGAGCAAGAATCCTCTATGTGTGCTAAGCATGCGTTTCAACCTACGAATTTTGAGTTCCAGGGAGGGTGAGGGATTAGGGGGGGTGGCGAAGTTGGAACTGGACTCCATTGTGAGAGCGATGGACAAAGACCAGGGGGGAGGCCTGGCCGAGGAAAATGGGTAGAGACTAACCGAGGGAAATACTGGGAGCTCAAGCCAGGTGAGAAACTAGACAGAATTGGGAAGGAAAGATGAGCAGGAGCATTTTTCCACCTTCCTAAATTCAATGGTATCTCGTTTGTGTGCCGCCATGGGAGGAGGGGGGGCTTGCGTGAGTGCCATGAGGTAGGGATAAGAGATCTATGCGGAGGTGCAGGAGGGACATGAGGTGAAGGACATGGAGGGGGAGGGGAGGGGATGCAAACAGTGTAGATAAGTACCGTCACACAGGAGAAAGGACAGACAAGGGAGGCAGAGGAGGGCTGCCACGAGTATGACGTCAGGAGGGAACGAATGCCACTTGCCCCGAGAGGCTCAACTAAGTGCTTGCTGGGTATCGCTAAGGGAGAGGGATGAAAACAAAAGTTCCATTTAGGGAGAGCTGACCCCAGCTCAAGTGGGTGGCGGCTTTGGCAGCTTGGTCGGATTCAACGTTGAGATGATGGAGCACATGAAAGAAGTCAATTTTTTGGAAGGAGTAGGAGAGCCGCATGATTTTCTTGAGAATGTGGCATAGATTCATTTGAGTAAGCAAGGTGTTGGTGACCATAGCTTGAATTAAAATCTGGGAGTCACCTATCACCGTTATTTCTCTGATTTCTAGCTTCTGGGCTTGGATAAGTCCTTTCCAAAGGATTAGATCTTCTTCTATATTATTGGATTCGACTCCAAGCCCCCAAGAGTAGTATAATTCTCGTAGTTCACCAGATTTCGTGATCCTTAGTGAGAGGAGGGGGGGCTTTGAGGTATGGAGCAAGGCTATGGATCCAATATTTATTGGGGGAGTTGAGAGAAAGGGATTTGGTGCAAGGCCAAAGGTAGGAGAGGCAGTCTCCCAGTAGGGTTTTGGCTTTGGCAGAAACGATGTTGGGCGAAGCGGTTAGATTTCTGAAGATTGTGGAGTTTCTTTCGAGCCAAATTTTCCAAAGGATGAATTTAGGGAGGGACATCCAGGAGCACTTGGTTTGAGGGTTGGCCTTGAGAGGGAAAGGACAAAGGGTGGCCCAGGTTTTTAGCAGAGTGGGTATGTCAGGAGGGAGTTGGTCAGAAGGGATCCCTCCTAGTAGGGCATGCCGCCAGACTTCTTTTGCAAAGGGGAAATTGAGGAGTAGATGGTCAGTAGATTATTCAAGGATTTAACAGAGAGGGCATCAGATTCTAGGTTTAGCGGCTCAGATAAGTCCTAGCACTTCGACTTCATTAATTGCCATTAAAATAATAGTAATGGAACACATATCAATTAAAAAAATATTATGGTAATATTAATATTAATATCAAAATTGCAGCCTAGAATAATTTTTTATTTTATTTTTTAAATAAATATTGGTCATCGCAATTGCGACGCCAACCTTAATTGTTGCGACAGTTTTGTTGTATAAACAACGAAAAGATGTCGTTGCCTGTGCGAAGACAACTTCAATAGTTGTGATTGTTGTGCTATATAAAAACAAAAAGTTGTCGTCGCGTGTGCTCCGACAACTTCAATTGTTGCGACAATTGTATTATATAAAAATGAAAAGTTATCATTGCACGTGCGATGACAACTTCAATTGTTGTGACAGTTTTTATGTATAAAAACGAAAAGTTCTTGTCACAGGTGCGACTACAACTTCAATTGATGAAATGGTTTTGTTATATAAACAACAAAAAGTTGTCATCGCACATACGACGATAGCTTCAATTGATACGACGATTTTTCTATGTAAACAACGAAAAGTTACCGTCGCCAGTGCGACGACTGATTAAATTATTGCGATAGATTTTCTATATAAACCATGAAAGTTGTTGTCGCAATGGGCATCGTAATTGAGACAAAATGTTGGTTTCACATAGTTTGCCTATATTATCGTATTGGCGACGATATTTCTTTTTTGTCGCAATTGCCTATGCTATCACTCTTGCGAAGTTTGTTCAATTTCATCGCAATTGCCATGTGACATAAAATGACGTTTAAAAGACTCCTGATTCATCGCAATGTCAACGACATAACGTCACAAGAGCGTCAAAAAAGCCGTCGCAAAATGACCCAAATATGCTAGTGGGACTGGTTAACAGGGTAAATCTATTGGGTGATCTTGGCATTTACTGAGTAGGTTGGTCAAGGATGTGGCTGACTCCAGACCTTACCATTTAACGAATGAGAATCTTGGCGTGAATACCGATGGCATCTTCACGTATCACGGCTTTATGGTTTAACAAAATTCGAACGGGTTACTTTAGCAGTAATAAAGGCTATGACTGGAATGGGTTTGTGTGGAACACGGACTAGGATTGCATCTGTATTCACTCTCCCTCTGACCACAAAGGGTTCCCCGTCACATTTAATGATTGTCATTAATAGATTCGTGGCTCTTTTGATCCTACATTGCTGAGTAAGCATTTCTGCACCAAAACAACACTTAGATAAAAAAATGAACTACATGTTGTGACGCAACAATGCACTCTTTGAATTTATTAACTAAATTCACAGAAATTGCAGAAAATTCAAATATAGCTACTATACATGCTCCTTTGTACTAGAGCAACTATCCTTTAGCTCAGTTATGGGACATATATGGTTTCAGGCGAGTGTCATTCACCCATCTTGGGAAAAGTATCCCATCTAGTTGCGTGAGTTTGAATGCTCCATAAGGTCATATCTCCATAACTATAAATAGTCCCAACCAATGCATGCCCAACTTGCCTGGATGTTTCTGGTATCGACTGTCATAAAGCAGGACCTTATCTCATTGCGCAAATGCTTTAGTATTAATGTGTCTGTCATGCCAATATTTTTACCTTGCTTTCTCAACTGATTGATGAAAGTCTGCTAAAAACCTGGTCTCTTCAAGTTCCTACAATTCCATAAGGCTCTACGCAACTGATTCATCCTCCGACATGTGTGTAATATGTGCAATGTATAGACTTGGGGTAATGAATTATGTAGGTACCACAACCTCTTTCTGATAGACTAGGTAAAATTGAGTATACTTGTGGATTTTCTTTGTGGTTGTCCTGTAAGCCCATAAAACTGTTGGGTCTCTATGATCACAACCCTCCATATTTTCACAACAATCCTTCGTTAATCCTCTCTCCAAAATCTTGTGAAATGCCTCCACTGTGCCATTAGCTTGTGGATGGTAGGGGATACTTTTATGATGTTGGATCAAAAACTTTGTTGTAATATTTGTTATTATACTACTGATAAAATGACCACCCTAATCACTGGTCAGATTCCTAGGACATCTAAACTGAGTGATAATATTTTCAAAAATGAACCTAGCAGCAGTATCAGTCAAGAAATACTAGACATTTGGTTCCTCAAACCACCATGTAAGGTAATCAATTGCGGTAATGATATACTTGGCCTTTGAATGCTTAGATGTGGGGTTGATCGACCCAATGAATTCGACCACACATTTCTCGAATTCTTGCAGAGCTCACACTGGCTAAAGAGGAAATGCATCTCGTCGTGATGCCTTTCCCACTCTTTGACAGACGTCGCAATATCTAGCATATTCCTTTGGATCTTTGAAGATCTTGGCCCACCATAATCCAACTTGGAGGACCTTTTGCACAATGGCCTTTCCTCCAACATGGCATCCCGCAACTCCACTGTGGCACTCCCACAATATGTCATGTCTCTCATGGTCTAAGACACACGTCCTGAGGATGCTTTCTAGGCCCAACTTATACAATTTCCCTACAATCAATTGATACTCCAATGCTCTAACCACCATATGAGGTTTCTAAGTTGTGGAGTAGGTTTTTTGGCAGGCCCCTCTACTTAAGAAGACCTTTATGTCTTCCAGGTATTCTGGTGTGGCCTCAACCTAAAACAGGTCTGCATCTGGGAGATGATCATTGACTTATCCGCCACTTTCTTCTGACTCTAATATAGACAGGTGATCAAGCCCCAAGTTGCATCTTCCAGGTTTATTAATCACCTCAAATGAAAATTACTGAAACAATAACAACCATCGACAAATTCTTCCTTCCAGAACAAGCTTGTTAACTAGATATTTTAACGTAGAATGGTCAGTAAAGAACTTAGAATGAGATCCTAACAAGTAATGTCTAAAATTATGTAAGGTGTAAATCATAGCTAAACTCTCCCTTTCTGTGGTTGTATAGTTATGCTCAGCTTCCGACAACTTCCTGCTAGTAAAGTAGATGGAATGATCCATGGCTCCATCTTCTGGTTGCACTAAGATGGCTCCTAGGGCAATACCTGATGCATCTACATGCACATGAAATTCATTTTCCTAGTTTGGATATATAAGAATAGGTGTTGTGTTGATATTTTCCTTTAGGATATCGAATGATTTATCACACTTTGGGGTCCACTAGAACACTTTTGACTTCTTTAGTACATTTTCCAGGGGTGTAGTAATGTTTGCATACCTTCTGATAAACTTGTGATAGTACCCTGTGTGCCCTAGTGTGGAGCGCAATTGCTTAGCACTCATAGGTGGAGGCATGTTCACAATAATCACAAATTTGGTTGGGTTTACTAGTACTCCTTCTCTATATACTATGTGGCCTAACAAATTTCCATGTGGCACACAGAAGATACATTTCCTGAGGTTCAAGGATATTTTCAATTCCCTACATCTATCAAACATTAGACGTAGTAGCACTACATTTTCTTTGAGTAGACTGTATACTGTCCAATCATCCATATAAACTTCTATAAACTTGTGAATAAATTATCGGAAAGCTGCTATTACGATCCAGGAGAAAAATGCAGGGGCATTCTTTAGGCCGAAGGGCATCACATTATATGCAAATGACCCCCATTCTGTTATGAATGTGGTCTTTTTCTTGTCTTCTTCAACAATCCTTACTTGGTGATGCCTTGAAAATCCATCTGTAAATGAGTAAGATTCTTTCCCCACAACATGTTCTAACACCTCATCAACAAAAGGTGTTGGGAAAGGGTCATGCACATAGGAAGTGTTAAGGCTTATGTAGTCTACACACACCCTAATGTCCTATGTACCTTTATTTCTCTGGATGACTATTGGACTAACCCATTCTGCTTCTTCCACTACAAAAATGAGTCCAACCTCCAACATCTTGTCTATTTCCCTCTTAACCTTCTCTTTCACTCCGGGGTTAAGGTGATATGGTATATGCCTCACAGGATTTGATCTTGGTTTTAGTTCAATTCTCATCTCTCCCATAGATCCTTTAATCCCTTTTATCTCTGAGAGTGTCTTTGGGAACAAGTCCTCATACTCACACAACATGCTATGTATTTCTTGGCTAGTTTGATCATCCCAGTAATCTCCTACCATAGATATATTAGGTTTCTTTGTAGTTCCTATGTTGAATTTACACAACTTCAAGGGATAATTATAAGAACCGTCAGTCTGGCTAGTTATAATTTTCTGGATTTCTCTGCTTCCTTCTATTTCCTTAATGGCTAAATTTCTCAATTATTCTAAGTCATCTGGGATTTCCAAATCCTTTTCAATATTATAGCATTATATAGGTACCTTTTTCAATTTTAGGTGAACGTTAGACTGGAGTGATTGGATATGATTTGTACATACCACTAGGTCTGATTTCCGTTCACCAGCATCAGTAAAAAGGAATTCTTTAATTCTTTGCAAGACTATCTTAAGCTCAGGGTACTTACTTGTAAATGAGAATTCCTTGCAAAATTGATCTGCCAATGTTTCCAGTTGCTGGTTTGTCTTCTGGTTTCTTCATGCATGTACCAAGATTTAGAAATCAGACCTAGCGAATGGGGAAATACTTGAACCCACAAGCGTGATTGTATTTCCGTAAGTTGCCACTATCTTACACATTGTTCAATATGTGATTTAGGATCAAAATGTCCATTGAACAATTGCACAACTTGGAAGTTTGTCCACATATCTAATTCCAGCTACTCCTTATCTTGAAATATATATCATATAGCTTGCTTCTCATCCTCCAAGTTCTTAATTCAGGCTTTGTGACTAGTCCACCATCTAGCAGGGGTTTCCTGGAGGGATAAGTCCAAAACTAAGATCCTTTGATCCTCCTCTATCTTTTCTTCCATGCTGACCAGAAAGTTGTCAAGTTTTGAGGTACCATTGTATATCATGTGTTCTTTGACCTTGGTTCCAACCCATCTAGTTGCTCTGATAGTTGCACATCTTCTTGAAAATATTTCATATGAAACTTGCTGCCAACTATCAAATTCTAGTTATGAATCTTTGTCCGTCGATTGTATGCTCCTCCAACTTACTGATCCATCAACAGTAGGATTTATGTAGTCTTCTCTCGTTCTTGTTGTTACAACATACAACTGATCCAAGTTCTCTCCTTCCATATTGTTGTCTATTGGCTCCGTTTATCGAGGGCCTACATATGGATCCAAGGGTTGAACTACTTTTATTCCATCTTCCTCGAATGTCATAGTGTATTTCTTTAGGTCAATCAATGCATAGTTGTCGTAAGCCCAATCAATACCAGGTAGTGCAGGATAAGGGTCCTTATCCCCCATGATTTTGATCACCTCAAAATCAAATACAGTCTTTACTCCCACAACATCTATTTCCACATTCTCCAGTCTTGCTATTGGAAAAACACAGTATTAATTGGCCATTATTAACTAGATTAGGGAATATGTCAACTGGGGTTTTCCTAGAGCTTCCCAAGTATTTTTAGGTAGTATATTAACATCAAATCCTAGATCTAACATAACATCCTTAATATCAAACTCATCTAGCTAGGCTACTAATCTAAACTCCTTTTCAATCCATACTTTACTTCTTTACACTCTTTGAGTATTCTTCTCAGGAAGGTCAGTCCTTATTCTAATTTATGGAGATTCTTCAGTTCCTAGGAATAGGTACAAGGCATTGCGCAACTTTTTTGTTAGCTGGTCATTCCTAAGAATATCAGAAAATAGTTGAAGCCAAAGGTCAACTACATTTTTTGGTTGCTCAAGTTGTCTCATCGGAACTACAGGGTTTCATGGTGCAGGGGGTGAAGCAAGGAATTGCACGATATTAGGGTAAACGATAGGTTGAAGGAGTTTTTCTGGAATCTCAGGGCCAAGGATATTCTGGAATAATTCTATTGCATTTTTAAAGAATATCTTATGTTTCATAGGATCATACCTATCCTCCTTAGGCACTTCTTTCTCGATCTGAGGTAAATTATTAGCATTTGCACCATTCTTTGCTCCTCTTCGAGTAACGATATTAAGTTTGGGTAGTTGTCCTTTAATGTATCTCTTTATTTATGAACTGGTAATATTAGTTCCTCGTTGTCGTACTCGATCTTCCCATTTTTCAATTATCTCTGGGTAGTCTTCAGTTGCGTTCCCATTGGTCCTGTAGTGAGAGCACCATGGTTGCCTCGGGTGAGGGAAATCTCTAGCTATGTGGCCTTTCTCATCACAGTTGTAGCATCTACTTGGTCCTCTTCCCCTGATTCTTCCTCCTTTGAATTCTCCTCCAACTCCACCTCCTCGAACTCTTCCCAGTCCCTCAAGGGTTTCATTCACCCTGAATGATGTTCGATCCAGTCTATCTGCAAGTGCATCCAATTCTCTACACTAGTTTGTAGCATGTGTGGTAGATGTGCAAAACTCACAGTGCACAATATTTGGTATTGTTGAATACTTCTGAATAATGGGGCATTGTCTTCACCCATGCCTATGGATTCGATAAATATAACAATACTCAACTAAAGGTGCTTCTTGATTACTTGGAAAAGCATGATACATGGTAGGGGTATGGAATGGTAAATTCACAGATACTTGTGCAACTCTTCCCATGGATCCTAGTGAGGATCCCATCGGATTCTGAGGAGGTCCCATCCCCCTCATTTGAGGACATTTATTCACCAAGTGTCCTTCTGTGTAGCATCCAGTACACTAGACTTGTGGTCATCCTGTTCTGGGTATCGTCAGTTCTTGAATGTTCTCTGTGAGCGCTAATATTTTCCCTTGTAGTTGCGCCAAATTTGCATCTTCTAGGGGTCTGGTCACTCGTAGGCTCCCAGGATATCCTACCATGGATTCAATCTTCATTTATTGTTCCAAGGAATCTATCAAAGTGTTTATCCGTTGTTTCGTTCACGAAATTCGTGTCAGAGGTAGAAATCCATGGATATACCATTCTCTTTGATTTTACTCATGAATTGGATGCACTAACCTCCCTATAGCATATTTAAACTTATGACTATATTCCTAGGCCGATTTGCCTTCCCTTTGCTGAATTTCGTGCAACTCAGACATAGCTTGTTGCTCTGACCAAGGCATCTTAAACTCTGCTATGAATTTTGTGTGTACCTGGTCAAGAGTGAACACTTGTCCTTGCACTCCCAGTACTCCTGGCTCAATGGCCTTCATGTACCATTTGAGAGAATGACCTCTCAAGGTAGTCTGGAACTTAACCAATTTATTCGCATCTAGAGTTCCTCTGGACCTCCAGATTGCCTCACATAAGAACCAATGTTGCTCAACATCCTCATCTCCCTTACCCAAAAATTATGGGTATCTAGGAATCGAAACTCATGCATTACCAACCATTTTTGATATTACGGCTCCTACCAATATAAACCCTAACGGTCCTGGTTGCGACCTACCAGGGGATCCTAGTATCCTCCCAGTATTAATGCTTCCCGGTTGTGACTGACTAACTGACTGTAATGGAACATGAATAACATAAGAAGGTAGTATAGAATTTACCACTTGTATAGAAGACACTTGGGGTATGGGTGATTCGAAGTTGGTACCACTAGCTTCGAGGTAGGTTTGTTTGATCTGGGGGGTCTTGTTCTCATCCTCTAGAGTGGTCTCTTCAGCTAGATTCCTGATCTTTCCTGGCATCAAGGATGAATCTTCTCTCTCTTCTTCAATATCCATGTCGGCTTCCTTTTCTCATGCTTTCACACCTTCTTATTCTTGTCCACCCTCTTGTGGAATTCTTTCTCTCTACGCTTCTCTCTCATTTAACCTTTGACTAGCCAGTCTTTACTGTCTTCTTATCTTTTGCAACTCTTCCAATTGTCCTTCCTCGACTTCTCATGGTCCAACTTCTTTCCGCAACTTCTTGAACTATTTTATTGCTTTCTTTATCTTACCGCGCTACCATTTAGAACTATGATGATGATTTTCAAGGCTTGCTCATCCCTTGAGTCCATTTCTTGTTGCTCCCTAGTTTTTCAAAGAACTCTCTCCCCTCTCTCAGGCCATGACTCGACCTGAAACTCACCCCACCCCAAGAGAGGGTGTTTACACTACCATATCAGTCGGGGACATAGTCAACATCCCCTCCTCCATCAAGAAAACCTTAATCCACAAGGGGATTTCTCTCAATAGTCTTCCCCTTCTGTATTTCTTGAAATCCACTTCTACCCGTGAAAATATTGATGATTCTCAACTGTGAACTTGATATTGTGTCCTTATAGTGTTGTATTGGCCCAGAAATCGATTTCTCACATTGTTGGACAATCCAACCGATGAAGTGGTGCGATATTTTCTGTATCCCAAGCGCAGATATTCTTGACTTGTTCTTGGAATTCTAGAGGTTCTTGGAGCCTATCTATCCAGTGAAAAATCTCTTCTGGGAACTTAACCTAGAATATCTCGTATTGGTCACTCGATATTTCTTTATAAAAGACAACCTCCCGTGTATGTTTCACATATTTTCCTTTCAAATCCACTTCTTTCCATATGAAGGCATCACAACTTCTCTCCCACCACTGGTGAATATCGGATCTATGAATCTGTGGAATCATTCTCCCTATAGGTTCCATTTTAACGTGGGTCCCAACAACTGAACGATTTTGTTGGCGCATAATTGATCATACCAAGGTCCTTCTCAGGTTACCAACAAAAGACATCTATTAGTCTAGAGCACTAGATTTTTCATCTTTTCTGAAGATAAGAAGTCTCACCCGAAGTGCAACCAAGACAATAAGATAGGGAAGGGGAGGGAGAATACTTAGGTGGGTTTCTAGAATCTTCAAGATTCACTATAACCTTGCACAAGACATAATAACCATAGAAAAAATATGAAATCATGCATACTGCAAATAAAGACAATCAAGTTGTGGAAGAATTTGTAAATAGAAACAACGCACTGATCTTATCAAACATAAAGAAATAAAGTACATAGACGATTATAAGAATAAACACATAATGACACAGTATATTTCGAAATTTTAGGTCCTTCCATATATTATCAAAAGAGATTCTCAGATACAATCTCAAATATACAAATCAATACTTTGTTACAAGACTCTAGCTCCAGACTCATGTCTTAGAGCTCTATCTACCCTTTCCCCCAAAATGTATACAATTTACAATTACAAAACCTTTAATCTTTCTGCGCCCTCTATACCATCTATGACAAAGCCCAACAAACAACCAACTAACTTTTTTACAATCATATGCATGTCATACATATAGGCTGAGTGGGATCTTCTTGCTTTAGACTCTGTGTGATTTCTTATTCTTGTTTTGTTGTAACTTCCTTTTCCTTTCTAGTGTTTCATTGTCCCTTTTTGCAATCGTTTTTTGCTTCTTTTCTTGCCCCACTGTCCAGCTTCTTTGTGGCTTGTGCAACTCGTGTTTGACCAAAATTGGGACTGTAGTCCTCCTTGCACAACTTCTAACCAAAAATGAAGGGCCCAACAACATCTCTTCTCAGAGATAAGCTGCCACCATTCTAGCGAGTTTTCCACTCTGTATTTTTATAGTCTTTGTACATTTTCTCTCATTAATAGAGAATTGTGTATTAATGTATCTATGTATTTATGGTTGCATCTCTGATACATTTCTTTTATATTATTGGATATCCGAGATATCTTTGTACATTGATTTATTATATCTCCACTCTCATTTCGTTCCGAAAATAATCTGGATCAAACATGGAACCTAGTTTTGTTGGTGATTGACTACAAAAGGCCAAGTGTTTTATGTCCCAAGTTATTACAAAAAGGTATACAACAAGTTGGGATCTTTCTGCACACACTAAAGAGAATTGGAAGGGAATAACACTCTAAGAGATTTTTGAGCAAAGGAGTGTGTCTTCCTTGTGTTGTATGGGGCAATGGAAGAGAATTCCATGGTTGGTTTGAGTGTCAGAAGAGGTCCTTAAGAGCTCTTTATTGATTAGGTTAGATTGTCATAAGAGTAATGGCTTACATTGAGTTATTTAAGAGCCCCCTAAGAGGTTCCTTCACCTTGATGGTATCATGTTCAAGCTTGGGGGTGAAATCCATAGTCGATTCCTACCACTAGGTGGGAAATCACTAGTTTGGTGGACATGGCTTTAATTACAGACAAGTATTCATGGTTGTTTTCCCATGGAATGCTTTTTTGTTTTGCTAATGCATTGAATTTATTGGGCAACAAAACAATTTTAAATATGTGTTATTATTTCCATTTCTATTCTATAAATGCAGATGAATTCTATATTACATTGTTTTTAAAGGTTAAGTTCATAGGCTCTTAGACAACTTATGAGGCAAAATAAATTTGTGGGTAGTGTTGGATGGCCAAGAAAGGGCATTTGGGGACACTATAAAATCATAATAGAGCAATTTGAAGTTGTTCTATAGTACCCAATTTCCTCATCAATGGTAAAGAGGGGCTTGGGTATATGAAAACATGTTATCGTAACTTTGGTTTCAATAGTGAATCTTTTATGGGAAAACAATCTAAGTGTTTGGTTGGGATATACAATTTGTTGGCCAACCATTTGACAAAAAGCCTCAATGAACACTACATTGATTTTATTATGCTAAATGATTTTAAGGATGAGCCAATGATTAATAGCCATAAGATATGCCATGAATGATCCTTTGGGTTTGTTTATGGAGTAAATATGGTATGATTATGAGAAATCAATGCTCAAATTTCATAGAGTAGAATAAAATGTAGTTTCTTGTAAATCCCTAATGGGATTTAATACTTAAAAATCTATTGAGTGTGCAATATTTTATGATTTGAGAAGGCTCACATATGAAAATGGCATGCAATGTGAAATAAGTTGTGGATATTTAATAAGGTTCAAGTTCCACTTCATAAAATAATGTAAACATGTAGGTTTCCAATGAGTTTTAGGTATCAACCTTCATGAATTGTAAGTTTTTGTAGCTTTTCAATCATGAATTCAACCCTCAAATTCAATGGATGTTGTTGATGGGGAATTCAACCTTCAAATTCAATGGATGTTGTTGGGAAATGTTCTTGTAATAGGTTGAGAGGTTGAAAGACCAGTTCTAGGAAAGCATAATTTGGTAAAAAAGCAAGTTACAAGGACCATTTGATTTTGCAGGTTCATGCAAGGTTCACAACGATGAATGAAAGTTATCCCTAATAGAGAAATGGACATATTTGATTAAGTGTAGAAATGAATAGGCATATGAGTATGGTCATTCAAATGAATTTTAGGTGAGATCAAAAGCTAAATGTTTCATAAATTGCAAACTCAATGCAACTCTCAAAACCTAATTTTGACATCCACAACTATGAAAACTTTTAGTTTAACTCCCTCGCCAATAAAGCACGTCATAATTTTTTAATTATGAACAACTTGAAAATTACATTGAAGTTGGGCCTACAACCACCCATGGGGAAGGTTGTTTCATTCTCTCTACATTACAAAATGAATATTTTTTTAGATGGTGTTTTCATAATGAAAGTAACATGATTTGAAACTAAATAACGTTTCAAATAGATGAATAAGTTTGAGATTATTTTCTAATTTTTTCAAATAGATTTTTTTTTAATTTTTTTTATTTTAAATTTGAATTTTTATTTAAAAAAATCACACAAAATATTTTTAATGATTCAAGGTTTCACACTTAGTCTTTCAAACTTTTGACTCTATGATTTACAAAAACTTTTTATTCCTGAAAAAGGTTTTTATTCCTAAACTCTTGTGGTACTATGCTTAAATTCATGTATAAAAAAATCACAATATTAAACCAACAAAATACCTATAAAAAGATGTGGAAATTTTTCTTAAGTACATGAGAGACAACTCTTTATTATGAACTTTGACTAATTAAAATTCCTCATTGGCAAACTCTTCCCATTTTCTTAAATTCACCTATAAAATGTTTAGAAACTACCACAAACAAAAAAACATGTAAACAGATTAGAAACCATTGTTAATACATCTCATTTTTCTCAATCTTTTCTCTATGAAAGACCCAAAAGATCACTTCATGAAAAAGTGAAATTTCAACTCATATTTACTTTTTATGATATTATTATTTTCCTTTAACACAATAGCTAAACTATTAAAATTTATCATTTTTAATTCCTTTTATAATATCAGAAATTTCCTTTAACACAATAAGCCTTTATAATATTGAGAAGAAAGCTAAACTATTAAAATTTATCAATTTTTAATGCCTTTTATAATATCAGAAATTTCCTTTAACACAATAAGCCATTAAGCCTTTATAATATTGAGAAGAATGCTAAGAAGAAACCATAGAAA
The DNA here is from genome assembly GCA_009831015.1 of Picea engelmannii. Taxonomy (NCBI): domain Eukaryota; kingdom Viridiplantae; phylum Streptophyta; class Pinopsida; order Pinales; family Pinaceae; genus Picea; species Picea engelmannii. The sequence goes on along the minus strand of ML790137.1, from coordinate 13,719 downwards.
CCTTTTTGAATTCCCGCTTTTTAATGCCTTTAAAATATTGGGAAGAATGCTAAGAAGAAACCATACAAACCTTTCTGAATAACTTTCATAGATTGTAACTTCTACAATTTCACCAAGAGGGCACGTTTGTAACTATGGGTTTCTATTTTCTTCGTATATTCATGTCATATCACAAATAGAATTTAAATAAAACTATTTTATCAAAAATATATATAATGTTTATTAACATAATAAGTATAAGAATTTGCTCAAGGGGTGTAGAACAATTGGTAATGGAGTGTGTTCTTAAGGAATTTTGTTATGAAGTTATTAGTTTTAAACTCTAGATTTATCTTGTGTAGTGTTTGAGGGGTAAAGTTAGCATGTTTGGAGGTTATAGTGATAGTAGTTAGATAACACAATCCTTGTCAATGGAATACGTACAATACTAGTTGTTGATTCTACCAGTCACGAAAAAAAATTACAAAAACTTAATCTAACCAATCTAAACCCTATAATTAATATGGTTTTAGACAATATGACCAAGATTTTGAATTTATTTTTAGGCTTTTTTTTCCAATATAAAATTCGCTCGAAATTATATTAATGTATAATCTCATTTACATCTCCAAGAAATTATTAATCAACCAGCACACATGCTGCAAGCAAGGATTCTCAATCAACTAGCACACAGGTTGCAAGCAAGGATTCTTAATCAACCAATACATAGGCTGCAAAATGTGAGACAAAACCAGGGATAAACCCCAACAAAAACCCGAAAAGATCTAAACCAGAAGCCGCATGCCCCCAAAGGACCTCAAAGCTCTAGTCCAATACCCCTTCAAGACAAGGAGGAAGAGGAGCCAGAATAGAAGACGAAAAACCACGAAAATCATTACAACTAGCTTTGGCAGACACAGGGAGAAACTCAACCTCGAAACATAGGCAGCCTCTGCAGATGAATCCTTCACCAAACGCAAAGTCGCACGCCCACATTTTTCGTTGAAGCCACCCCTCCGCAGAGCCCACAAGAAAACGACCCTCCAACACCATCGCAAGACCACGCTCGCCCAAAACCCTGTTGTGTCGTGTCATAGAACCTACTCACCTTTGGCTGTGACCCTGGCCCTCGCCCGTGCTCACCATAGAATTTCCCTTCACCCTCGCTCCCCCTCCCCCTCCCCCTCCCTTTCCTTCGCCATGGATTATGGGATGAGGCTAACAAACCCTAGCCGCAGAGCCCTGGAACGCCGGTACCCCTACCTTCTACCTTGTTGAGTCACTGCGTACCAACCTCAAATTTATTTTTAAACTTAGGGGAATGAAAGAAACATAATGATATGAGCAAGAGGTTTAGAAAATATATAAAAAGGAAAAGATCAAATATACTTTAATAAATAAATAATTTTTTTTTTTTTTTTAATTTTAATAATTAAAATTATTTTAGAAAAATCAAATAACAAAATTAAAAAAAAACTAAATTAAAAAATACACATTTAAATAAAATTTTCAAATAAGAAAATAATTCAAAATTAAAATAATTATAACTATCATAACTGATCTAGAATAAGAAAATTTTTATAGAGGTTTACCCAAAACCCTTTCACCATTCTTGACACCAAACTTAAAACTTAAAACAATAAGCAATCTAAAATTATTATTTAGATTTTAAAAAAATGATTTTATTCATGTTAATTTGATTTAATTTATTTATAAGTATTAAGTATTTAATGATAAACTCATAAATAATATAAATAATTGCAAGTAACTCATACTCTTAAAGTTTAATAGATCATCGTCATCATCATTAGATTTGGATGATTAAGAACATATGTTTCCTCATAAAAAGTCACAAATTCAAATCTAGAGGGGGTAGGGTATATACACCTCCTTAGATTTTATTTCTCAAAATTGTTAGGGATCTCATACATCAATTTAGTGTCTCTCTTTATCGTAACCTTAAAAATAGATTATTATTATTATTATTATTATAATAACAATGTTTGTTAAATTAAAAATAATAAGAATAATATTTATAAAAATAAAAATAAAGGAAGCTTAATATATGGAGATATTAATAATTACTATATATATATATATATATATATATATATATATATATATATATTAAAAATATATATTGGTTTGAATTTGTTTTGTTTTAATTTTTCTTATCTTTAATTAATACATCACCAAAACAATGTAATAGTTACAAAGGTAGTAATATATGGAGGTCTTAATATATTACAAAATATATTAATATATTTTATAATAAAATTATTTTATAATATTTTAATATTAATGTATTAAATTTGAATAAATCCATCTTAATTCTGGATTTATCAAACGTTTAAAAAAATCAAATTTATGGAGGTACAAACCTTTTTTTGAGTGAAAAAATTTAAGAAGGATTAAAGATTAAAATAAATATATACTAATACTTAACAAATTTATTCCTACCATCTTTTATTGCATGCAACAATTATAAACGTTAACAATTTCTAAATGCTAAAAAAATATATATAATGATTATAATATATATAATGATTACAATATATGGATAATCAAATATAAGTTAATTCAATGTCAATTTAGTGAAGTTCAATGTCAATTTAGTGAAGATTTGGCCAACTTTAATGTTTGAGAGATTTAGTAACCCATTATGGTCCTTCATTGACTTTTATATATGAGATCACCTCGTCTATTTAAAACTAATGGTCCAGAAACAATCATTGTCACTATTGAAAATGACGCTAACCGCTCTCGGCAGCAGCCGCTTCCACCAGGACTTTCTTTCTCACAGGCTCGAAGAGTTAAAACCTCTTCCAACTCCTCTCGAGAGTCCTCTACCCACAGTTCTCCTTTCGGCGATCTCCCCTTCGCTTATCGGGAAATTGGGTTTCGCGGTATCGCGAACCTGTGTGCACGTTCTTGTGCAACTCCAAACCCCGAACCCCGATGGGTCAACGGGTCAACACTTCCGTATATCGGGGATTTCCCTATCAGGAAATCGGCAATTGTAATGTTGTGATTTTCTTGCCCCACAAAACCCCGAACTCCGAATTCCGATGCACGTGTGCTGTCTCCATCACGTCACCTCTTCCTCCGTATATCGGGGATCGCGTGATCGGGATTTCTCCGGTCGAAATTCCTTTGCAACGTAAATCTCCGAATGCCGAACCCCGACCTCCCGGGATCTCGTGCCACCGGTCCCATGGGATCAACGGTTCCGATTAATTCAGGGAATCGCTACTCACGATTTCAATGAGGGTGAAATTCACCTCGTCAACCGCCGAAGCCCGAACCCCGATGGGTTTTGATCCTCCTTGCCTGCACTTGAGGATTAAGCCTCGTGCCGCTTCTCCCAGATCCAATGGTTAGTGGGACTTCGCTAATCCTTCCCGCGAATCCTGGTCATTGATTCTTCGCCTTGAAGATCTCCTCCACTTCAAAGCTCCTTCCTGGTTGGAACTCCTCCTGGGTCTGTTCCCACTATAATGAGAAGGAACTACTCCTCCTGAGCTTTGCCAACTCTGACTTCTTCCGGGATTTCTGCGCAAACTGCTTGCGTTCGACCTTCAAACACTCACAAGTGTTGAACTCGCCCAGACTCTGTGCACTCCTGACACCAGCAGTCCTGTCTTCCTTTCCTCAGACTCGCTTCTGAGACCTCCAATCCGGCCTGTACTTCCCTTACACGACTCGAATAACCCAATTCAACTCTGGGCAAAAGAGAATAAGAGTTTAACTGTCTGGCCTCATCAACACACTCTATGCGGATGAATTCAACTGCACTCTATGCAGGAATCTCCAAGCTCAGACCGAGGAACAATTGAAACTTATTCTCCTCTTTCACACAGATTTCAAATCAACTATGAAATCACATACGCAGCATATCAAAGCAAATGCATATAAGGAAACAAACATTCACAAGAATATAAGCAACATACACAGAGAAAATAGAACCAGTCATGAAATTGAATCAAAAGCTCTTTCTATTAATCCAATCTGTACATGAGGGCTCTCCACAAGTTCTTTGCTCTGCTCTTCTCTTCTTGCTCCTGAATGAATGAATAATACAATAATACAAAGGAGGGTGCCTATATTCCGTTTGCCCTCTCGAATTCTACAACTATCAAATCTACAATTAATTCCTATCTAACAGCATTAAATTTAATAAATGCCTTCCTATCTACAATACAATACAAGTGCGCTTCATTACATTTACTCATAAATGCTTGGCGCAACCACATCAAGGTGAAATTCAAAAAGAAGTTGCTGGCTTGTCCAGCTGTCTTTTCCTGCTCCACGCGCTGGCTCGCTTGATGAGTGAGCGATGCTCCTGCATCATACTCCTCGGCTCAAAAGATTTCATGGGCTCCTGTCCATGAGCTCCTGCATGGTCTGCCCATGCTTCTGTATAACTGCCTCTGTTTCCCAGCTGGCATCTTCCACTGGGTGATTCTTCCATTTTACCAGGTATTCAAAATACTGCTTTCTTCTGGTCTTTCTGCCCACTCGCTTGTCCAGTATGCACTCCATCTGTGGCTTCTGTGAAACTGGTAATTTTTTCTGCCACTGGACCACTGGTTCCTCAATTCCAGCCTCTGCTTCATCAGCCCTGTATGGGTATAAATCCGAAATATTGAAAATCGGAGATATTCCGATGCCCTCTGGCAACTCAATTTCATATGCATTCTCCCCGAACTTCTTCAGCACTCGGCACGGCCCGATTTTCTTCATCTTGAGCTTGTTATATGTTCCCCTCGGGAACCTTTCTTTCCTCAAGTGCGCCAGAACCATGTCCCCAACTTCAAACTGAAGTTGTCTCTTCCGCTGATCGGATCTACGCTTATACTCCTGATTGGACTTCATCAGTCGCTGCTTCACCTGTGGGTGAAGTTCCTCCATCACTTCAGCGAATTCTTCAGCACGAGCGCTGCTAGTTTCAGCCTGTCCTGACTCCCTGAGCTCAGAAACTCCCCTCGGCTATGTTCCATACAAAATTTGGAATGGACTCTTGCCTGTACTTCGATTCACCGAATCGTTGTACGCGAACTCTACCTGTGGCAATATGTTGTCCCAGCTGCTGTGGTGCTCTATCACCAGGCTTCTCAGTAAATCCCCCAGACTCCTGTTCATCACCTCGGTCTGCCCATCCATCTGCGGGTGATAAGCTGAACTAAATGCTAAGTCTGTCCCTAGCTTCTTCCATAGCGTCCTCCAAAAATGACCTATGAATTTAGTATCCCTGTCCGAGACTATACTTCTCGGTAACCCATGTAACCTAACAATTTCTTTGAAAAACAAGTTCGCGATGTGGGTCGCATTGCTCGTCTTATGACATGGAATAAAATGTGCCATCTTCGAGAACCTGTCTACCACCACGAAGATAGAATCAACTCCTCGCTGTGTTCTCGGCAAACCCAAAACAAAATCCATACTGATTGCCTCCCATGGCCTCTCAGGTATGGGTAATGGCTGATAAAACCCCGTGTTTTTCTTTTGGCCCTTTGAATGTTGACATATCCTGCACCTGTCAACAAATCTCTTTACATATGCTCGCATGCCCCGCCAATAATACGATTTTCTCAGCTTTGCAAATGTTTTGTCATGTCCAAAATGACCTGCTAAGCCCCCACTGTGCTTTTCCTTCATCAAGTTCTCCCTCATGGAGAAATTCGGTATGCACAATTGATTGCCCCTAAACAACAATCCTTCTTGGATCATATACTCCAGCCACGGACTCCGATCCCTGAGAACTGGATTCTCGGCCGCTTCATAAGCTTCCCTGAAGTCTGCATCCTCGGCATACATGTCTTTCAGATTTTCAAAGCCTAAGGTTTTGACCCTGAATTCCTGCAACAACAAACATTTCCTGCTCAAAGCATCAACTACTTTGTTAGCAGTCCCTGAAATGTGCTTTATAACAAACGTAAAAATTTTCATGTACTCTACCCATTTTGCATGCTTCTGGTTCAACTTATCCTGTTGACTCACGAACTGCAATGCATGATTATCACTGTACAATACGAATTATTTGGGTATCAAGTAATGCCTCCACTTCTTTAATGCCTGTATGATGGCATAGAACTCTTTGTCATATGTGGAGTATTTCAACTTTGCATCATCCAACTTCTCGCTGTAATATGCAACAGGTCTGTCATCTTGACTCAAGACCCCTCCAACAACATATCCACTCGCATCACACTTCACTTGAAATGTTTTCTGAAAATTAGGCAACACCAGAATTGGTTGCTCTGTTATCTTCCGCTTCAACAGATTGAAGCTTTTATCAGCCTCTGCTATCTAGTGAAAAAATTTATGCCATTTCTTCACCGTGTCCATCATTGCTGTGCTAATTCCACTAAAATTCCGAATGAATTTCCTGTAGAAACTAGCCAGTCCATGGAAACTTCTCACCTCGAAAACATTTCTCGGCGATGGCCAATTCCTGATTACTTCCACCTTCTTAGGATCCATTTTCAATTCATTCGCTGAAATCACAAAACCCAAATAAATGAGTTATGTCTGCATGAACGAGCACTTCTTCAAATTGATCAGCAGCTTCTCCTGCTGTAGCCTTCTCATTACAATGGCCAAATGTTTCAAGTATTCTGCCGTGGTCTTACTGAAAATCAGTATATCATCCAGGTATACAACCACGAATTTGCCAATGAATTCCCTCAGGACTTCATTCATCAACCTCATAAAAGTGCTCGACGTGTTTGTCAAACCAAATGGAATGACCAGCCATTCATACAAACCCTTGTTTTTCTTGAATGCCATCTTCCATTCATCTCCTTCTCTCATCCAAATCTGGTGATATCCGCTCTTGAGGTCAATCTTCGAAAAATAATTTGCCCCACTCAGGCAATCCATCAGATCATCCATTCTCGGCAGTGGAAATCTGTACCTGATGGTGATTTTATTAATCGCTCTAGAGTCTGTACACATCCTCCAGCCTCCATCCTTCTTTGGACTTAGTACTGTTGGAACAACACATGGACTGAGACTCTCCCTGACCAGTCCTTTGTCCAACAAATCTTGCACTTGCCTTTTGACCTCCTTGTTCTCCTGAGGTGTCAATCTATACGCGGCCTTATTCGGTAAGCTGGCTCCGGGTATGAGATCAATATGGTGACTCACACTCCTCATCGATGGTAACGAACGAGGTAGTTCATCCACGATGATATCAGCGAACTCTCCCAGCAGTTCCCGAATCTCGTCTGGAAAGTCGTCCACTCTTGTGCTTGTCAGAACAATTCTCGGCTTCCTGACAACAAAGAATTGTGGATCTTCATTTTTCTCCATCTCTGTGAGAAGCTCCTTCCCACTCGTGAGAAGTATTGTACTGCTCACTTCCGGCTTCACTTCTTTATCTTTTATTGGAAGCAGTCTTTGGGTTCTCCCATCCTTCTCCAAAGTGTATGTGTTCATCCTCCCGTCATGAACAACATTTCGGTCATACTGCCATGGTCTACCCAGCAATATATGACACACATCCATGGGAATAACATCGCACAGAATCTCATCATGGTAATTCCCAATTTTAAATTTAACTAAGCATTGTTTAGTGACACTTACCCGGTGTCCTTTTTTTAACCACGAGACTTTATATGGACTCGGGTGCTTAGTCGTTTCTAGCTCCATCTTTTCCACCATCTCGGTTGAAACGAGATTATCGGTGCTTCCACTCTCAACTATGACCTTGCATTTCCTGTCCTTGGCTGTGCAAGACGTCCTGAACAGTCTGCTCCTCTGCACTGAGCTTTCCACCTCTTTCTCAGGTGTCAAAAGAATCTTATGCATCCCAAGCAACCTTCCGCTGTCTGCATCTTCTGACTCAGCATCACGCCTCCGTGCCTCAGTGATGTGAGTTTCTCCTCTGTCCACTTTCCTGTCTGGAAAATCCACGGCTTTGTGTCCATCCTTCCCACAGGTAAAACATGTAATGATTCCTCCTCTGCCCCTTCCTCTGCCTCGGGTACGAGGAAATGTGTTCACGTCAGCATATCCGCCACCCTGCTCCGCATGCTGCCTCCTCGGCTCTGCATATTGGTGCCTCTGTTGTGAGGTTCCACCTCTCTCCAGCTTACCCTGAGGTCTCTGCCATTCCTCCTTGGGCTTATGAGTTCTTTCTTGGGAAATTGCCTTGCCTCTGGGCTGACTCCTGCCTCACCCTCGCTGTCCTTGCTTCCAGCTCAGCTTCTCTTCGACGTTCAGAGCCATCTGGTACGCATCCTCAACTGTTCGGATGGTAACCATACTTAATTCATCCTGAATGTCATACCTCAGACCATTCAGGTATCTTGCCACCTTCTCATCATCGCTCTCCCGATGACCTGCTCTAATGTTGAGTCTGTAAAACTCCTCGGTGTACTCCTTCACCGTCATCAGCTTCTGTCTCAGGTTCTGCATTCGCCTGAACAGTGTGATTTGATAATCCCTCGGGATGAATTTCGCCTTCATATTAGCGATCATCCTGTCCCAGCTTTTGATCTTCTATTTTCCTTTGCAATGCCTATCAGCCTGCAATTCATCCCACCATAAGGCCGCATGTCCCTTCAACTTAGTAACAACGTGCCTTACCTTCTTGTCCTCTTCGATATCCTCATAATCGAAGTAGGTGTCGAGTGCTCGGATCCAATCCAGCAACTCTTCTGCATTTAGACTTCCCTCATAGACGGGAATGTCCATCTTGGTCTTCGAACTCATCCTGGCGATGGCTCTAATCAACCTCTCTGTCGAGGCATCCTCTACTGTGACCTCTTCAGCATCATGTCCAGCTTCCTCTTCCACCTTGGAATCGTTGAACTCTCCAGCGCCGACTCCGCGTCTCTGCGCTGTCTCCATCTCCTCAAGCCTTGCTCGGAGATCTCGCATCTGTCGTTCCATTTCTACATTCTCTGCCGGCCTTCCTCTCCTTCGGGCGTCCCTGTCTTCACGATTAGGCGACTACCTCTCTCTTCTGGGTGGCATGGTGTGCTTCTGTCTCTGCTACAGAAAACAGAGATGTACTGGCTCTGATACCACTTGACGCTAACCACTCTCGGCAGTAGCTGCTTCCACGAGGACCTTCTTTCTCACAGGCTCGAAGAGTTAAAACCTCTTCCAACTCCTCTCGGGAGTCCTCTACCCACAGTTCTCCTTTCGGCGATCTCCCCTTCGCTTATCAGGAAATCGAGTTTCGTGGTATCGCGAACCTGTGTGCACGTTCTCGGGCAACTCCAAACCCTGAACCCCGATGGGTCAATGGGTCAACACTTCCGTATATCGGGGATTTCCCTATCGGGAAATCGACAATTGTAATGTTGTGATTTTCTTGCCCCACAAAACCCCGAACTCCAAATTCTGATGCACGTGTGCTGTCTCCGTCACGTCACCTCTTCCTCCGTATATCGAGGATCATGTGATCGTGATTTCTCCGGTCGAAATTCCTTTGCAACGTAAATCTCCGAATGCCGAACCCCGACCTCCCGGGATCTCGTGCCACCGGTCCCGTGGGATCAACAATTCCGATTAATTCGGGGAATCGCTACTCGCGATTTCAATGAGGGTGAACTTCACCTCGTCAACCGCCAGAGCCCGAACCCTGATGGGTTTTGATCCTCCTCGCCTGCACTTGAGGATTAAGCCTCGTGCCGCTTCTCCCAGATCCAATGGTCAGCGGGACTTCGCTAATCCTTCCCGCGAATCCTGTCCGTTGATTCTTCGCCTTGAAGATCTCCTCCACCTCAAAGCTCCTTCCTGGTTGGAACTCCTCCTGGGTCTGTTCCCACTGTAATGAGAAGGAGCTACTCCTCCTGAGCTTTGCCAACTCTGACTTCTTCCGGGATTTCTGCGCAAACTGCTTGCGTTCGACCTTCAAACACTCACAAGTGTTGAACTCACCCAGACTCTGTGCACTCCTGACACCAACAGTCCCGTCTTCCTTTCCTCAGACTCGCTTCTGAGACCTCCAATCCGGCCTGTACTTCCCTTACACGGCTCGAATAACCCAATTCAACTCTGGGCAAAAGAGAATAAGAGTTTAACTGTCTGGCCTCATCAACACACTCTATGCAGATGAATTCAACTGCACTCTATGCAGGAATCTCCAGGATCAGACCGAGGAACAATTGAAACTTATTCTCCTCTTTCACACAGATTTCAAATCAACTATGAAATCACATACGCAGCATATCAAAGCAAATGCATATAAGGAAACAAACATTCACAAGCATATAAGCAACATACACAGAGAAAACAACACCAGTCATGAAATTGAATCAAAAGCTCTTTCTATTAATCTAATCTGTACATGAGGGCTCTCCACAAGTTCTTTTCTCTGCTCTTCTCTTCTTGCTCCTAAATGAATGAATAATACAATAATACAAAGGAGGGTGCCTATATTCCGTTTGCCCTCTCGAATTCTACAACTATCAAATCTACAATTAATTCCTATCTAACAGCATTAAATTTAATAAATGCCTTCCTATCTACAATACAATACAAGTGCGCTTCATTACATTTACTCATAAATGCTTGGCGCAACCACATCAAGGTGAAATTCAAAAAGAAGTTGCTGGCTTGTCCAGCTGTCTTTTCCTGCTCCACGCACTGGCTCGCTTGATGAGTGAGCGATGCTCCTGCATCAGAAAATCAATAAATCAATGAAGAGGCCCTCTGAAAGACATTGAAGCATGAATTGATATGTGGTATATAGTGCACAGAAGTTAACATATAACCTTTTCACAAAGGTATATGTGAGTCATCACATTTAACTTATTGAGCAATGTCCACATATATTTTATTTTATTTTATAATTTTATTTTATAATTATATAATTAGTAAATTTTATTTTATTTTTATTTAATAATTATATAATTAGTAATTTTTTTATAATTTTTCATATTTTTTTAAATTAAAATTAAAAAAAAATAGTATATAAAATAAAACAATTGGTTTTTGACATAAATATATTATGTATTTTTTTCAAAAATACTAAATGTTGTTGGTTTAACATAACTATCATGAAAGAAGTAGTTGGAGTTGTTGTGAGGAAAAAATTGTTAATCTACTCATTTATTTCAAATCCCATTTTGTGACATGTTTTTTCCTAGTGATTCAATTGTTGATGAGCCATATATCATTTATTCATGAATTGTTGATCCAAATCATGGATTTGGTCAATTCAATTAGATTAAGTCTTCTTCCCTCGCATCAAGGGCTAATTTCCCCACTGACTCTAATATCAACCATTTACTTCTTGCCTACATCATTTTCTCATCTATCCTTTTTGTACCTCTCACTATGTCATTGTAATATACTTAAAGAATATTACTATTATGCAATGATGTATAATCATTTTTATTCTACTAGTAGTCATATAGATCAATATTCTATATTTATTATATTGTAATTAATACTAGTCATGCATTTTCGAGAAGGGTGTGACTTATCCTGAACTTATCATCCCTTAAGTGTATTTATATACACCTCCATTGTAATTATTTAATCATCAATATCATATATAATCATACAATAAATAAATATTATTTAAAATGGATATCGGATTTCTTAGTGTTGCATTCCTGAATGATTTCATGAAGTGAACCATCATTTTCACTTCAATTGGTGTCAAACAGATTTTTGTTCGGTATGTGTTATATTATTTGCACGAGTAGTAGTGTCTGAGCGTCTGCGCCGGGCGCGCAGGGGGGTTAGAGGGGGGCTGCAGGGGGGCAGATCCCCCCTCGCGGGGGTTTGGGGGCGCTGTCCCTCAATTTTTTTTTTTCGCATCGGGACCACATTATATTTAGGTGGTTTTTCGGCACATGGTTTCTTTGCCGATGGTTTTCTATTTCCAATTAAGGAATTAAGGTTTTGGACTAATCCATGTCATTGGGTTAGGGTTTTGGATGTCGCTGGCTCCTATATGTATTTTTTATTGTAAACATTGTAACACAATGAATGAATATAGAATATGCTAGTTTTCCCGGTTTGGGTTTCCAAGGGAAAAATCTCTGTGTAATGTTTGTATTTTCCATTGTTTCTTTTCTGTTCTTTTCTAAATATCTGTTTGTAGTAGATATTGTACAAGGTTAGAATTTACATTTGGTATTAGAGCTTTATTGGCTTCAGGGGGACACCTTTGTGGTCAAGGGTTTGGCTCAGGACTATGATAAGCCTTGTTACAGTGGGAGATCTGCGGTACTGTTTTTCAGGTGAAAAGAAATGGCAAGAAATTCGAAGATGGAGATCGAGAAGTTTAATGGGAAAATATTTGAGCTATGGAAGCTCAAGATGGAAGATCTTTTGGTGGACAGAGATCAGTGGATCACGATAGATCCAGGTACTGCACCTACAGGAACTTCTACAGATGACTGGAAAAATATGGATCGGAAGGCAAAGAGCACAATCCGACTGTGTCTCTCCGATTCAGTATTACTGAATGTGTCAGAGGAAGATACAACCAAGGATTTATGGGAAAAGTTGGGGAATTTCTATAAGTTTAAGTCCCTGGAAAATAAACTATTCCTGAGAAAGAAGTTGTATAACTTGAGGATGAGAGATGGAGACTCAATGGAAAAGCATTTGAACACTTTCAATACTATGGTAAGTTAGTTAGTATCTGTTGAGATTAAAATTTCAGATGAAGATAAATGTATCAGTTTGTTATGTTCTTTACCAGACTTATGGGATAGTCTGGTTGTGGCCATAGGTAGTAATACAAATTCTTTGAAGTTTGAAGAAGTAGTCTCATCCTTCTTGTCGAAGGAGATGAGACGAAAGAATATGGAAGGACATAACACAGACGCATTATTTGTAAGAGGACGTTCCCAGGAAAGAAATAGATCTAATTTCTCAAGTGGGAGATCTAAGTCTAAGGGTAGATCTAAATCTCCTGGAAAATTTGTAAGGGTATGTTGGAGGTGTGGAAAAGAAGGGCACTACAAGAAGCAGTGTACATTCAAAGTTGAGAAAAAGAAGGGATCTGAAGAAGCTTCTTCTATAGAAGAAAAGACCTCCAAGGAAGAAGGAGGGGATGTGTACTTGGCCTCTTCAAGCACACATGCAGATCATGAGGCATGGTTGATTGACTCTAGTGCATCCTTTCATAAGACTCCCCACAGGGAGTGGTTCTGCGAATATGAAAAGTATGATGGAGGTAATGTTTTCTTAGGTAATGATTCGACAACCAGAATCATAGGAAGAGGAAGGGTCAAGTTGAGACTCATAGATGGAAGAATTAGAACACTGCCTAGTGTTCTACACATCCCAGGTATGGCCAGAAATTTGATTTTTGTACGCAAAATGGAAGATGCAGGGGTAAAAACAATTTTTGAAAGGGGAACTTGTAGGATGGTTCGAGGAGCAATGGTGTTGATGAAGGGAGTTCGGTTTGGAACTCTGTATAAGATTCTAGGAAGAACTATTAGTGATGGGTGTAATAGCTCCATTGTTCCTGATATTGAAGTTGAAGAAGAAAGAACTCCTACAGTCTTTGGAGAAAAGGTTATGTTGTGGCATCAAAGATTGGGGCATATCGGAGAGAAAGGTCTTCGACTACTACATGGTAAAGGTATGGTTGAAGGTATGTTTAACTTCTCTTTGGATTTTGATTTCTGTGAACATTGTCTATATGGGAAACAAAATCGGGTAAGATTCCCCTCTGGTGCAATGAGGGCAGAAGGAATTTTACAGCTAGTTCACAGTGATGTTTTTGGACCTGTGTCGGTCCCATCATTGGGAAAA
>ML790136.1:624043-637728 GCA_009831015.1 Picea engelmannii | reverse complement strand
CGAGTCGTGTGAATGAAATGAAATGGATGGGGGAAGTACTCAATGGGCATGGGACTCATGATATGCAAGGGTCCATAGTATCTCATTTATGGGTGCCTTTGTGGAGGGTGTGTCGCACCTTCGTCCATAATGCATTTTTCCCAAGCCCATCAATTTCCTTTTATCTTTCTTTCTTTGTATTTTCTTTCAATATAGCATGGGGGGAGTTGGAGGCCACTGCCCTGGCGTGGTGACCAGATATCGGCAATGTCACCCACAAGTACTCTCACGGAAATGAGAAGGTTGGCTCGTGATGAGACCCCCTTTCCCTCAGCCATGTAACTGAGAGCCATTACCCTGGTGTGATGGCCAGAAATGGTAATTTCATACTGTTGGATACACATGGATGTGATAGGCTGGCTCGTGATGAGACCCCCTATCCTCAATTGATCCTTTAAGCGTTTTTTATTTATTCTTTTCATGGGGTCCTTATTTTCTTGTGGAGAAGCTTTTCATTGCTTTCTCGGGATCCCTTGGGCGAAGCATCTGGAAGGTTCTTTGATTAGGCTTTTATCTTTTGCCAACTAACTCCCCTCTGGGCCTTCAGCCCCTTCTTCCCATGAAACAAGGAATGGTCCCTTCTAGGGTCAGTCTACCCCAAAATCCCAAGAGATGATGTCACGAGGGGAAATAATGATGGAAAGTGGTAAGTATGCTTGGGAGTGCCATGATGACTCATCAAAGGAAGCTCCCAGAAACACCCCCATCTTAAGGGTGACCATCTACTTGAGTGCCTCAAACCAACCACCAACATTTAAACAAGGTAAAAGGCATAGTTTCCAAAGTAGATGTCTCATAATAGAAAATAACCTCTGATATACAAGCTAGAATGCCTCAAATATTAAAATGATACCCACCATCATACATGACTTGTACCGCATGGAGCAAGACCCAAGTGGCATGTGGTGGCAAGCTAGTGTGGATGATGACCAAGTGTTGGGTCACTGTGGTGGCGATGCGGGTCTCTAGTTGTGCAAAAGGATACTGCTAGTCATGTGGTCTCTCGGAACTCCATATCTGCAACCTGAGGGCCTCGAGACATAATCTCCTTAGTTATCCACAAAATGGGGATAACAAGGCCACAAACCATCTCCATGGTAGTGGGGCAATGGTGTTTTCCATTTCACCTTATTTGTAGAGATTTGTGGTTGATCATTATAAAGACCTAGAGAATCGATGTGTATGGATTACTTTGTTGGTGCAGGACAAGCTTCTAGGGTTTTGTGCATTTATGCTCCTAATCTCGTCTCGAAGCGTAGTCATCTTTGGGATTGGTTGGCTTCCTCACTCCTAGCCACAGATTGGATAGTTGGGGGCAATTTTAATATGGTGGATTGGAAGAGTGATCGAGGTGGTGGCATAGGGAGCGTGATTTGTGGTGCAAAGAAGCAAGCTTGGTCTCGATGTAAGTCATCTCTTTAGGTGTATGATCCCAATTAGAAGCAAAAGGGTGTTGATTATGGTGGTTGGTTCACTTGGATTAATTATAGACAAGGCCACAATAGGGTATAGGCAAGGTTGGATCAACTACGTGGCCCCAAGGAGGACATCTCCTTTTCAAAACGGCTTCATTAGGTCAATGTATTTATGGACGTTACGAACTCAAACCATTTTCCTATTCAAATTGTTATCTCAATTGGTCATACGATAGATTCGACACCCTCAACTTTGTTCAAGTTGACAGTGTTGCATTTAAGGTCACTAGATTTTCGAGCCTTGGTGCATCAGGTTTGGAATCTATCTCCTTGGCCAACAGGGGCTCAGGGTTGGCTTCTTTGGTGGGAAGTTGTTGTTTGTTGAACAATGAATTTCATGAGATGGTGGGGGAGGATGATTGCTTGCATAAGATGATGGGAGAGATGTGGGATGCCAAGCTTCGGCTTGAAGAATTCTATATCTTCCTCCAGGAAGATCTTCATAATGTGGTCCTTGAGGAGGATGCCACCAAGTTGGAGATGGTGGTACGTAGGGGGAAGGAGTACATTTCTGAGGGGATTGGATTCGTTCCAAGTTGCAATAGATTAAGTAAGGGGATAAGGGTTCCAAATCCTATTTGATTTCATGAAAAGGAAGGTGGAGGATGATACAGTTCTTAGTTTATGTAGAGTCAATCGATCTCTAGCAAAGGATCCAACTAAGGTCAAAGGGATGTTTGGTTTACACTTTCAAACTATATTTTTCCAATATGCTTTGACGAATCATGTGGTGGATGACAAGAACTCTTGTCATAGGGTTACCCTGCATAAGGTTTCTATTGGGGACCATGATAGGTTGGATAGTTACTTCTCGAAATAGGGGTTTTTGCAGCCCTTAAATCCATGTAGAATGATAAGTCCCCATGCTTAGATGGGATACCTAGTGAGTTCTACAAGGTTGTGTGGGACCCAATAGGGGATGATTTATGTTGTTTTGTAGTTGAAGCCTTTCCCACAATAGCTTTGACCAAATCTCTCAACCAAGGTCTAATCAAGCTTATTTTGAAGAATGTTGCTAGGGATACCATTGGGGGTTGGAGATCTATTACTTTGCTCAGTGTTGCTTATAAAATATTGGTTAAAGTAGTAGCTCTTTGTAGCAACTCTGTGGCCAAGAAGGTTGATGGTGGGAGAAAAGAGGGTTTGTGTAGGGTCAATTTACTTTGGACTGTTAGATTTCATAGTGCACCCAGACTCGGTGCACACGCACCTCAAGTCTGGTCTATTGTTTCTACAATTATACACAAATTTACCCAATTTGAACTGTAAACATAAACACACTGAGATGCCTAACCATTTAGCACAACGGAAGATAAGAACTAGCAATTAGATCATATACTGGTACACATGAATTTAATGTTCAAATCCAATGTTCTTAAACCAAGAACCAATGGGCTCCCGTACCAAGGACAATGGCCCCATGAAAATACCAAAATCACCAAGTACACTCACAGTACATCACTATAGAAATCCTTCTCGATTTATGTGCCAAAACTCACCTCCAAAATCTATTTTCATGGTGTTGTTGCAACAGCCCTCATGGCTACCCCATCCCACTAGGCTGAGCCACCCAACAGCCTCCTCAAGCCTAGCCAAGTCCTTTTCTTGGTTGTGGCTAGGTTGTTCTAGCAAGTCGAGCCTCTCCTAGACCTTGGCCTACCCTTTCTTGGCTTCTAACTATGGTACAAACCTCCTCCTCCTTGCTACATGCCCAAACAAACAAAGACAACAGGAGAAATGAGGCCAATCAGCCTCTCTCCATGGCTGGACTGAAATCACCAAGCTCCTCCTCACAATGTCACCACACAATGAAATGTCACAGTGACCTCTCTCCTTTATATACATGTCCAATGGGGTCAACAAGAAGCCCCTCTACAAGTCAACATCAAATTAGGCACACCTGTGGGTGTGAAGCCCCATCACAAACCCGCAAAGCCCATCACCAAGCCTCCAACTCAAAATACAAGGGGGTATTCACTGAACCGAAAATGTAATGTGGTGCCCACGACGATTCCCACATGCCCAACACCTCATGTGAGAATACCTACCCGAAGCTACAAAACATCAACATGGACATTATGATCTCGGCCCAGAAGGCCATGGAGTGGTCTTGAGAATCTGGTCAACAAGAACCTTTTCTACAAATAGACTTTGACAAGGCTTATGATTGGATTGATTGGTCCCTTTATCACGGAGATGTTGACTTGTTTGGGGTTTGGACCGCAATGTATTGCCACGGTGAATACTCTTTTTCCTAATGCCTCTACATTTGTTTCCGTTAATAATTCTCTATCCCCCCATATGTTATTACATTGTTCCATCGGACAAGGGTGCCCCTTGGCCCCTTACCTATAAGAGTTGACAGTTGATGCATTGGGTTATCTCCTAGATGTTGCCCGCCTTCGAGGGCGATTGTGAGGCATGTCACTTCCTGATGAGTCAAAGATTGTTAATAATCACTTTGCAAACAACCCTCCCCTATCTATGCAAGCAGATCAAGACTTTGTAGATGGTACTCAAGCTTGTTTGGATATTTTCTCTACAACGTCTAATGCAGTGATTAGTGATCATAAGGAAAATTTTTGCTTGGTCAGTTTGGATAACCCACCTGGGTTGGTTCCCGCAGCTTGGACCTATGTTAGGTCGAGGATCATTTTGCAGTGTCTTGGCATACCTTTGGATTGGGGCTTTCACATGTTGCTATGTGGGATTGGTGTCTTCAGCAACTTCAAAACAGGCTTCATCTCTGGTAGTATACAAACCTTCCTTTCGCTTGGAAACTAATAGTGGTTGTGATGATTCTTCGGGCCTCTCACATCTACTATATGTCCTATTGGTTTCCAAGTCGCTCTTAAGTTCGGTGTCTACAACATATTTGGCAATTGTACTTATGGCCGAAGTATGATGGAGAGAGGGGACTTCTAATGGTACCTTGGGATGCATGTATCATGCCCAAGGATGAGGGGGGCCTAGGTTTGATTGATGTGGCTACCCAAGGAAGCATCCTTGCTGCCAAATGGGTGGTTTCTTGCTCAAAGGAGAACGCTCTTTGGCAAGTGTTGTTGCGTCATCAGGTGAGTATAGCTCAGCATGTTGGCAAGGTTCGAGAAGTTTGACTTGTGTAAATTTATTTCTCCCCCCCACATGTTCCAGATTTTAGGCTTATTTGTGTTCAAGGATATTTTGATAGCTTGGAAGAAAGGAGCAAGTTTGGTCAGATGGAATACCAATTGCAATAGAGCGGGTTGGGGATTGGAGATATGCCCTATTTGCAGTTGGAGGTTGTAGGGTTCTTGTATTGCAGAGCTTCTGAATTTCTAGGCCCGTCACTTGAGAAGGAAGGGCATATTCTTTTGGTAGGACCTGCATGTCGCAGGGGCAAGTTCCTAGAAGGATTGGCATACTCTAGCACACAAGTATGCTTCACTCCCCTCAAACCCATTGACTATCTTGAAGCTTGTCAGGGTCATCCCTCGAGGGGATGTGGATAAAATGAAAGTTGCAATACTAGGACCATTTTGGTGACATAGGGGGTGGAGCTTTGGTCGCCCCCTACAGCAGTATGACTCTCAAAGGCTACATTCCATTTTTCAATGCACATTGAGTTTCCACTTATTCAATTGACAGGTGGGTTCATCTTTCCTATAAGTTGTTGGATTTTGCGTGGTTAGTTATTTATCAAAGGCTCCTCTCCAAAGTCAGGGTGGCAAAGAGTGGGCTATCTGATGGTCTTTGTCATGTTTGCCAATGCTCTGACACAATGAAGCAAATTTTCTAGAGTGTCAGTTTGTGAAGAGTAGTTGGAACTTGGAAGTATGTCCAGGATCAATATTGAATGTTCTTCAGGGAAGGATCCATTGGCGGGTGGCCCTGTTTAGTGATTGTAGCTATTTGGTTCATTCCGCTTCCATTGGGATTTGGCATTGACAGAGGATCTCTGCTCTACCCTCTAGAAGATCAGTTGTACGTTTGTCTTTGATAATGAGACCAGTTCTTTGACTTCTTTCTGTACAATGTGGTGGGATGAGGTACATATCCAGTGGTTGGCCAATGGTTCTTTGCTGATTAAGGATGTGAAGTCTCTAGATGTAGTAACTTATTCTGATTTTATTTCTTCTTTAGTAGCATTGAGGAAGAGGATATAAGTTCCATTGTATATACTATTCTGCTTTTTATTTGCTGATGTAAATATTTTTCCGTAAATATATTGACATTTTTCAAACAAAAAGTGTTAATGATTGTGCCCTTCCCATTCAACAAGGTACGCGCCAATGATTCTGTTAAATGGTTGTTTGATTCCTTTTTATAGGCTTTGCTTCTTGTGACTAGTATTACTTGAATTTCTTTGAGGAACTATAGTTGGTGCTGACTAGTAGTGCTTGATTTTCTTTGAGAAATGAGTCGTTTGTAGTACACTGTAATTGATATTGGCACATTTGTTGATGGTATGATTCAACTATGACTGTCAAAATGTGAGAAGGAACATATACTACCTAACTGGTTAATTGATTATTAATTACATACCTCAAAGCAATGATGCCAAGGTTTTTCAAATGGTTTGACAGGACCATAGAAATAAGATACTAGCCTCACAATCTACATTATGTTGATGTTTCTGACTAGATTACATATGGTTCTTGGATGTCGCAGCATGGTCTTGTGCTTATAGGATTATTACTTTAACCCTGTCAATTTGTTTGTTTCAATTGCAAACTTTCTAATGTAGTATTTAACTGCTTTGAATGCAAGGCCTACAATGGTTGGCAACTTTAGAGGGGATCATAGAGGTTGAAGTGCAGTGTAGTTATTGCACACAGAATTGATGAGTTCTAGGTAGTCTTCCCAAGATCCCATCTCACCATGTTGATGCATCTCCTCAACATTCCCTATAACATGCTTTTTGCATGGTCCATTTGCTCACCATAGTTGTTAAGGGAAGCTGAGATAAAATTTGGAGAGTAACCTTAGAAAAGAATTAAACATGGTTATTCAAATAAGAAAAATTAAAAACATGATTTTTGAACAACTAGTGATATGATTTCCTATAAAATTCAGTTTGCAAGAAGTCAGATGACTCTGATAGATGATCTACTACAGTAAGGATTTGGTCAGTCTTGTTACTGCCTGAAAAGGCATAGAAAACTATTTGATGACAGGTAGCAGTCGTGTATCGAGTTGTGTCTTAAAAGAAGTTGCCCCCAAAGGGGTAATGATCTATGGCAGATCAGTACCAGGTCATACAGTTGGATGCATATGGCATTTTTGCAGATGAGTCCTATGTTTGGAGGAACATTTGCTTATGTGGAAGCATAGCTACATATTTTGGATGCATGTTTCACCTTTGGGGCATCCTTTACATATTTGGAGGCAAATTCACATGTGTGTGCATATTCCGCCATTGAGGATACCCTTCACATTATTCATTACAGGAGCTACATATTTGGAGGCATTTCTCACCTTGGGGTGTCATTTCACATTGGCCAATGCATTTCCACATATTTGGCAGCATGTTTACCATTTGGAGGGTAATGTAGACCTTTGGGCACACTTCACAAGCATGATTGCACTTATTTAGATAAAAGATAATAAGATAAGTTTATCAATGTCTAGCAAATGACCAAAAGTAGGTCAATGGGACTGCTCAGTACATAAGTGACGGTACAAAGTGGGAGTGCAAAGGCCACTCCTATAAAAGTAAGAATCAGTGCTACCCTAAAAGATAAGCACGAATATCACAATGCTAAAAGGAAGAAAGACAATGCTTGGGAGCTGACTACAAGGTAGGCAAACTCACATGTGTGTGCGTATTCCCCCATTGAGGATACCCTTCACATTATTCATTACAGGAGCTACATATTTGGAGGTATTTCACACCTTGGGGTGTCATTTCACATTGGCCAATGCATTTTCACATATTTGGCAGCATGTTTTACCATTTGGAGGGTAATGTAAACCTTTGGGCACACTTTACAAGCATGATTGCACTTATTTAGATAAAAGATAATAAGATAAGTTTATCAATGTCCAGCAAATGACCAAAAGTAGGTCTATTGGACTGCTCAGTACATAAGTGATGGTACAAAGTGGGAGTGCAAAGGCCACTCCTATAAAAGTAAGAATCAGTGCTACCCTAAAAGATAAGCACGAATATCACAATACTAAAAGGAAGAAATACAATGCTCAGGAGCTGACTACAAGGTAGGCAAATTCACATATGTGTGTGTATTCCCCATTGAGGATACCCTTCACATTATTCATTACAGGAGCTACATATTTGGAGGCATTTCTCACCTTGGGGTGTCATTTCACAATGGCCAATGCATTTCCACATATTTGGCAGCATGTTTTACCATTTGGAGGGGGTAAGGTAGACCTTTGGGCACACTTCACAAGCATGATTGCACTTATTTAGATAAAAGATAATAAGATAAGTTTATCAATGTCCAGCAAATGACCAAAAGTAGGTCAATGGGACTGCTCAGTACATAAGTGACGGTACAAAGTGAGAGTGCAAAGGCCACTCCTATAAAAGTAAGAATCAGTGCTACCCTAAAAGATAAGCATGAATATCACAATGCTAAAAGGAAGAAATACAATGCTCGGGAGCTGACTACAAGGGAAACAACCTCAATACTCCAAATGCTCACCGGCGAACATGTTGAGGAGAGTAACTCAAAACGTCTTCTTCCATCTGTGGCATCCTAGCATGGTAGAGGACAATGAAACTTAACCAATTTGATGTGTTAATCTCTTTCCTAAAGTTTACTTAAGAAAAAGTCACGTAAATGTGTTATATTTTAATGTTGACTTATTGAGCACTTTTTTATAAAGTTAAAAGTGAAAATAATTTAAGTGATGGTCTTTTAATCTTGGCCATCCATCTCATTGTGAGGATGAGGGTTGATCTCAACCCTTAAATCATTTTGGAGATAGGGTTTTTGTTTGCTCAATGGAGAAAAAGAAGTCGACTTGGTGGTTGGGTGCATTATTCATTGAGAGAAGGAGAATTTCTGCTAGAGGAAGAGATTTGCTTGAGGGTTTGCTAGAAGAAAAGTGCAGAGAAGACGGAGGAGACATTTTGCAGGTGGATCGATCAGTTTTCCTTGACATTTGCAGAGGTCGTACTTCAGATCTGAGTGAAGGCCATACAGGTGATGCAGAGGGTCGTACACACTGCACAAAGGCCGCATTTTTCTGGGTCATTTTTGTGCTGCTAAGGTCGATTTGATTGGGAGAGGGTCGTACAAATTTCCAACGAGAAATTGTTGGGGTTTCTCTTAGCTTATTGGCTGGATTGATTTGTCTTGTAAGAGATCTCTATAGTTTCTGCTGCATAATAAAAATCCACAAACAGAAGAACGGGTTTTCCCATATTGGATATTTCCGGGGGTTATTTACCCAAAAATGTTTGTCTCTCATGGTTGTGATTGTTGTTTTATTCTTCATTGTTGATCATATTTATTTTTCTGCTGTGCATTTAAAAAATTGTGAAGAAAACTAGTTGTAGCCACAAAAGAACAATTTCAGAAATTTAAATTAAACTGAGGAAATAATTTATGTGTGAAACATTGTTGGAAATACTGGTTCATTTTGTTGGGTTTTAGAAGTTTCACATGGTATCAGAGCTGGTTTGTTGAAATAAGAGCATCAAGGTTCAGATCTACAAAAGAGAAGTTGAGATCTGCAAAAGAAAAGTTTCAGATCTGCAAAACAGAAGGGTTTATTACAGCACAAAATCATTAAGGCAGCGTAGGGTTTAAACAAAGAATCATTTTCAGCTATGACCATGACCTTGAGAATGGAAGATAGGTTTCAGAGTGCTCAAAGCTTTGCCAACCGGAAGAAAAGGGTTACTATGATCTTGGATGTCAATGATGTCCTTGAGCATGTGGATAATAATGCAGCAGCACCTACAGATGCAGCATTGTTGGTAGCTTGGAAGTGTTGATGATTGCAGCTATGTGAGACATTCTCCAGCTTACAAACCTATGAGATGTGGATCATTGCAGTTATGTGAGATATTCTCCATCTTACAAACCTGAGAGAAAGCCCCTGAGAAGGGTGTGTGGTTCCTATCTGAGACAGAGCTGGAACGTAGAGATGACCTCCTCCATACAGAGAGTTGAGAAGAACTCCAGATGATTCTCCTGTGTAACACAATGAGAAAGGTAATCTGCAGAGTTGGACGTGCCTGTGGCTGAGCACAAGGTGAACGTGTGAAATCCAAAAGTGTTGGGTGCATCATCATGAGAATAGAAATGAAGATGATGTATTAGCCTCCTCTGAGAAGAAGAGTTGACGAGAAACTCCAGATGACTCTCCTGTGTAATGCAGTGGGAAAGAAGATCTGTTGAGTGGACGTGCCTGTGGACGAGCACAGGTGAACGTAATCCTAGTGGTTGAGCACTAGTGAAGAAGTGGTTCTTCTGTGTAATGCAGTGAGCCAGAGATATGGACATCCCTATGGATGTGCCCCTAGTGGATGAGCATTAGTGGGTGTATCAGGTCCCTTGCTATATTGTTCAAGACTCAGACCTGCCTGTAACCCTAATTGTAATGAAATGGGTACAATTCGGCCCCACCTTAATATGACTGGTAATTAATGTCAAAGATAATTAATCTGGTTAATATTAATTATATTATAAGCTAGTGAGGTCGTCCATGTTGTGCCAATAGACACTTTTGTTGACAGGTTCAGGTTAGTATAAGTAAAGGTAAATTCCCCATTGAGGAATCATATATTTCACATGAGTTTGGCAATTTCAGCAAGTACATCTTCTTGGGAAAAGTGCACACCTCTCTTGGGCGCTAGTCTTCTAGGGTTTGAGCACCCTCTCATGTGTTAGGTCTTATTGGTGGTGAAGGTCTTTCTCTTGAAGAATATAGCAAAGGATTTGGCTGGGTTTCTTCCCTTGTTGAGAAGGGTTTCCCAGGGTACTTCTTGTATTCTTGTGCATGGTGTTTCTTCTTGTGATCTTGGTTGCTGCAACATTATTGTTTATGGTTAAGACAAATGCAAAATTGGAATGAACTACATGCTTAACCTAGCTTATTGAAAAATAAACAAGAAGAAGGGTGAGGCTAAGGCTAAGAGCATACTCCTTGATGGGGTAAAGGATCACATAATCCCTCACCTCACAGGGAAAAAGTACGCTAAGGAGATGTGAGCTGCCCTGAATGACCTTTACCAGAGTAAAACTGAAAACAAGGTGATGGTGCTTCGGGAGAGATTGAGAAGAACCAAGATGGCAAAGAGGGAAAGTGTGGTTCACTACCTTACTCGACTTACACAGATCAGGGATGAGCTAGCAGCAGTAGGTGAGAAGACTAAGGATTCTGAGTTGGTGTGTGTGGCACTGAATGGCTTCTCGAAGTCATGGGATGTGTTCGTGCGTGGAGTTGTAGCTCGGGAGAAACTCCCTAATTGGCAGCGTTTATGGGATGATTTTGTGCAAGAGGAGATTCGCCTTGGTTAGGCAAGTGGATCATCCACATCACCTCAGGTTGTGGATGAGGAGGGTTTGGCTTTTGCTAGTAAAGACAAGGGCAAGTCCAAGAAGAAGGGCTCTGGGAGTGGAGCAGGTAGTAAGAAGAACATTGACTTTTCAAAAGTTAAGTGCTTCAACTGTCACAAGCTTGGACATTTTGCCTCACAGTGTCCTGAGAAGAAAAAGAGTAAGCCACAAATGGCAGCCTCTACAGGTGTAGAGGAATTTTGTAAAAGCTTTGAGAAGGATTTCTACCTTGTTGCATGTATGTCGAGCTCAGCTGCTCCGAGTGTGTGGTATGTGGACAATGGTGCATCTTGTCATATGACAAGACGTAAAGAGTTCTTCAGTAGGTTGCAGGAGGGAGGCGCAAACCTCCATATTGAGCTAGGTAATGATGTGCGTTATAAGGCGCAAGGCATTGGTACAGTGACGTTTCAGAGGGAGTCTGGTAAATCCCTCCACTTTTCTGACGTGTTATATGTTCCTAGTCTTACCAAGAACCACATCTCAGTTTCTACCCTTGAGGACAAAGAGTTTTAGATGACCTTCCGTGGAGGGAAGGTGTACATTAGACCAAAGGGGTCTACAGCCAAGATGGATAAGGTGATTGGGTTTCGTAGTTAGAAAGTGTACAGGTTACAGTTTGAGTCAGCAAAGGCATTGGTTGACAGTGTCACAGATTTAGGAGAGTTGTGGCACAGACGAATGGCGCATCCACACCATGGTACGTTTGGACACTTGAGACGGGCAGTCACAAGATTGCCACGGTTTGCAGCAGAGAAGCATGACCCATGCAAGGGTTGTGCTATGGGAAAGTATGCACAGAAAGCTTTTTCATCTAGTGAGCATAGGTCCAAGGGGATCTTGGATCTAATACATTCTGATGTTTGTGGTCCAATGAGTGTACAGTCATTTAGTGGCTTTAGCTACTATGTGATCTTTATTGATGACTACTCCAGGAAGACCTGGATATACTTCCTAAAGACCCAGGATGACATCTTTGACAGGTTCAAGGAGTTTAGGACTCTAGTAGAGAACCAGACTGAGAGTAGGATTCCGATGCTGAGATCGGACAACAGAGGTGAATATACTTCCAACGGTGAATATACTTCCAACGAGTTTGTTGAGTATTGCGCAGCAGAGAGGATTAAGAAGGAGCTCATCGTTCCTTACAATCCTCAGCAGAATGGAGTGGCAGAATGTAAAAACAAGACCATTGTTGAAGCAGTGTGTGCGGTGATTCATGATCAGGGATTGTCAATGTTCTTGTGGGCAGAGGCATGTCACACAGTTGTATACATTCAGAAAAAGAGTCCCCATACTATACTGGGGAAGTTGACACCCGAGGAGGTTTTTACAGGTACGAGGCCAGATGTGAGTCATTTAGGCATATTTGGGAGTGTTTGTTATTGTCATGTTCCTTCAGAGAAAAGGAAAAAGTTGGACCCCACAGGAGAAAAGGGGATATTGGTTGGTTATAGTGAGGTCTCCAAGGCCTACCGCATCTTTGTGCCAGCACGCAGGAGGATTGTGGTATGCAGGGATGTGCAGTTCGAGAAGGAGCGAGCCTTAAGGAGATCCAGAGATATGTCAGCACAGGTAGAGAACCAGCAGGGACAGGACTCGGGGGTGAAGAATAAGAGAGATTAGTGGACAGGACAGTTAGGAGACCGATGAGGAGGATGAGTAGCGTGAGGTTTCTCCACAAGATTCAGATACTAGGCCACAGCCTAAGTGGTACAAGTCCACAATTAGTGATTCTAGATAGGTTGGGCCTCCTGAGAGGTCCATGAGACAGAGTAGACCACCAAAGAGATTCGACGACATGGCACTCATGAAAAAACTTATAGATGTGAGCAAGTTGCACAGCATGGAGTGTGGAAAAAGGCCATGATGGAGGAGTATGCCTCCATTATGAAGAACGATGTATGCGAGGTGGTGCCCAGGCCTGAGGACAAATGGGTGGTTGGTTCCAGATGGTTGTACAAAGTCAAGCATGCGGCAGATGGAAGCGTGGAGAAGTATAAAGCCAACTTCATGGCCAAGGGGTTTTCACAGAAAGAGGGAGTCGATTATGCGGAGACTTTTTCCCTAGTGGCCAGGTATTCATCCATCCGAGCAGTGATTTCATTAGCAGCAGAGATGGATTGGCGCTTTCATCAGATGGACATGAAGACTGCCTTCCTCAACAAAGTTATTCAGGAAGAAGTCTATATTGAGCAGCCTCAGGGGTTTGAGGTTGGTGACAAAGAGACGCATTTTTGCAGGTTGAGACAAGCCTTGTATGGCTCAAGTAGGCACCTCGGGCATGGGACTTGAGGATAAACAGCTACTTAAGAGAGATGGGTTTCCAGCAGAGTGAAGTTGATTCAAACCTATATTTTCTAACAGGTGAGGTGCCTCTCATACTGGTGCTATATGTTGATGATCTCTTTCTTACTACAGATGAGCAGTTGATTGCAGAGTGCAAGGGAAACCTTGCAGCAGAGTTTGAAATGAAAGACCTTGGGTTGATGCATTACTTCCTTGGTCTGGAGGTTTGGCAATAGTATGGCCATTTCTTCTTGGGACAAGGGAAGTATATTGTGGAGATCTTGCACAGGTTTAGGATGACAGATTGCAGGCCCATGTCCACGCCTCTAGTGACAAATTGGAGGAAGATTGATGTGTCTAGTTCAGA
>ML790136.1:581362-591558 GCA_009831015.1 Picea engelmannii | reverse complement strand
TCTCCTACTCTTTCCCATTTCTCCTCCATCATTCTATTGCAGGTAGCAACTTATTATCAAGGGCCAAGGTTCAACATTCATGATGTTGATGTCAATGTGGTATGCCATTTTGGTTCCATTTTTTATTATAATGATGGTGGTAGAAAGTTCACGTCGAAATACCCATGATAGTGATGAAGAAATAGAAGTGGACAGCACATACCAAGGATAGAAGGAAGGAATGGGAGGGGATGAAGACAATGAAAATGATAGTGATGGTCATGATCCCTAAAAATCCAAAGAGAGGTACACACCTCTATGGAAGTATGTCACAAAACTTAGTGAAGGGAAAGGGAGTGGAACGGGGAAATTTATATGCCACCATTGTCATATAGAGTACAAAGGTTCCTATACCCGTGTGAGAAATCATCTATGTGGGTCTATGTACTGGGATGAAGGTAAGAATATTAGGAATCAAAGCATGTGTGAGTATTAATTCCAAAGATAGACTCAAATACCAAAGGGAAGAAGAGGTAGCACAAAACAAAGCAAAAAAACCAAAGGTTGAACCTGAGAATGCACGAAGAATGTTCATCGGTCGAGGCGCATCCCCCCAAGGTAATGCATTCTCACCTTCGTCTTCACCTAGAACACTCTCAGATTTCCTTGACCAAGGTTGTAAAGATGATGTGGATGCAAAAGTTTTCAGGTTTCTCTATGCATGTGGTATACCATTCAATGTTCTTCGCTCACCATATTGGCAAAAAATGGTCCAAGCCATCAATGGTGCCCCTAAAGGTTATTGGAGACCTAGGTATGACAAAGCTAGAACCTTGGGACTTGACACGGAAAGAGCCAAAATCCAAGGTGCTCTAAGAGAGTTTACAAATGATTGAAACCTACATGGGGTATCAATTGTATCTAATGGTTGGACAAATGTGAAAGGCAAGCCACTGATAAATATTATTGTTGTGTCTGCTAGTGGTGCGATCTTCCTTTCAGCCCGTGACCACTCAGATCGCTACAAAACATGTATTAATATTGCAGATGCCTTGCTTAAAACCATTCAAGAGATTGGGCCTTACAATGTCATTCAAGTCATCACTGATAATGTTGTTAATTGTAAGGCAGCAGGAGCAATCATTGAAGATAAGTGTTGAAGTTTTTGTTAGGATATTTAGACACTTAGGAGTTGGTTAAGATCTACTTGCTCTAATGTATCGTTAGGTAAAATGTGTTTCTTTAGTATGCATTAGTATGCATTTGTAGTTAGGGAATCCAACGGTCACAATATGTTCCTGACATAGAGTGATCCGACGATTCATATTCTCCTTGATCTTAACGGCCATTGATCTGTGGCTTAACACCCGATTGGTCCATGATCTCTATTTAAAGAGCATGGAGGGTCATTTGTCGATGATCGATTGTGAGAAACTCTCTTTTCAAATCTCTATGTAATCTTTTTATTTTGCATTAATAAACTGCTCCAATTGGTCGCGTTGGCTGGGGCCGTGGATGTTTCCCCATAGGGGTTTTACCACGTCAAAACATCGATGTGTTGATCTTTGATCTGGTTGTGTGAGTGGTTATTGAAGGTGTTCGTCCTCTGTTCGAATACCTATGTTGTCGAACGTGGTATCAGAGCATGTTTGAAGACCCACTCCTGTTGTAGATCGAGATCGTGAAGCCGAGTTGCCTCATCTCCATTTTCTGCGATTTTCGTACATTTCTGGACTGAGAGGATTGTTCCATTACGTCAGGAGCGCTCATTTCAGTCAGGAACACTTTTCGTTTCACTTGAAAAGGTTTTTGTTTACACAAGAAACAACCATCTCAGTCAGATCCAAAGGTATAAAGCCTGAATAAGCCATTTTTAAATTTTTGCAGAGTATTATTTTGGTTTTATTTCAGTTTTATATTATTTTTTTTCGAGTTGCTACTCTTTTAGATCTGCGTATGCTCTTTGCCCCGCGCCCTGTGCGATCTCAGAAAATCAGAAACAAATAGAAAAACGTGCATTTTCCAGGAAAGTTGACTGAGATCTAACCCTTGTTGTCATCGAGAAGCGAAAAATTTCATAATCTAGCTCCTAGGGTTTTAAGCTAGCAATAACATGTGCTTTGAGCTCCTAGGGTTTTAAGCTAGCAATTTCATAATCTTGGAAGAAATGCAAAATAAATGTACCATAACCATTCAAAGTAAGAAGAATTGCAAAAATTTACTTACATTCACCAAGAATAATCTAGCAATAGGCCTAGTTGAAGACTTTCCACCAAGAAAAATGTCGAAAACACCCAAAATTATCCTCCTTCAAGAAGTGTGCACCAAATTTCAGCCAATAAACCCTAAGTAGGGTGCAAATTTCAGACCTCACTTAGTGTGAGTGAAAGATGATGAAAAACACAAGGGGAAAATCCCCTATTTATACAGCGAAAATGACCTTTAATTTACAAAATTAGGTCAAAAAGGCTGACATGGCCAATTTACATGAGAAAAATCATTTTTACCAAAATTTGACAATAAAAACCCTAATTTGATCTTTTAGTGTGACGTCATGCCCCTCCTAGGGTGATGTTAGCCCCTCTGTTGGAACGCTAGCCCTCCAGGTGAAACATTGGGGCTCAAAACCCCTCAGGAGCTGCCACACGTGCCAACCCCAACCGTCCTCAAGTTGGACACCACAACTAGTTGACGTCAAGGCTCTGAATGATGACGTCTAGGGCTTTCAGGGGCCAATATCATGTGGGAGGGCAAGACCCCCCTGGGTCCAGGCCTGTCAGGTTGTCTCTGTTGGAACGTCCTCCTCTCTCTTTGGTGCAAGCCTCTGGTATATGTCTGCCCCTTGCTGGGGTCTCAGCATCCACCTGGTGGGCTTTCAACCCTATGGAGGTCTGAACTAATCATCTCCCCATGTGTACCTATCCGTCAGGCATGGTCCTGCAGCAACAAGAAGTACGCCCTCCATGGGCTCATAAGTCACAGGGATCATAGCAATGTCAATCACGTCTAATAATCAAGTTATCTAAACATGTGCATAAAATCCCCCTTTCCCAGACAAGTACTCGAAGACGTTATGCTATTCTACAAGCCAGGTTTGGAGAGGGTTTCAAGAGGTCCTATTGGGCTAATTCTCATTGGATGTGGGATGTTTCCAGGTGGTGACCAATCCAGGTCATGTAAGTGGATGAGATGGTATGGGGATTTTCGAGCAATGGGTGCAATGATGACAGGGAAATGTATGGCTTATCTATGGGTGCCTCTGAAGAGGGCGAGTTGCACCTTGTCATGGATGCAAATGTTTCCAAGCCCATTCAATGACTTTTACCTTTTTATCTTATTGTTTTTTATTTCAAGAGAATAGATGGGGGACACTGCCCTGGAGTGGTGACCAATGGTGACAGTGTTGCCCACAAGCATTTCACGCAGATGAGAAGGTTGGCTCGTGATGAGACCCCCTTTCTCTTGGCTATGCCACCAAGAGCCACTACCCTGGTGTGGTGACCAGCTAAATGGTAGTGTCATACCACTACATGCCCATGGACCTAATAGACTGGCTCGTGATGAGACCCCATATCCTCCAACTAGGTCTTGATTTTATTAGTTTATGGGTCCCTCCATTTCTTGCTGAGAAGCCTTTTATTGTTTTCTCGGAGATCCTTGGGCGAAGCATCTGAAGGTTTTGTTCTTTTGGCTTTTATCTTTTTCCAGCTACTTTTACCCCCTGGGCCTTTAGCCCCTTCTTCCCACAAGGTAAGGTACAACCTTTTGCTAGCTTGGCAAACCCAGTGCCCGAACCAATGCAGGGGATGGATGAGAGGGAAGATGATGGAAAGTGATAAGTATGGTGGGAATGGACGATGGCCTTTCATGAACCCACCCAGTGTCAACTCAAATCCTAAGGGAACTAACTTGCTAGGGCATCCTGTCATTCCCCCGAGGTGTGGACAAGTGGAAAGGCATAAAGTCCAAGCACACGTCATGAAGCAAAAAAGGATTAAATGCACATATTCAAATGTTTTGAGAATCAGAGTGGCACATACCATGATACCCGGACCCATTACCTCATGGAGTAAGACCCACTGTTGTTGAAGGACCAGGCGGATGGGATGGATGTTGTTATTGTTGACAAATGAAGGAGCTAAAGAAGAAAGATGGGCCCTCCAGGGCCAGGCTCAAGTCAATATGGCTCTCAATACTCCATGTCTAGGACCTGTGGGCCTCGAGATATAATCTCCTTAGTTATCCCTAGGCTAGGGGATAACATCTGGCTCCAACTCGGGGACATCTGCTCACCGTAGAGCGCATGAGAAGCTCAGCATCTTTGGTATGACCTGTGACCTGTGAACGCAGATGGTATATACAATGAATGCAAAATGCCTACCTACTTACCTCTACTTACCTGTTGGTTGAATGTTAGGTGTACTCAAATAGCCAGTGAAGCCATCTTAGCAATGCCTCATAGTACCTGCCTATGTGTTTGATCATAAACCAAAAAAATGACAAGTTGAGCACAAAAATATCATGAGTTAGAAAATTTATTGTATCATTAGAAATCGTAAGGTCTAGCTCCTGGAGGCGGGTGGGAGGGAAAAAATGGTGCCAAGTCATACTCTCAAGAAAGTGCTCAATCCATCTCAGAAAGGGATCGTGAAAAGTCAAAGGTTCAAAAGACTGACTCAAAGATTCTGAAGGTTGGCTACCTCGGACGTCTTAATAATCTAAGGCCTAGGAAGGGACTAGCAAGAACCTAGAGGACGACTAACAATTTCTTAAGGGGAAGCTAGAAGACCGTGATAATAGGCTTCTTCTTAAGGTACTCAACCTTCCCCTACTTTCCCAAAGAAGGCTTCATCCTACAGAAGACTTGGAATAAGGGACATGTTTCCAAACCATACCCTTAGTGACATAGCAAGGTAGAGTGATCAAAGGGAGGTGGAGAATCTTATCACAAGTATCCCACTTCAAGAAAGCAACTTCCTCACTCTTATCAAGATCTGAGCATAACGATGGTTGATAATTTTCTTCATAGAATAAATCTGAATGCTCAGAGGGGTACTCATCAAAATCCTCAAGGTATGACTGAAAATGATCAGGAGAGCATAGCATCAGATCATCCTTGGGTGTCTGAAAAAGATTTGTAACCATGTCATGTCCTTGTTGCCAAATGTCTAATCTATTAGTAACTTCACGTAATAATGGTAAAGGCAACCTTTGGAAACGACCCTCAATGTCGTAAATGGGATCCCTGTCATAGCCAATCACATCCCATTTATGCTTCCCAGCATGTATGAATTCATCAATATTATCAACACAGTGATCATCTTCATCATGGCATGAAGGGGTTAAAACATCCAACACTTCTTTATTTTCAACATCATAAGATAAAGAATCATTAAAAATTTGGAAAGGGAAATAACTCACGCTTACTTCTTTTAGTGTAGGAGCTTCAAGTGTTTGGTTAACTTCATCAAATGGAAGAAAAGCTTCTACATCTTCAACTTTATAATACATAGGCTCTATCTTGTCCAAGGGTTCCATTTCTTCTTCATTCTCTGAATCATAGAATAAGCTATTATCAAAAACCTGAAAAGAAAAGTGACTAACCTCATCCTCTTCACCTTGCGTAGGAGGAATAGGCTCATGGATGGCTTCATCAAAGGGAGGAGCACACATCAATACTGCATCATTATGTTTGATATCTTCGGGCTCTCGCTCTTCAGCCATGGTATAAGCATGAAAAAATTTATTGCCCTTCCTCATGGGATTGGAAACCTTCATTAGGATCGCTCTTCTTAATCTCTTGTTGGTTGATGACTTGTTCTCCTCTTTCAAAGATATCAAGGGAGATTAATCTCTCAAGACTAAGGGTATCTGGGGTACCTTTGGGGTCCTCAACTTGGTTTCTAGAGAAAAGATGTGTTTTTTCTTCGACAAATAGATATTCTCCTCGATTTGCATCTCTATACCAATGCACTCTTAGTGCATTTAGGGTTCCTCCTCAATAAAAAGGAGCCAAAAACAATCTATGATTCCTATTGCATGGCCATCCAATAGGCATCATAGATTGTTTTTGGCCCCGAGGAGGAACCCTAAATGCACTAAGAGTGCATTGGTATAGAGATAAACGAGGTACTTGTTTCCAGGATGATGGCTTCTAGGAGTATGATATAGCAAGTTCTCAAACCTATCCTGGAACTCCCTGATAGTCTCATTCTCAGTTTGTTTTACATGCTCGAGTCTTTCTAGTTGCATTTGGATATCTTCCAACTTAATACCCCATCTCTCGAGAAAGGTTTCTTCCAATTGGTTCATAGATGTGATGCTAGCATCAGGGAGGTCATCATACCACTCCCTAGCATTTCCATGAAGAGTGGCAGAGAAGAGTTTCATTGCCAAGACTTCAGCATCATCACTAATAGGATGAAGTTGAAAGAAAGCCCAAAAGTCATTCATGTGATAGTTTGTTCTAGCTCCATCACTACAAGTGAATCTAGGGAGCCATTTTTCGTACTTAGGTGGCATTTGCCTAGGGTATCCCGGGATTTTACTCATGTCTAGGGGTTTGAAATTTCTCAAGTCCCATTCAGAAGTCATAGTTGGTTTTGTCATTAGTGGAGTCGCCAGATAATTTTCTTAAAATTATCAAAGGGATGAGGGGATCACCCTCAGTGGAGTCGCCAAGTAATCTTTGTAAAGTAAAGGCTTTTGAGGGAAGGCTTACCAAAAAGTGTCGTCTTTGAGGAGAATTAACTCAGTGTTCCCCAACAGCGGCGCCAAAACGTTATCGCGCAATTTGTACTTGTCTCAAAGGGAAAGGCTAAGGGAAGGCAAATTGACGAAACAGAAGGTTATCCTATCACTGTCAACTTAATAAGATACCTCTTTCTATTTAGGGATGCTGGCCCAGGGGAGACGTCCCCGGTGACCTGGGGGTTTGAGAAGGAAAAGGTTAAACTGTCAAATAAAGATATCCCCTCTCTCAAGTCACACTGATCAGAAAGTCCCAAGGTTTAAGTCAATGAAACAATGACGTGCTTTTATGTACCTGCCCAGAACAAAGCAACAAGAAAACAATATCTTTGCAAGTACAAATTTGATGTTGGTGCTTCATAAACCTTGGAATAATCAATAAAAGCAATATGTTGATGCAAGATGAAACAAACAGAATTTTATATCAGCAATGTTTACAAGACAATAGCTTCACAATAAGAGCCTTAAAAGAGCTTCACAATGACCAAAATAATAACTCAATAATAGCAATGTACTAGCAGTTGTCAGAAGCTAAT
This sequence comes from Picea engelmannii, assembly GCA_009831015.1. Taxonomy (NCBI): domain Eukaryota; kingdom Viridiplantae; phylum Streptophyta; class Pinopsida; order Pinales; family Pinaceae; genus Picea; species Picea engelmannii. The sequence goes on along the minus strand of ML790136.1, from coordinate 584,293 downwards.
TAGGCAGCGTATAAATCAACTTTTGTAATTGCTTTTAAGTGCTTTCACTGCTGCAATGAATGGTTGTAGCTTACTTTTGTAACAGCAGCAAGTAGGTTAGTAAATTACTCTATTCTAGGGTTAGGAAAAGTTAGTAGATAGCTTGAGGTAAAAGTCTTAAGAGTTGTGTTCATCATTCAATCAATTTCAAGGTCTAAATCAGTGTCTTTTTTAGGGCTAATGGAGTCACTTTGAAGCAGCAAAATTTAAGGAACAAATGATAATGTGAGAGCTAGAGACAAGAAGGTCAATGATTGAGGTCTTGGTAACCCAAGGCCTCAATCACCAAACCCTAAGAGGAAAATGGCCATTAGGAAGTAGGTAACCCTAGGCCCTAGCGGTTTTCCTCCTTTAGCTCAAGGATGAAGTAAATGACGGCTTGATGAAGCAAGTGATGCTAGGGTGCTGCAATGCCAGGGCTCTAGCACAATGCTTCAAAAGGAAGGGTTTCTAACATAATCTAGTAGGTGAAAAAGTTGTCAAGGCAAGAACAATAACATGTGCTTTGACCTACTAGGGTTTAAAGCTATCGATTTCATAATCTTGGAAGAAATGCAAAATAAATGTACCACAACCATTCAAAGTAAGAAGAATTGCAGAAATTTACTTACATTCACCAAGAATAATCTAGCAATAGGCCTAGTTGAAGACTTTCCACCAAGAAAAATGCTGAAAACACCCAAAATTATCCTCCTTCAAGAAGTGCACACCAAATTTCAGCCAATAAACCCTAAGTAGGGCGCAAATTTCAGACCTCACTTAGTGTGAGTGAAAGATGATGAAAAATACAAGGGGAAAATCTCCTATTTATACAGTGAAAATGACCTTTAATTTACAAAATTAGGTCAAAAACATCGACATGGCCAGTTTACATGAGAAAATTCATTTTTACATAAATTTGACAATAAAAATCCTAATTTGATCTTTTAGGGTGATGTCATGCCCCTCCTACGGTAACGTTAGCCCCTCTGTTGGAACGCTAGCCCTCCAGGTGAAAAGTTGGGGCTCAAAACCCCTGAGGAGCTGCCTCACGTGCGAAACCCAACCGTCCTCAAGCTGGACACCTCAACTAGGTCACGTCAAGGCTCTTAATGATGACGAATAGGGCCTTCAGGGGCCAATATCATGTGGGAGGGCAAGACCCCCCTGGGTCTAGGCCTTCCAAGCTATCTTTGTTGGAACATCCTCCTCTCTCTCCGGTGCAAGTCTCTGGTATATGTCTGCCCCTTGCTAGGGTCTCAGCATCCATCCGGTGGGCTTTTAGCCCTATGGAGGTCCGAACTAATCATCTCCCCATCTATACCTGTCCGTCAGACATGGTCCTGCAGCAAGAACAATTACGCCCTCCATGGGCTCATAAGTCACAGGGATCATAGCAATGTCAATCACGTCTAATAATCAAGTTATCTAAACATGTGCATAAAACCCCCTTTCCCAAACAAATGCTCAAAGACATGTTATTCGACAAGCCAGGTTTGGAGAGGGTTTCAGAAGGTCCTATTGGGCTAATTCTCATTGGATGTTGGATGTTTCCAGGCGGTGACCAATCCAGGTCATGTAAGTGGATGAGGTGGTATGGGGATGTTTGAGCAATGGGTGCAGTGATGACAGGGAAATGTATGGCTTACCTATGGGTGCCTCTGAAGAGGGTGAGCTACAACTTGTCATGGATGCAAATGTTTCCAAGCCCATTCAATGCCTTTTACCTTTTTATCTTATTGCTTTTTCTTTCAAGAGAATAGATGGGGGACACTGCCCTGGCGTGGTGACCAGTGGTGACAGTATTACCCACAAGCATTTCACGGAGAAAAGTAGGATGAGAAGAGAAGGACTTAAGGCAGAGAGAACGGAGACCAGCAGATTTGACTGATTGGGAACAAAGGGTACTAGAGTAATTAAATTTGAAACCTTTTGTATCTACACGGACATAGTCAGGCGGAGAAACTGGTTTAGGCACAGTTGTTTGGAATTGGGAAATGGCAAGTTGAATAGTCAAGAGTTGTGTGGTGATTTCATCAAGCCTGCTTGTTAATTTCTGTTGGCCTTCATGAAGTGTTTCCACAGAATGATGGAGCTTCTTACTATGTTCAGTCAAAGTATACACATCTTTGGCTACTTCATCAAGTTTCTGGGTCAAACAAACTGACTGGTAGTTGATATAATTTAGGAGTTTGATTTGCTCAAAGGGTTCTGTTGCGATAGGAGGTCGTAAATGAATAAATTGCGGGTATGCTTGCAATGTTTTCCATTGGAGAACTATGGAGTGTTGTTACTAGGGCCAAGAGATTTATGTGGAAGTAATGCAGAGGATGTTGGCTCTCTAGAAAACATTTTGAGTTCAGAAACTACTTCAAGGCTTTGTTTGCAAACTGTGCAATTTGCATGTTGACCTCTGTGGGTTGGTGAACCAAGGTCAGGCAGAACTTGTATTTAGAAGTAGACGGAGGTTGTATATAAAATTCACATGAACTGATACACCTAGAGGTTTGTGGTGTATGTATATGTGAATGACGTGCAGATGGTCTAGTAGAAACGGGAAATGGTGTAGGAACAGGTATCTTTGTGGACCGACTTCAGCGGAGTTGTTATAATAGTTGCGGATTAGTGAACCGCGGACTGTTGCTTCCATCAGGCTTAGGAGTTACTCTTTACTATGTAGGAGTTGACATGGCCAATTGTGGATATTTCTAAGAAAGCGGTTGGTAATCACTACTCCATTCTTCAGAGAGAGTAACTTGGTTGAATCCCAACTGAAGTGGTGTGGTATTGTCGGGACCAACGACTTGAAGATTTTTAATGACAAAATCATAAATATTTCATTCACACATTTCGTCAAACACTTGACTAACCTGAGATTTTAGTCTTTTAATAAATGCCTTTAAAACAGAAAGC
>ML790136.1:565271-575861 GCA_009831015.1 Picea engelmannii | reverse complement strand
TGAACGAAGTCCATAGAACTGGATAAATTTATGCCGAATTTATTTGACGTTGAGTTCAATTCAAGATTGGTTTTCAAGTTCGCCGAACTTGAAGCGATTTTATTCAATTTATCTCGAAATTCGGCGAATTTCAAATTTTGACCTTGAAGTTCGCCGAATCCGGTGACTGTGCTATTAAGTGCCTTACAGTTAATAACCAGTCTTTTCTTACCTCTCTTTTGTTCATAATGCTTGTTGACATAAAATGTCGGACAAGGCCATGGACTCATGCAGGGTTCTATGAGTTGTCTGTCAAGTAATTGTTGAATTTCTTCTTGACACAGAGCTTGTTCAAAGGGACTCATGTTATTGGTAGATGCTTTTTGAGGAGTGTCCTTAAACCCTTCTTTGTAAGGGAGAGAAACAAAATATTTATCTCTTGTCCAGAATGCATCAGGAAAATCTGATGTACATTCATCTTTAAGCTTTTGAACTGTGTCTTTGAGGATTTCCTGTCCATGGATATCAACATGTCTAACAATCTTTTGAATTTTTGTCAGATCATGAAGAGTTTCTTCTATAGTATCTGGTGCCGGAGGAGAGATATGTATAACATAGTTGGTTTTCATAGGAAGCTTTATTTGTTGTTGTTGAACTATTAAACAAATTGAATCGGTATTTACAATAAGGGGCATGTGTCTTTTGACAAAGTCTTGTCCCAATAGAATATCAGTTCCTGTATCCAAACTATACAAAGTAACATAAGTCACTACAACATTTTAGAGAAGTGGAAAATCAGGAGAAAAATGCTAGATGGATATGAGTTCTTTGTTAACTGCACGAAACTGAAACTGGGTTAGCTGCCAGTAGTAGGGTGAAATAGCCTTGTATTTGCAGCAACTGCTCATTGCTCCTGTATCAACTTGGCCATCTAAAGAATAGTTTTTGTAACCAGGAACTTTAATGCCAACAGTTATTACCATACGGTCTCCTATGAGACTTATGTCAAGAGCAGGGAGAGAAGAATTTTCAGTTTCTTCATGTGGAAGTAACTTAGGAAAAAGTTCTTACTGTCTTGATTCTGCTCGGGCAAGGGAAAGAGCAGTGAACTCGGAGTTTAAATTATCTAATTCGGCCATAGATGCTTGATCTGGCTGGCCAAGGATTGCATCTGTGATCTTTTAAGATGGAGATCATTTTCAACTTGTCGGATTTTTAGCAGAATGTCAGTTTCAGACTGTTTGGTTGGTCTAGTCAAAACACTAACATATTTTGGTTTAGACCATTCTTCATGAGGAACCTCATCTTTATCATCTGTGATCGGTATATTCTGAACAGGAGGCAACTCTCTAATTAGGTCATCAATTTTATATTGTAACCTATTTTTCAGGAGGAAGGTGCCTGGTGCGAGATTAGCCTTCTGCTTTTGGAGATCATGAATTTGTTGTTGTATGGAACCATGGGAAGAGAACATGAAACAATGACTCAAATATGAACATTCTTCATCAGAAGTAGAATGAATATTCAAATTTTTAAACTGTAACGCATCAATATCTGAGTCGGAGTCAGAACTATATACAAAAAATTGTTCATTGTCGGAGCAGGACGAATCTGTCAAATCCCGATCAGCTGAATTCTGATTGGTAGAAAAGATTTCTGCTATCTTTACATGAGCTCTATTTTCTTTATTGGGACACTTGTTGGCCCAATGATCCTTAGTTTTGCAAATATAGCAAGCTGTGTTTTTTCTTGGAAATTTTCTTCTTTTGAAGACATATTTATCTTTCTGCTTAGGAGATCTGCCATGCTGTCTTTATATGGATTTTTATCTGGTTTGTTCCAATTAGAGTATTTTCTTTTTTCAAACCTATCAGGCCTGGAACAATGGCAGTCTTGTTTCTTTGAGTGCTTCTTTGAAGTGCCTTGGAAACATCCATAATTATAAGTTTCTTTGAAGGTGTCACAGATAACTGGGTTGAAGTGGAACTGCTTTTTTAGATTTTTCTTTGTTCTGTAAGCGATACATTCCTGCTATAGTGCAGTACGTATCTGTTGGTGCAAAGCAGCAAATGACAAAGATTCTAATTGAATCTTGTTTGTGGCCAAATATCTGTTTACTAATTCACGAACTTTTCCTGGCATTGAAGCAATATAATGCCTTAGATAGGCAATGTTCTGATGGTCTGCTATCTTGTACAACATAGTCTGCATTGTACAGTACTAGTCATGGAGAAGATCTAAATTGCATAGTCTTTGGCTCATGAAGAGTTGTGCATGGTGCTCTGCATCAAGTGGAGCAACACCTAGAAACTCGTTTACTAAAGCAGTAAACAGAGTGGCTAATGGATCTGCATCATCCATTATTTAGTCTTTATTTTCTTGGGAAAGTTTTTCCCACCATAATTTTGCAACACCTATAAAAGCCTATGAGATTTGGGTTACAATATCTTTCCAACTGGCTTTTGCTTCAACTTGTTTTTGGAATGCCCATGCATTCAGCTTCTGGAAGGCTTGGAGGATTTCATCCTGGTTCATACAGTCAAAATTTACAAGCAAAGTATTGCCATATCCTTTGGAAAAAACAGGGTTTTCCATTTTTGCATCAATCTCCCCAAGATTCCTAGTCCATTTTCCAAAAGGACTTTTGTGGGAAGAATAGCTGATATCTGGGCCAGAATTCCTTGCAGCTTTATATGGAAAGTCAAAAGATTCATTTCTCTTGGTCTTTGCTACAGAAGATTCTCCTATGTCTTCTATGACAGATCCGACCATTTTGAATTCTAGTTGTATTGGCGGGAGGTTTAGAGAAACGGGATTGGATAATTCATTCTCAAGAGTTGTTAATTTGGTGGTTAACAACTGAGTTTTTTCTTGGACAAGGGCTACCCCTTTTAGAAGTTTCTCAAGATGGAGAAAAGTAGGATGAGAAGAGGACTTAAGGCAAAGAGAACGGAGACCAGCAGATTTGACTGATCGGGAAGAAAGGGTACTGGAGTAATTAAATTTGAAACCTTATGTATCTACACGGACATAGTCAGGAGGAGAAACTGGTTTAGGCACAGCTGTTTGGAATCGGGAAATGGCAAGCTGAATAGTCGAGAGCTGTGTGGTGATTTCTTCAAGCCTGACTGTTAAGGCCTGTTGGCCTTCATGAAGTGTTTCCACAGAATGATGGAGCTTCTTACTATGTTCAGTCAAAGTATACACATCTTTGGCTACTTCATCAAGGTTCTGGGTCAAACAAACTGACTGGTAATTGATATAATTTTGGAGTTTGATTTGCTCAGAGGGTTCTGCTGCGATAGGAGGTCGTAAATGAATAAATTGCAGGTCTGCTTGCAATGTTCCATTGGAGAACTGTGGAGTGTTGTTACTAGGGCCAAGAGATTTATGTGGAAGTAATGCAGAGGATGTTGGCTCTCTAGAAAACATTTTGAGTTCAGGAACTACTTCAAGGAGTTGTTTGCAAACTATGCAATTTGCATGTTGACCTCTGTGGGTTGGTGAACCAGGGTCAGGCAGAACTTGGTATTTAGAAGTAGACGGAGGTTGTATACAAAATTCACAAGAACTGGTAGACCTTGAGGTTTGTGGTGTATGTATATGTGAATGACGTGCAAATGGTCTAGTAGAAATGGGAAATGGTGTAGGAACAGGTAACTTTGTGGACTGACTTCGGCGGAGTTGTTGTAATAGTTGCGGATTAGTGAACCGCAGACTACTACTTCCATCAGGCTTAGGAGTTACTCTTTACTGTGTAGGAGCTGACATGGCCAACTGTGGATATTTCTGAAAAAGCAGCTGGTAATCACTACTCCATTCTTCAGGGAGAGTAACTTGGCTGAATCCCAACTGAAGTGGTGTGGTATTGTCGGGACCGACGACTACACCTTTTAATGCTCTTTTAGTTAACTTGGGATTTATTGCAGGAATGGTGGTGGAAACAAAGCGTAAACAAATAGTAGTGTGTAACTGGGCAATATGGGCTTGATCAGAGACATTAAAACCATGAAATTGGATGAGCGCTTAAAGCAACTCATTTATATATGGGTGAGTCAAAGAGACTTGATATCGGGGAACGACAGAGGACCAAGCTGGTCCATTGTTCAACGGACTTTGGAATCCACCAATCAAAGCATCATTAAAATCATTCATTCTAGTATCTAGGACACGGGTCAAACAGGCTGTGTTGAGACCAGGTCGCACCAAAGGATTGATGCCGAATTGGATTAAACCAATATGGATATAATTGTATCCATTTTCGATTCCCCATTCAATGTCATCTCTTTTAATCAAAGGAATTTGATAAACACTCTGGGAGACAGAGATCGGGATATTTACGGACGTAAAACGAAACAAACTTGCAGCACGAAACTTAAACATGGGAAGATCGTAAATCTTATCTACATCTATTTCTGGTAAAGACCAATTGGGTCGAGGTTCAAACTCTTGAGAAGTGATTCAGGAATTATACAATGGTTCATTATTTACTTTGTTGACTAGTTTATTCAACCATGACCATCGTTTATTATGAGCATCTCTTCTAGAGTGAGCAGAAGTAGATAAACCAGAACTGAAATCGTAACTTGTACTGGGATCCACAACAACTGTAAGAGATAATGAAATGAAGAACACCTAAAAACTGCAGCGAATCTGCAGAATTTGATATGTCACTCCACACGCCCAAATACGGCTTCTGCGCCTTCCACGGGACTTACACAAGTAGTTGATCCTTTAGCTTTCACCTTTAACAAGTGAATCTCACAACACTACCCTCTCAGAAAATTTGAAACATGCTACCATGGCTCTTATACCAACCCAGATTCAGTTTCGTGCAGTTAACAAAGAACTCATATCCATCCAGCAGTTTTCTCCTGATTTTCCACTTCTCTTAAATGGGGTAGTGACTTATGTTACTCTGTATAGTTTGGATACAGGAGATGATATTTTATTGGGACAAGACTTTGTCAAAAGACACATGCCCCTTATTGTAAATACTGATTCACTTTGTTTAACAGTTCAGCAGCAACAAATAAAGCTTCCTATGAAAACCAGCTATGTTATACATATCTCTCCCGATGGCCATGCAATAGGCATCATAAATTGTTTTTTGCCCCTTTTTATTGAGGAGGAACCCTAAATGCACTAAGAGTGCATTGGTATAGAGATAAACGAGGTACATGTTTCCAGGATGATGGCTTCTAGGAATCTGATAATAGCAAGTTCTCAAACCTATCCTGGAATTCCCTGATAGTCTCATTCTCAGTTTGTTTTACATGCTCGAGTCTTTCTAGTAGCATTTGGATATCTTCCAACTTAATACCCCATCTCTCGAGAAAGGTTTCTTCCAATTGGTTCATAGATGTGATGCTAGCATCAGGGAGGTCGTCATACCACTCCCTAGCATTGCCATGAAGAGTGGCAGAGAAGAGTTTCATTGCCAAGTCTTCAACATCATCACTAATAGGGTGGAGTTGAAAGAAAGCCCAAAAGTCATTCATGTGATAGTTTGTTCTAGCTCCATCACTACCAATGAATATAGGGAGCCATTTTTCATACTTAGGTGGCATTTGCCTAGGGTATCCCAAGATTTTACTCATGTCTAGGGGTTTGAAATTTCTTGGGTCCCATTGAGACGTCATGGTTGGTTTTGTCATTAGTGGAGTCGCCGGATAATTTTCTTGAAATTATCAAAGGGATGAGAAGATCACCCTCAGTGGAGTCGCCAGGTAAGCTTTGTAAAGTAAAGGCTTTTGAGGGAAGGCTTACTGAAAAGTGTAGTCTGTGAGGAGAATTGACTCAGTGTTCCCCGGCAACGGCGCCAAAACATTATCGCGCAATTTGTACTTGTCCCGAAGGGAAAGGCTAAGGGAAGGCAAATTGACGAAACAGGAGGTTATCCTATCACTGTCACCTTAATAAGATACCTCTTTCTATTTAGGGATGATGGCCCATGGGAGACGTCCCCGGTGACCTGGGGGTTTGAGAAGGAAAAGGTTAAATTGTCAAATAAAGATATCCCCTCTCAAGTCACATTGATCAGAAAGTCCCAAGGTTTAAGTCAATGAAGCAATGATATGCTTAGATGTACCTGCCGAGAACAAAACAACAAGAGAACAAAACAACAAGAAAACAATATCTTTGCAAGTACAAATTTGTTGTTTGTGCTTCATAAACCTTGGACTAATCAATAAAAGCAATATGTTGATGCAAGATGAAGCAAACAGAATTTTATATCAGCAATGTTTACAAGACAATAGCTTCACAATAAGTGCCTTAAAAGAGCTTCAAAATGACCAAAATAATAACTCAATAATAGCAATATGCTAGCAGTTGTCAGAAGCTAATTAGGCAGTGTATAAATCAACTTTTGTAATTTCTTTTAAGTGCTTTTACTGCTGCAATGAATGGTTGTATCTTACTTTTGTAACAGCAGCAAGTAGGTTAATAAATTACTCTATTCTAGGGTTAGGAAAAGTTAGTAGATAGCTTGAGGTAAAAGTCTTAAGAGTTGTGTTCATCAATCAATCAATTTCAAGGTCTAAATCAGTGCCTTTTTTAAGGCTAATGGAGTCACTTTGAAGCAACAAACTTGAAGGAACAAATGATAATGTTAGAGCTAGAGACAAGAAGGTCAATGATTGAGGTGTTGGTAACCCAAGGCCTCAATCACTAAACCCTAAGTACAATAACATGTGCTTTGACCTCCTAGGGTTTTAAGCTATCAATTTCATAATCTTGGAGGAAATGCAAAATAAATGTACCATAACCATTCAAAGTAAGAAGAATTGCAGAAATTTACTTACATTCACCAAGAATAATCTAGCAATAGGCCTAGTTGAAGACTTTCCACAAAGAAAAATGCCAAAAACACCCAAAATTAGCCTCCTTCAAGAAGTGTGCACCAAATTTCAGCCAATAAACCCTAAGTAGGGCACAAATTTCAGACCTCACTTAGTGTGAGTGACAGATGATGAAAATACAAGGGAAAAATCCCCTATTTATACAGTGAAAATGACCTTTAATTTACAAAATTAGGTCAAAAAGGCCGACATGGCCAGTTTACATGAGAAAATTCATTTTTACATAAATTTAACAATAAAAACCCTAATTTGATCTTTTAGGGTGACACCATGCCCCTCCTAGGGTGACGTTAGCCCCTCTGTTGGAACACTAGCCCTCCAGGTGAAACGTTAGGGCTCAAAACCCCTCAAGAGCTGCCACACGTGCCAACCCCAACCGTCCTCAAGCTAAACAGCTCAACTAGGTGATGTCAAGGCTCTGAATGATGACGTCTAGGGCCTTCAGGGGCCAATATCATGTGGTAGGGCAAGACCCCCCTGGGTCCACGCCTGCCAAGCTGTCTCTGCTCAAACGTCCTCCTCTCTCTCCAGTGCAAGCCTTTGGTATATGTCTGCCCCTTGTTGGGGTCTCAGCATCCATCCAGTGGGCTTTCATCCCTATGGAGGTCCGAACTAATCATCTCCCCATGTGTACCTGTCCGTCGAGCATGGTCCTGCAGCAACAAGAAGTACGCCCTCCATGGGCTCATAAGTCACAGGGATCATAGCAATGGCAATCACATCTAATATTAAAGTTATCTAAACATGTGCATAAAACCCCCCTTTCCCAGACAAGTGCTCAAAGACGTTATGCTATTCTACAAGCCAGGTTTGGAGAGGGTTTCAGGTCCKATTGGGCTAATTCTCATTGGATGTGGGATGTTTCCCGGCGGTGACCAATCTAGGTCATGTAAGTGAATGAGGTGGTATGGGGATGTTTGAGCAATGGGTGCAATGATGACAGAGAAATGTATGGCTTACCTGTGGGTGCCTCTGAAGCGGGTGAGTTGCACCTTGTCATGGATGCAAATGTTTCCAAGCCCATTCAATGCCTTTTACCTTTTTATCTTATTGCTTTTTCTTTCAAGAGAATAGCTGGGGGACACTGCCCTGGCGTGGTGACCAATGGTGACAGTGTTACCCACAAGCATTTCACGGAGATGAGAAGGTTGGCTCGTGATGAGACCCCCTTTCTCTTGGCTATGCCACCAAGAGCCACTACCCTGGCATGGTGACCGGTTGAATGGTAGTGTCATACCGCTACATGCACATGGACCTAATTTGTTGGCTCGCGATGAGATACCCTATCCTCCAACTAGGTCTTGATTTTATTAGTTTATGGGTCCCTCCATTTCTTGTTGAGAAACCTTTTATTGCTTTCTCGGGGATCCCTGGGCGAAGCATCTGAAGGTTTTGTTCTTTTGGCTTTTATCTTTTGCCAGTTACTTTTACCCTCTGGGCCTTTAGCCCCTTCTTCCCACAAGGTAAGGTACAACACTTTGCTAGTTTGGCAAACCCAGTGCCCGAACCAATGCAGGGGATGGATGAGAGGGAAGAAGATGGAAAGTGATAAGTATGGTGGGAATGGACGATGGCCTTTCATGAACCCACCCATTGGCAACTCAAATCCTAAGGGAACCAACTTGCTAGGGCATCCTATCATTCCCCCCAGGTATGGAAAAGTGGAAAGACATAAAGTCCAAGCACACGTCATGAAGCAAAAAAGAATTAAATGCACATATTCAAATGTTTTGAGAATCAGAGTGAGACAAACCATGATACCCGGACTCATTACCTCATGGAGGAAGACCCACTACTGCTGAAGGACCAGACTGATGGGATGGATGTTGTTGTTGGTGACAGGATGGAGACGCTGAAGAAGAAAGATGGGCCCTGCAGGGCCAAGCTCAAGTCAATATGGCTCTCGATACTCCATGTCTAGGACCTATGGGCCTCAAGACATAATCTCCTTAGTTATCCCTAGGCTAAGGGATAACAATCCCCACTTCTTTTTATAAAAGTGGGTCACTTCATAAAGCAACTTACACCACCACGTGGTCCTTTGGTTACCGTTTATGCATTTTTTTAAAAGGGCATAACTTTCACATCTGAAGTCCATTTTTAGTGTCATTTTTATAAAACCGCCTAATTTTTCGAGATCCTTCCATCCAGATCATCAGTTTCAGTTTTTAAATCCATATAATCTACATATTTAATATGGCTTCTTGCAGTAATCTTTTGCTTACCAGCACCAACTACTTCCAATGGAAATATCATATGGAGGATTTATTAAGAAGTAAAGGCTTGTACAGGATTACCTTGGGAAAGGAAAAAAAACCCACTGATGACGATAAGAAAATAAAATGGGCTTAGGAGTGATGAAGCACGTGGACTAATTGAAATGTCCATCTCTCCTGATTTAAGGTTCCACCTTAAAGAAATTGATGACCCCGATGAATCTTGGGAAAAGATTGAATCTGTGTTTGGTAAACTCAATATTATTTGAGCACAACAATTAGAAAATCAAGTACTGACTTTAAGTCCAAGTGATTTTTCTTGCATTGGAGACTATCTATCTAAGTTTAAAACACTCGGAATTTTATGTAAAGAATGTGAGATAAAGATGGAGGAAGAGCGTTGCATCTATCTTATTCTTTCTAAGCTAGGCAGTGCATATTTTGTGTTTGTATCTACCTTTTATGCCATGAGAGAGGCTCTAGGGAAAGCTTATCAAAAACCCACTCTTGAGTCCTTTTGTATTGCTTTGATTAGAGAGGAAGATAAGCTTGTACAACTTGGAGTGATCAGCACTGCAAGTACCTCCAACAAAGCCTTAGTCGCCCAGCAGAAAGATAAACCCAAGAATCCCAAGAAGCAACATCCTCGCTACAACAACAAGCAACATAAGGGTCCCAAACCCACTCAAACACCTTCAGCTCCTAATGGTGACAAAGGAGCAAAATATAAAAATAAGAAGACTGATAGACATTGCAACTTTTGCAATAAAGATGGTCATGATGAGTCCAAATGTTTCAAGAAGATGGCAGCTTTAGAAGTAGCAATGAAGAAGCACAACATCAGTATTGATTCTACTTCTTCTTCTTCTCATGGACATGCATTTTCTGTTTCTGGTTTCTCCTTCAATACAACTTCTACTTCTTCTTCCGATGAGTGGTTTATTGATTCTGAAGCATCTTATCATATGGCTAAGGATAAAGACATATTTTCTGCTCTAAATGAATGTAACACCAAGAAAATATGTGTTGGTGATGATAGATCTCTTAGTGTTGCAGGATCTGGAACAGTTCAAGTAGATAATAGTCATTTCAATGAGGTATTATGTGTTCCAAGTTTTTCTTGCAACCTTCTATCAGTATATCAAATCACTCATTCAGGTGAAGGTAAAACCGTAGAGTTTTCACCTCACCAAGTTGTAATCAAGGATCTAAAAGATCCCAAGCATGTTCTTGCAACTGGAATTGTTGATGATATTACCAGGTTGTACAAGTTTGACAACTTTGAGTCATCATCTTTTTCATCAATTTTTTTTGCTCATAGAGATGACTTGAGAAAACTTTGGCATGAGCGGTTTGGTCATCTAAGCTATCACTCACTGCAACAACTATGTAATTAACAGATGGTCACTGGTCTTCCTCCTGTTTCATGCAAAGATGGTGTTTGTGCCAGTTGTGTTCTCGGCAAACATCATCGGGACAGTTTTGAGAAACGTGCCTCTTGGCACACCTCGGGCCCTTTGCAGCTTGTTCAC
>ML790136.1:483136-498345 GCA_009831015.1 Picea engelmannii | reverse complement strand
CTTCTATTGATCAAGCATCGGTAGCACCTCACCATGGTATTGTTAAAGAAGGACGAGGGGGGCATGGAGTTGCACCAATGGATGTCGAAGAAGAATCTCCACCTCAAAGAGGAGCATAGGGGGTCCCATATTATGGTTCAAACAATAACTAATGTATTACAAGAACATTTTTTTGATGGGGCAATTTGTAAAGAAATATTGTTGTCAAGCACTGGGGAACTTTCTTCGGATTGTAGGCATGTTTAATAGTTTTATAATAGTAGAAGAAATCTTGGCTACAAGCCATAATTTTGTATTATCCCAGCTGAATTTTGTTATTTTCCTCTGCACAACTGTTATATAATACAAAACTTCAATCTCTTTAAAAAAAAATGTTGCGTATTTGAATTTGCAAATTTGAACTTTGCGACAGCCCCAAACATCAAAGACCCTGCATGGATCCATGCTAATCTTGTTGACGAGATATATTGCAAATATTACAAGAAACACATAAAGTAGGGGGGATTCATAGGTTGAAACTATGCATGGATGGTATAATAGGCCATGTTTCCTCGTGTAAGGCACCATTAGAGGAGATTGGATAGATTAGATTGGAATTGCAAAATCACCCTAGATTGGAGGACAAGGCTAGGGAAAAAGATATGCTTGTAACGTGTTTTTTGGACTCTAGAGGCCATTTAGAGATTCATTGATTGTGTAATTTGTTGCTAATATGTATTGAACTCGTTGCCATTTTGATATATTCACCCTTACATGATATATACATGAGCAAACTTTGCATATTTTGTCTCTAATGGTTTGGAATCATGGTTTGCAATCTTTAATATATATATTTTTCATTGAAATTTAAATATTTTATGTATTTTTTTAGTAAACCGGATCATTGAATTCAAATTGATCTGAGTCATTCTGGGTCTGAATTAAACCTCGATCAATTCCAAGACCAAGTTTGAGTTTTAAAACATTGGTAAGAATACAGGACAACCAAGTGGTTCCAATAAAAAAGACCATCAAGATGCTTCCAAGGATGAAAAGAAGAAGCGGAAATGAAAGGACAAGATGTAAAGAACCTTCTGAAAATAAATTTTATTTTCTTCTATGATTTTATTCAGCTTGCATTGGATAACCTCTCATTCATTAGAGACTAACCACCCTTTCCATAAACTGTGAGCTTATGCCCAACAACTACTTGCACATAGAAACGTTTCAATGCAATCCCAAATACACCATCATAGTCCAACCTATTAATGAGTTCTTTGAGTTCTGCAATTTCATGAGTTGTGACATCGTAAACCACCCCTTGATTGAGGTTTATAGCCCTTAGTCCTAAGGCCTTGCAAGTAAAATCTATGATGTGAGATTCATGCACTTTGCTAAGATGATAAAAGGATCTTGCTTTCTTTAGATATGGAAACGTGTCTATCCTACCATTTTGAGTAATGGTAATGTACCCTTCTTCAATATCAATATTAGGAGTTCCATACTCTCACGTGTTACCCAAATTAACCAAATGGAATTCTACGCTAAATTATTTTATAGCAAAAAACACACATTCATGATTCCAATCATGTTATTATACCGAGTATAGAATGCTCTTCCTCTATCTATCATGGAATAAGGAGGATACCTATACTCTCTAAAGTGTACAAATGCCTCAGGTTCAAAGGAATTGAAATCCTTTGCAAGGAAATCAAAATCACAATCACCTCCCAAAAATAGGTCAAGCTACTTTCCAGAGACTTACTTCTATCTTTTTATTCTTTTATGAATTGAGACTATGGGTGTTAAGGAGTTGAGCCAAAGTTGTTGGTCAAACAACCTGTGGACAAGGCTATCAACAATGGAAACTTGGTATCCTTTGTTTGAGATATGCAAAGTTGTCGCCCATTCACTGTAACCATCCCCTCCTACAACCATTACTTTCTTCCCTTTACCTTCCTCTCCTATTGTGGGGGATGTTGTTTTCACTTCTTTCTTCTCCATGGAAATAGCCATCATGAAAACTTTCCAACAACTCTGCTACATTGTCTTTCAAACAAAGATAAAGATACAAACTTATTGCATCCAAATAAGACCTCTTGATTCCCAAATGAAACAGAATTATGCACTCTTGTAAAGGAAATTGCATGAGTAGGAGTCAATGTAGAGTTTGTAGCATCCAAACGAGGCTTAATGTGAGCCATTGAGTCGAAATAAGAAGTAGTCGACAACATTTGTGCCATGGGTTCATGATTGGAAGTTAGTGTGTACCTAACCTCGTATATGAATGGTACGTTGGCGAAGAAGTGAACCCACATTTGAGAATTAGTATATATATAACATAATCATACTCATTTCACACATAAGATCTATATGACAGAGGTGTGTATGATTATTTAGAGCCACACTCATCCTTCATATCTAGTTATTTTAGGTGATTTGGTTCACTGGGTGAAGAAAACCCAAAGAAGATTTTGTCATTTTGAAGGCAAATGAGGTTTGTCTACAGTCACTCACCAACAAGAATTCATGTCAACGAAAGGAATATATTTTACTCTTAAAAGTGGATAGAATTAGAAATTATATAGATAAATTGATACATTTAGTATATATATCTAGAGTGCAATAGTAACCCATTTTGTGTTGTTGGTTTAACATACACAAATACTCAATCACAATAATATAGTCGACCATGCTCTATGCATAACCAATACCAATAATACGACCATGATGTATGATTCTTCTTCCATCAATTGAAAACTTCAGATACTTTTGCTTTCAAGCAATAAGTAAGGGAATATCATGTGGGCTTTTCTATATACCATTGATTCAGAAAACACAAATAAAATACTAGAATATGTCTAATGGAGGCACATAGTACAAATATGGCATATTGTTCACATAGAAATAATGGCGTGTAACAACATTTATTTGCAGTTGTTTTTAAACAAATTACCAACATATATTCAAAGATGTTTAACAACATAACACGTAAAATACTTCAGGACGTGTGTCATTCTATGCAACACATGGAGCTGGAACATTTATTTAAAACATAATGAATAGAAGTAAAACAAATGTTGAGATTCACAATAATGCTGAGAGGGGAACGAGGGGGGGCGGGGTGAATCAATATTATATCAATTTCCTCAATTTTATTTTCTTTAAATTTTTAATATTCTTTTGAAGTGCTTACTTAATCATCAATGCATGCATAAATCAAAACCACTCAGAAAACATTGTACACCAGAAATTTTACGTGGAAACCCAATGCGGGAGAAAACCACAAAACATCTTTCTTTGTGTTCTTATGTAAGGACCAACTTACAATTTATAATCTTTCAACTCAACAAGCACCCACCTGACACAGATAATGATGACACCAATCCTCTCAAGTACCAACCTGTTACAAATGATGAGGACACCAATCCTCTCAGGCACTGACCTGTTACAAATGATGAGGACATCAATCCTCTCAAGCACCAACCTATAGAGTGGGGACACCAGTCCTCTCCATGCTTTGGGGAAAATCCCCCTAATTGGGGTCTAATGGTTAGGCAGAGCAATGACTCCTTGAAAGACAAAAACTGACGTATTATCACCCAAATTCACAAAACTCTAATAATTGCTTGTAAATAAGGGAAACAAGAAAAAGATAAAGAATGATACCTTGTATCCTTTCGTTTGTAGTAGATCCCCTTTATCCGTTGTTTGCTCCTAAGTTGCAGATCTCCTCCCAAAGATGACCTAAAACAACACATAACACAATCTACAAGAGCATGTATGCAATCATTACAAACATAAACATGTATTAATTCTCATGAAATAAGTTATAAACATTCAAAATTATTCACAAGAATGTAGACGCATGAATTGGGAAATGAAATCTCTCTATTATTGATAACATATAAGGAAGATTACAACCAGAATCTTTGACATCGACACGGCTCAATGAACCTCGCCTGGATTCCTCCAATATGAATCCAAGTGCATTAATCCCACAATCACTAGAAAATCCTCAGAATCAACATGCAAAACTAAGGGGTTTGATGGTCTGCATAAATAGGATGAGATAATGAGAATGTTGAGGATGGATACTCAAAACTAGATGCATAAGCTCAGAGAGAAAGAAGGAGAAGTTTGGTAAGAGTTTCTTTGTTTCTTCATTCTATATCCTCAAATGAACCCCCTAGGGTCCTTTTATATGGAAATTGGATGGATATTCGGTTTTGAGAAGGGCTACATGAAGTAAAAATGGTTTTGCAACCCATCATAGCTCATAAACCCCATTGGGAGGCGCATTTTTATTTTTTTTGCAACTTTTGTGAGTGTACGAGAGTTGCATATGTATCAACTCATGTATGTATGTGTGTTGCATGTGTATTAGGGCACGTACACCTTGAAAAATAGAGTTATTAAGAAGGAAACTCAACAAAAGTGATTTGCAAGTGTGTATATGGATGAGCCATGATAATAAAAAAATGTGTAGTGGTGGCGTTTTGGACTATAACAAATGGCCCCTAATGTGTGAGGTCAGAATAGCAACTCATGGCCAAAATACATTATAATATCTTAGGGAAAGCACTGAGGAAAGTGAGCCCAGACGAGTGTTCGTGAGTGTGTCATCTGCAATAAGATCAATCTCTCCGAGGTGGGCATACCCATGCTCTAGACTAACTAAGCATGGCTGCCAATCAAGTACACCTCAAATCCATGTCAAATATATAGAATAATCATGGCCATGTGGAAGATATATAGTGGATCCATGTCAACAAGGATCGTAGCCACGGACAATACACAGTGGAGCTACGTCTCAAAAATATTCATAAAATATAAGAGTACAATAACATATACAAGTTGATCTTCAAGAAGTATCAATGTCTGTCGTTGTAGATGATAGGGTCATAACTTGAGCAATAACTTCAAAATCTTCAAAACTCAGGTAAGAGTATAATATCAGTGTAAGACTCAATACCCTAAGGTCTTTGACAAGTCATCACGAAAAATACTGGATCTCAAACATCAGCCATGAAACTTCATTGATTCTGAATGTGGACTTGATATGTCTCTTAGGGTGGACGACTTGCAAAGCTCGAGAGACTAACTGTAGAATGGATATCTCATGTTGTAAAACTTCCCTTAGACAAAAGCATGACATATAAAGTGGCTCGGGCAACATATTATTGACATAAGTCTGTGACACAGGAGGCATCAAAAACTCTCCATATGTTTGGAAGAGTAACTAAACGGAGGAGGACACAACTCTATGTAATGAGAACAACTTCCTAAGGTCTTGCTAAATACCAGACTTGAGTGACAAACTCAAGGATGTGCTTTGTCCAAGGGCGACAAGATTGCTGCCAATAAAAAATAATAATGCATCCCTTTCCCCTCTTTTTGGAATATTTGATTTTTTTGTCTTTTTCATATATTTAACGATCTTTAAAAAGAATAAAATAACTCTACTCTACAAAGGAGACACATGTGTCGCGGGCAAGCAAACTAGTTGCAAGCGCATGGAACACACTAATGCTCAGTGCAAGGAGACATGTGCAGGATAAGGACACTCGGGAAAATTCCTCCACGGTTCAGGGTGTCATATCGCAAAGGAAACCACACAATATCAATATCAATATCAATATATCAATATTATATCAGTTTCCTCAATTTTATTTTCTTTAAATATTTAATATTCTTTTGAAGTGCTTACTTAATCATCAATGCATGCATAAATCAAAACCACACAGAAAACATTGTACTCCAGAAATTTTACGTGGAAACCCGATGCGGGAGAAAACCACATAACATCTTTCTTTATGTTCTTATGTAAGCACCAACTTACAATTTATAATCTTTCAACTCAAGAAGCACCCACCTATCACAGATAATGATGACACCAATCCTCTCAACCGCAAACCTATTACAAATGATTAGGACACCAATCCTCTCAGGCACCAACCTGTTACAAATGATGAGGACATCAATCCTCTCAGGCACCAACCTATAGAGTGAGGACACCAGTCCTCTCCCTGCTTTGGGGAAAATCCCCCTAGGTGGGGTCTAATGGTTAGGTAGAGCAATGACTCCTTGAAAGACAAAAAATGACCTATTATCACCCAAATTCACAAAACTCTAATAATTGCTTGTAAATAAGGGAAACACGAAAAAGATAAAGAATGGCACATTGCATTGTTTCGTTCATAGTAGATCCCCTTTATCCGTTGTTTACTCCTAAGTTGCAAAATTCCTCCCAAAGCTGACCTGAAACAACACAGAAAACAATCTACAAGAGCATGTATGCAATCATTATAAACATAAACATGTATTAATTCTCATGAAATAAGTTATAAACATTCAAAATTATTCACAAGAACGTAGACACATGAATTGGGAAAGGAAATCTCTCTATTATTGATAACATATAAGGAATATTACAACCAAAATCTTTGATGTTGACACAACTCAATGAACCTCGCCTGGGTTCCTCCAATAAGACTCCAAGTGCATTAATCCCACAATCACTGGAAAATCCTCAGAATCAACATGCAAAACTAAGGGGTTTGATGGTTTGCATAAAGAGGATGAGATAACAAGAATGTTGAGGATGGATACTCAAAACTAGATGCATAAGCTTAAAGAGAAAGAAGGAGAAGTTTGGGCAAAGTTTCTTTGTTTCTTCATTCTATATCCTCAAATGAACCCCCTAGGATCCTTTTATATGGAAATTGGATGGATATTCGGTTTCGAGAAGGGCTATAGGAAGTAAAAATGGTTGTGCAACCCATCATAGCTCGTAAACCCCATTGGGAGGTGCATATTTTATTTTTTTTGCAACTTTTGTGAGTGTACGCGGGTTGCATATGTATCAACTCGTGTATATATGTGTACTGCATGTGTATCAGGGCGCGTACACCTTGAAAAATAGAGTTATTAAGAAGGAAACTCAACAAAAGTGATTTGCAAGTATGAGCCATGATTAAAAAAAATGCGTAGTGGTGGAATTTTGGACTATAACAGATGCCCCCTAATGTGTGAGGTCAGAAGAGCAACTCATGGCCGAAATACATTATAATATCTTAGGGAAAGCACTGAGGAAAGTAGTGAGCCCAGACGAGTGTTCACAAGTGTGTCATTTGCAATAAGATCAATCTCTCCGAGGTGGGCATACCCATGCTCGAGACAAACTAAGCATGGTTGTCAATCAAGTACACCACAAATCCATGTCAAATATATAGTGGATCCATGTCAACAAGGATCATAGCCACGAACAATACACAATGGAGCTACGTCTCAAAAATATTAAGAAGATATAAGAGTACAATAACATATACAAGTTGATCTTCAAGAAGTATCAATGTCTGTCACTATAGATGATAGGGTCATAACTTGAGAAATAACTTCAAAATATTCAAAACTCAGGTAAGAGTATAATAAGAGTGTAAGACTCACTACCCTAAGGTCTTCGACAAGTCGTCACGAAAAATAATGGAGGATCTCGAACATCATCCACGAAACTTCATTGATTCTGAATGTGGACTTGATATGACTCTTAGGGTGGCCGACTTGCAAAGCTCAAGAGACTAATTGTAGAATGGATATCTCATGTCGTAAAACTTCCCTTAGATAAAAGCACGACATATAAAGTGACTCAGGCAACATATTATTAACATAAGTCTGTGACACATGAGGCATCAAAAACTCTCCATGTGTTTGGAAGAGTAACTAAACGGAGGAGGACACAACTCTATGTAATGAGAACCGCTTCCTAAGGTCATTCTAAATACCAAAACTGAGTGACAGACTCAAGGATGTGCTTTGTCCAATGGCGAAAAGATTGCTGCCAATAAAAAAATATAATGCATCCCTTTCTCCTCTTTTTGGAATATTTGATTTTTTGTCTTTTTTATATATTTAACGAGCTTTAAAAAGAATAAAAGAACTCTACGTTACAAAGGAGAAACGCATGTCGTGGGCAAGTAAACTAGTTGCAAGTGCATGGAACACACTAATGCTCAGTGCAAGGAGACATGTGCAAGATATGAATGCTTGGAAAAATGCCTCCATGGTTCAGGGTGTCATATTGCAAAGGAAAAAAATGTTGCAAGGCTTGCACCTAAGGAATGCTCTAAAGGTTCATCAATATCAATATGGAGTCGAAATTAGGCCAAAGTCGCAGGAGTGAGACATGCAATGCGATTATGAATTAACACAAAGAATGAGGAGATTCCTTCAATGTAAAGTTTTACGAGCCTAGAGAAGGTAAGCTCGACGGTTTTTCACATCTAGAGAGTCTAAAAAACCAGTAAAATAAGACTCCAAAGTGGTATTTTTCATAAAATTATTTTGCCAAGCCCGAAAAAGAATAAAAAAATACTTAGGAATACTCTCCCGGCGAGACATGTCTCTCGAGGCATACCTTTTTCCTAGTTAATCTGTTGGTCGGAAAAAGGGGTAAACCTATGCCAAGTAGATGTTCTTTTTGGACTAATTAATGAGTGTGAAAGAAACAATGTCACTCGACGATATTTTCCTGTTTAGGGAGTTTGAAAAGGGCTCAAAGAAGACTCCAGGGGTTTCCTTTTTTGTAAATAATTTCCATGGAATGAAAAAGAGATAAACCAAAACTAGGGAGAATGACCCTTTTTCACAAATTTAGTCCCTCAGACCTGAAAAAGGGTTAAAATAACACCTGAGAATACTCTCCTAATGAACTGTAGCTCCTAGGGCGTACCTTTTTCATAAAATTAGTCATCCAGACCAAAAAAAGGGGTAAACTATCGCCGGACAGACGTGCCTTCAAATTTCACTTTGGTGAGCGTGAAGGGAAACAAGATCGCTCGACAATCTTTCAATTTTAGAGACTATGAAAAGAGCTTAAATAAGACTCCAGGGGGCCTCCTTTTTGTATGTAATATAAACTTGGTCGAAAAGGGTAAATAATCTCTCGTTAGATGTCGCTTTCATAGTTTTAAGTGAGCTTGAAAGAAGACAAACCATGCTCTAGGGGAGTCTTGTGGGTATAGGCCAGAAAAAGTAACCAAGAAGAAAAATGAGGCTTCAAATTCACAGTCATGGCAGGACTAAAAGGACTCGCGAGCCTATAGGACACTTACAACATGGGTGCCAACATGCAGTAAAAGGTTATAACTAGGGCACCGATGGAAGGCTCTACCACCTAATTACAACACTCCTATAACAACATGGAAGTTTTTGTGTCACACTTCGGTGGGATCGACCCTGTGGCATAGCAGAAACCTTCAATAAAATGCAAATGCAAGGCGAAATCAACCTACCCTACATGTAAATGGTGATAAATCATGTTCGTCACGGGATGTTATAAATAATTATGCCCATTAAAGAGTCCAAATCCAAAATCTTGAAAAATTTATGTAACCAAAAGATCATCAAGAAAAAGCAACCCGTCCACCAACCAACATTGGAGAAGAATTCAGGGTCAAAATTAAGTAAAAAGGGGTCAAAAAATCTATAAATATGAGTAAAAGGATCATTTTTACCATTGCATTGTGAAAAATACCCAAAAAGACCAAAAACCTTCTTCCTCCTTTTGCAAATTTTGAGAGCTATGGTGGACGAAATCAATTCTCGCTTGGCCCAAGTAAGTAATCCTTCATTAAACTTGCAATTTCATCCATTTTGTATAAGTTTTAGAACAATTTGGGGGCCATGTGCCCTAAAAAACATTCAACCTATGCATGTACAAAGTGTCATCGATAATCAGGTAATGGTGGGCTTCATGTCGTATCCATCGACACTCATCGCTAGAAGAAAAGGGGGGAAACTGCAGAGTCTGGAGATACACAAGTATATCCCCATACCAAGGGTCAGAAGCCGCAATGAGGAAAAGGTCTTCATCGAAAAACAAATCTTCAGGCGAATCTTTGCCACTCTCAAATGGAAGCTCCAAGATTAACTCTGCAAAGACCAGAGATTTCTTGGACTTTGCCGAAACAAAGTCTAAATCAAACTCTATTAGAATAACGATCTACCTACTAATCTTCCCGCCAATGACTCGTCGTGTCAAAATATATTGAAAGGGATTGACGACAGCCATAACGATGGTCTTATGCAGTAAAATATAATGATGAAATCTCTAGATGGCATGGATACCTTCTAGAGCCAGTCTCTCAACATGAGTATAGTTGAGCTCTGGTCCGATTAAGCCCTGACTGAGGTAAGAGGTAACGTGTTCCTGGAGCGCGTCATCTTCTTGAACTAGGACCATGTCGATGGTGGATTCTGCTACAACTAAATACAACAGGAAATGCTTGCCATAATCAGGGGGGTTGAGTCGCTTCATCCCAATAAAATGGGACCCCTTTCTTTAAAAGATGCATACACCCCTTTATGATTTCGGCATAGTTAGCAATGAATCATCATAAAAAGTTAGCGTTCCCTTAGAGGCTCTGAAGTTGTTGTACTGTGCATGGGGGAGGAATTTGAACTATCTCCTCAACCTTGAGGGGATCGACCCTGATCCCTTTGTTGGACACTGTAAATCCCAACAAACGTCCCGATCTAACGCAAAAATTACATTTTTGGGGATTCAAACGAATCTAGTAATAACGACACCTCTCAAAAATAAGTCGAAGATGAGCGGGATGGTCTGCTCTCTTGTGAGAACGCGACGTAAGGTCATCAAGGTATGCTTCAACTATATCTTTAAGGTCATGAAAAGAGAACGACATGGCCCACTAGAAAGTAGCTCCAACAATTTTAAGGCCAAAGGGAATTTCATTATATGCAAAGGTACCCCAAGGGCATATAAATGCAGTCTTGTGTTGATCCTCGGGTCGGACATGAATTTGATTATACCTTGAGAAACTGTCGATAAATGAAAAAATTTCGCAACCAACACACTCATCAATAATCTGATCGATGAATGGGCTAGGAAAGTTATCTTTCAGGCATGCCTTGTTCAAATCACAAAAATCCATGCACACTCGAATTGTACCCTACTTTTTGTTGACGGGAATAGGATTCGACACTCATTTTGTCAACTGGACTAGATAGATGAAACCAACCTTGAACAATTTCTCTACCTTAGCCTTAATGGTTGTTGCCTTTTGAGGGTTGACCGGGCGGAGATTTTTTCGAACAGGATTAGCATCAAAATAAGTTCTAATCTCGTGTTCAACAATTTAGGGGTCAATGCCTGGCATTTCCTCATAGGACCAAGAAAACACATCGTGAAACTCTTTAAATAAATCAGTATACGTTCGAATCTTCTTGAGGGAATAGTCCTCCCCGATGAAGGCGTTCTCGACGACCTTGGGGGTTTTGGAGATATCAAACGAGATTGTCTCAACTATGTTTGCCATTTTCCCTTCTGCATATATCCTGTGTGATGCCAAAGGGTTAACGAGGCAAGCAACATCTATATTCATGGTCGACATAAATTCTCCTTCTTCCACTCTCCTAAGCTTAGGAAAAAATATGATCTTTATGGAGATCATCCCAAGGCCTATCTGGAATTGTCGTTGCCTCTAAAATCACCTTGTTATAAGGCAAGACAAAGTCCAAAGGATCGTGTGAAGTAAGAGAATATTGAGCCCAAATAGGCTGTATAACAGGATCCATCTCTTGAGGGGGAGCCATATCGGGGTTTGCAAAGGCTTGCTGGACAACATTGTATGCAAGCTCAGCTGCAGAGAGGGGGATCGCCATGCCACGATTCCCTACCCCCTCTATCGAAGATGATGGGGAAGGTAAAGTCCACAGATTGTCAAAGTAAGATGTTCTAAATGAACTCACTTGAAGAATAACAGTTTTAGTCTGATCAAGGACAACCGAAATAAACTTAACGTCATCTAAAGGTGGTGGGAAGTCAAACATACCCATCAAAGATGGAAACAAACCAACACCTAATTTGACAGTACTCTGTTGCTGATTATCAATCATTGAGACCGTGGATGCCCATGATGAAGGATCGTGATGAGAGAAGGACGATTGATTGATGGTGACTATCCTGCCTTCATGAGGAAAGCATAGCACTTGAAAAATTGAGGACACTAATGTTGTCATCGCATAAGTCCAACTTCGACTGAACAAAAGGTTGTAGTGGAGAGGCACATCAACTACTTAAAGTTCGACACATACAGTTTTACCCCACAAATCCACGGAAAAGGAGGGGATTAGGCCATGCGGTAGAAAATAATGACCATCAAACATAGTTAACAATGTGGGGGATAGAGCTAACTTAGGATGATCAATAGCCTTCCAACATTCAAGCGACATAACACAAGTCTATTCCCCTTCATCTACCATAATGCGAAAGACGTTTCACATCAAAGATTTTGTGGTGTAAACCACTACTATCTGAAAGGAAACGTGATAAGGCAAACAAGGTTTTATATTGGAAGGGTAAAACAAGATAGATCTTGAGTTAGTAGGCTCGAAGGAACCTAAAGTCGACAACAATGATTTTATTTGCGAGGGGAAACTCTGGAGAACCTCTAGAGCAAACATTGCGCAAGGGGTTTGTGCCAGATATTCAACAACATAGTAGTTTTGTGAAACCTGTGCATTTGGGTTATAAGACCCCTTCTTGAATGCACCTTTGGGGATGTGAGTCATTGTGTCTCCTATCGAATTCTCAATATAGAGAGGTGTCGATGGTTCAAGAGCTCCCTTTCCTTTATCCATAGATTCGAGGGTTCCATATACATGGGCCATAGTATGAATATGAGCATACGCCCTCATCATATATACATTTGCAGCTCCAGGATTAAAGTCAGGTGTGGCGACAACCTGATTTCCCCCAAGCATGTTCATGGATGAGGATGCCTACATCATATTATGCCCTTGAGGGAAAGGTTTAGTTAACACAACGAGTTGTTGTTGTGCCAAAAACTTTTGGGCTTCTTCTATCTCGGGCCATTGATGAGTCAAGTAGTTGTCCGTGCAAATCTTACAAGGGAACTTGACCTTCTTATTTTCATTTTTTCCCTCTCGAATATTATTAGCAGCCTTTTTGTCGTTACCCCCCGACCCTTCTTACCCTTGCTCTTGTTTTTCTCCTTGGGTTGTTGGTTACCCTTGGGGTTCGTCGTCTGTATAGCATGTACTTTGGATGTTTGGGTGGCAGGGGCAGCCATACTAGAAGTCTAGTTAGACACAGTTTGTTCTAACGATAACTGTTGCATTTGGTTAGACAACATATCTGTGGTATTGTTTTGTGTTGAACCCACAATACCATTGGCATGAGGCTCATAATTAGGTTTGGACAAGTCAAAGGTTGACCACGGTGCATCAAGAAGAATCTCATAAAGCATATTGAATTGTGAATAGATAGACTCCAACTGTTGAGCTCTCATTATTTCCTCTTCATCAGAAAACACTCCAGAAGTCGCAACGTCTTTGGAGATATAAGGCACCAAATATTTCAAGAACCACTTAAGCAAAAATGCAAGAGGGACCTTGACCTTGATCAAGCTCTTACGACAATGCCATTCCCATATATGATTAGAGATATGGAATTCCTTAGTCTATTCGAAATTGGCCAGCATCTCGGTGCCGACATCGTATCTCACCGGAAGTTGAAAATGGTTCAAGAAAACCATCGCTAGATCATTAAAGTAAGAATATCTTGAGTCGTCGAGCTCAATATACCATTTCGTGGCACCCCCTATGAGAGTGCGTTGAAACAATCGTAACTTAATGGAACCATCATTTATCGAATTCAAGGAGCACCACAAATGATTAGGCATTACATGATCACCTGGATCCTCAGCAAGTTTGCATTCAAATTTTGGGATATCTGACGACAACTTGGTTGGCATAGGAGGCCAACCTGGAACATGACAGATGGGGTCATTCAATAACATTGACAAGTTTTGAAAATGAAGAGTTTCCAAAAATGATAACCTAGGTTGGGATGAATTTTCTAGAAAAGATGGACTTGGATATTGGATGGCACCAGGTTCCTAGGAAAAGATTGCTTGCTGACCAGGGCTCTGGTAAAAACCAGGGTTGCCTTGACTAGTGTAAAGGAACGACACACTTCTTTGCATCATAGATGAGTTCAAATAGTTGGATGACATGCCTTGAGTGGGACCTGTCCCCTGCATGACATTTCATTGGCCTGGGTTGAGGTTTCCCCCAGCTAAACCCCCATGCATAGGAACTAAACCTTGCAGGGGGTTCCACTGAGAGTGGGATGGGTGACCACCAATCAACATCCCATGCAGAGGGATAGAATTCTATCTGGGATTCCCTAGACCTTACAAGGAGCTAGCTTCTGTCATCACTCCCTGCAAATGCATAGAACCTTACACCGGGATGGGTTGATTAAGGGAGGGGTTTCCCCCTGACGAAAACGCCGATAAAGAAAAGGTGTTATTCCCAAAAGCACCAAATAAGTAAAACGACATAGACCCAACTAGATTCGTGGAAGGTTGAGGTATCTGAATCCCTCCCCTAGACAAGTTAGAACTGACAGCGGGCCCAGATGGTTGCTGGGAAGCACCTCCGAGTGAGGGGGACGGAGGAGGAATATGACTTCCATTGAAAGGAAACACATTGAACAGAGCGGTGGTGCCCCCAAGGGATCTTTGAGGGGAATTGTTGGAACTCCATGCACCCAAGCCAATAGTCTATAAAGTAGACTGGGTTAGAGTTGAGGTCATGTCGAATCCCAACATCCTATACGAGAAAAAACCAACAAACAGATTCTGCGTGACCATAGAATGAAGAGTGGTTGTAGTCATGATAGGGACTCCTCCACTGATAGAAGTGGTAGCCATCTGATCAAAGGCATTTCTTGAAGGGGAAGGTGGGAGAGGGGGAAAGAGAACCTCCCCATATACATACAAAGTAGGAGTATGAGGACTCCCAGTAGAAGTAACATCATTTGCTTCCATAGCAAGTCACCTAACGAGATGATGATCAGGGTTAGTCAGCTCAGGAGGGACTATCTGAACAAGAACGGGCGATGAGAGGTTAGTTATTGGAGGGTTTCAGAGCCTAACTAAGCCTTCAAATTCGAGGTCTGAAATGTGATTTACCTCCGATGCAAAAGTGTCTCCTCTCGACACAGGATTGTGTACAATTACTTGTGTCCCGGTGGTTTCAAAAGAACCTTCCTGATCCAGCCTTCACCTCAACAAGGGTGGGGGTGTCTCAATGGTTACCAGTGGGAGGCAAAGCTAGTAGGAAGCACAGAGCACACACTTTGTGAAATGATGAACCCACACTCTAAGGCAAAGCTAGTA
>ML790136.1:443486-467562 GCA_009831015.1 Picea engelmannii | reverse complement strand
TTTTTTGATATTTTGGAAGTTTCTGGGTATTTATGAGCAGAGGAAAGGGAGGGGTTTGGGGTTCAAAGCCCAGGGCCTGCAAATGGCGATTCACAGGCCAAAATATTCAGTAAATTTAACTCTTTAAAGGGTCTTGGAGGCTTGGGCAAGGTGCCTAAGAGAGGTTCAAATCCCCTCCCCTTTGAATTTTTTCACATGAAAATAAAAAAAATTCACACCAACTAGAAAACATGAACCAACAACCAATTTCACATCTAAACTGGCACTAAAACAACCATTCTGATCGCAGAAATAATCCTTTTCCATTCAAAAAATCACCATAACCAACATAATAATAAAACCTTTGGGCAATCAAAAGCAGGGCTAAAAAGGCAGGGTGTCCATGGTTACTTGGCTCTGTGTCTGAAGGTTGGTACATGGTTATGGCTTGCTGCCCAATGAAGACCTGCACTTGTTGTTTGGAAGCCCTCCTCCACCATTGAAGACCTATTGCAGAGCCCCCTCTCCCCTTGGCCAAAATGCCAAAATGACTTGAGAGAGGGGAGAGAGAGGGTTTTCTATTTTGTATTTTTTTCAAAAAAATATAATTTTCCCAATATTTCATGAGGGATGCGTGTCTTTCCCTTGATTTTCCCAATCTTCTATTTTTTTTTATTATTTTTCCACTATTTTTTTTAATATTTCTCAAAAATTGTGCCAAGTCAAAGTTTGACTTTGACTTTTGACCATGACTCTGTTGACTTAGCCCAAAACGTTGTAGTATCAGATTGAGTCGGAATTGGACGCAGAGCATGGAGTTGGAAAGGTCTCAACGCACCCATCGAGAATATGTGGTCACCAATCTAAAATAATGCCACCTCACCCCTCAATTTTGGCCTGGAACAATTACCGCTTAAAGGCCTTGACTTGCTGGTGGGCCCACATGACACCCTATCTTGCGAAAGACGCCACATCGCCATACGATATCCAATATAGGAAAATTAAGTACCGTCAGAAATGTATCGACGATTACTTTGAAAACATGGCCATAGATTTGTGTGTTGGTGTCATTAATGATTGTTTTATCTGTCATGAAACCCCGCTATGCAAGCTGGTTGGCCCCCTTTGCCCGAAATAGTTGACAAACTTGTGATAGATCTAACCAAGCTATATGAGGTCAAAATGAGGTAAATGAGGAGTTTTTGGAAATTCATCTGAGCCCACTAGAGCGAGGCATCACTGAATTTCTGATTTAAAACCCATTAACAACAATTTTTTAACGTCGAACCATTGCAACTAATCTGGTGTCCAAAAGTGGTCATGAACTTGCAAAGGCTCGTTCTTACCAACCAAGGGTCAAAACCAAGCACAAGATATACTGTTGGAAAGGTCTCACACTTCCCTACATCATTCCTAGGTTTGTTTTTTCTTTTAAAATATAAATCTAAACAGAATCAGACGAGAAAGTCATAACTATTTGTTTTGGCTATTCGAGTGACGATAACTTTGCGTTCTCTGTAGGGGGTCATACAAACTTGGAATCGGGCCCATGATATCTCGTTGGAAATCTTGTCCTGATCCATACAAGAATAAAACATTTTATTTCCCAAAATGTGACCAGACTTCATTTTATACTTTGTGAAAGGACCGCATCCGCATGAGACCCACGTAGTGACAACCGAAAGGGGCCAACGATAAAAATATTGCAAACTGCCTGCTTATCTCATTAAATATGAACTGAACATTCTTGACATGAGGCATTATGATGGGGGAGGATTTCATAACTCAAAAATTACCCTGGGAAGGCCTCCCCCGGGGGGAAAATAACATGGTTCCATGACAAGCCGAGCAAGGTCGGGATGAGCCTATTTGGGTACCGTTTAAGATATTAATGGAAATAATGATGATCACGATTGTTATAATGCTGTCCAAAAGGCGATAGTAGAGTAGGAAAAACCATGACTTTGATATCCATTTGGCCTTACTATTCCTCAATTGACCATGGAAGTATTGACCCAACTGAATGCAACAACCCTGAATTGATCTGGATTGTTGCCAACTGACTTGACCTTGTTACCTGATACTCTCTAGTGCCTGATAAGTTTTTACATACTTTGATAAAAACCCTCTGAAGGAAGCCAACTGATACTCTTTCAAGGGTATAGGTCATAGTAACTATGACCCCAACCACTATCTTCGATTGGAACCATAGCACAAAGGGTTGCTTGTGGAGGAATGAAGGTGTTAAACACCATGTTGAGCCCAAAACAAATTTTTGTGGTCAACATTCTTGGCACCGGAGGGGAAATTCCTTCCAAAGCATGTAGAACAATGGGATCACCTGCATGACAGGCGTGAATAATCAGCGGTAAGTTATACTTTATAAGTGACCGAGGTCGGTGAGGGGAGGGTGGGGGATTCAACTGTAATATAAGGACCATTTTTCACATTAGGGATAACCGAAGAATGAAAGTGGTGTAGTAAAGATATACAATAACATTTATCCTGGGATTCCAATGTGGCCCAAGTGACACAGGTCCCTCACCCGGATTATGGCTTAACTGTCATAATTGAGGCTTAAGGTGAACCTTGGATCAACATAAAGTCTCATGCATGCCTTCAATTCTCAACACACAAACAAGCAAACGATGATTTTTTTTTAAATCAACGACCCACTGGAGAAAAACTATCAAGCAAACCAATCAATCAAGGGAATAAATAAATATGAAAAAAAATTGAGAGTAGGTGCTGAAATATCTCAGTGCTCACAAGTGATGGAACTTTGTAGGAAAAACGATCGTTGCTTGGAAAAATCAGATTGTAAGTAGTCTAATAAAGTGCATTTGCAATCACATAGCTATGTAAGCCATCAGGTCATCATGGTTTTCAACTTCACCAGAGAATGATATGCTACCCCCTTAGACTTTCCCCATTGACTTTGATTAAATAACAATCAAGTTTTCTCCTATTTAAGATGATATTCAGTAAGATTTTCCCATAGGCCAAGCATGATAAAAGGGTTCCTAAGGGTGCATTCTTTTCAAACAACCATATAATAACCAGGACAATACCCTTCCCATGAACACTAGACAGAAAAAAAATAAAGAAGAAGAGGGCATCCTACGACATTAAAATGAATAAGACCAAAAATAGAGGAAAAAATCAAAAGGCGCTTACACCCAAAATTGAAACTAAACAGGCAAAAAGGCTCCAAATTGAAAACAAGGAGATATATACAAGCATAAATCAACAACAACAAATAGATGCAAAAAGTAAACTCAACAAAAATAAATACATACAAACAGAAAACCAACCAGTGGTGACTTATGTACAGGATGACGAGGTCCTTCAGGAGTAAAAGAACTTTAGGTGACTACCATTCACAGGGAATTAGAATGGTTCACCATCCAAGGTTTTTAATCTGAAAGCATTTGTCCCTAAAACCTCGTAGATTGTGTAAGGACCCAACCATAAAGAATCAAACTTTTGATGTTTGGATGGGGCCTTATGTGCTTTGTCCCATAGTAGGACACCATCTCCTACTTTGTAATTTACCATTGTGGTTCTTTTATCGAAGGAACGTTTAACAATGTCTTGCTTCTTTTGGAGGTGTTGGAATGTGTCTTTTATTACCTCTTCTAGTTCGTTGAGTGTGTCTAAACGATGTTGTAAATGTTGGAAATCATATTTTGCCTCAGCAATAGCTAACCTCAATGCTGGAATTTGTAAGTGAATAGGTAGAACAACAGGGGCTCCATACACCAGTGTGTAAGGACTTTGACCTGTTGTTGTCTTAGGGGTTATACGATCATCCCATAAAGCAAAGTTTAACTTTGTGTGCCAATCATGCTTGTTATATTTTACTATTCTCTTAAGGATCCGAATCATATTTTTATTTGTGGATTTAGCCACTCTATTACCTTGGGGGTAATAGGTGGAATATTGAAAAGGTTGGAAGCCATTTGGAACACCAAGGTGGAGCATGACATCAGACATGAAAGTTGATCCCCAATTAATATCATAACAGGGGTTCTAAAACGGGATAAATGGGTTTGCTAAATGAATTCTACCACCTGCTGACTCGTAGCATTCCTAAGGGCAATCGCTTCAGCCCACTTTGTAAAGTATTCAACAGTTGTTAAGATGAATACGTGACCAGCGTTGGAAGGTAGTGAAACTGGCCCAATAAAGTCCATGCCCCATCTTGCGAAAGGGACTTGGACTTCAATAGGCCTAAGAGCCAAGGAAACTAACTTTTGCTTCCCAATGAAGCGTTGGCAAGCTTCGCAGTTTCGAACCAATAAATAGGCATCTTGGTGGAGTGAAGGCCAAAAGTAACCTGCATGTAAAACTTCTGTTGCAATGGTTTTGGCTGAAAAGTGACCTCCACAAACCCCATAATGGCATTGTTCAAGTACCATTTGGGCTTCATCAGGAGTCAAGCATCGTGACAAAACCCCTTCAAGGTTTCTTCGGTAAAGGATTTGGTCTTGTAAAACATACCGAACAACTTGTAAATGAAGTGTTCATTTGACTTTAGTATCCATGTCTGTTGGGGAAACACAATTGATCAGAAAATACATGATAGGTCCATACCATGGTTGTGAGGCTAACTCGGTTTCGTTAACCAGTTCTTTGAAATAAATCAAGTCATCTACTTGAGGTGGTTCAACTATGACCGAGGCGTGGGATTAGGTTAGCAATTTAGCCAACCCTGTTCCCCTTATGGTTTTCGTCAGTTTAATTTCCAAGTCATATTCTTCCATGCGCATGATCCATTTGGACCATTTACTATGCATTTCAGTTTGATTCAAGGCAGTGACTAAGAGAGATGTAGGCACAAAAACCTGAACTTTGTGGCCTTGTATGTAATGTCAGAATTGCTCCAAGGATTTATACAAAGAATAACCATGTTTCTCCAGTGGAGAATAGTTAAGTCGGTGTGTCTTCAAATTTTGGCTTATGAAAGCGATAGGCCTAAGATTTTCCTCATGATATTTTTGCAATAAGATTGCAGAAATGGTCTCTTCCGATGAATTAGTGTACATGGCAAAGTCCTTAGAGGGATTAGGACCGATTATCAGAGGGGCATAAGCAATGACTTGCTTAATGGATTCAAAGGCCTGATGGGTAGGGGGGACCCATTTTAACTGAATTTCTTTCTTCATAAGTTGATTTAGAGGTTTGACTACTTGAGCAAAATTAGGAATGAAG
Source organism: Picea engelmannii (assembly GCA_009831015.1). Lineage (NCBI taxonomy): Eukaryota > Viridiplantae > Streptophyta > Pinopsida > Pinales > Pinaceae > Picea > Picea engelmannii. Next base: position 462,369 of record ML790136.1, on the reverse strand, counting down.
CGTCTCAAGAAGTTTATCTTTCCAAAGAAAGACTGCATTTTATTTTTATTAGTAGATAAGGACAGATTTTTGATTGCTACCACTCTCTCAGGATCAACTTTGACACCTTCTCGAGAGACGATGTGACCCAAATGTTTTCCCTCCATAACACCGAAAATGGTCTTCTTAGGATTTAAAGATACTTGAAACTTACGACATCTAAGAAGAACCTGCCTCAGGTGATCAAAAGGACTACTTTGTTCTGTGTAGAGGACTGTGAGGTCATCAAAGTAGACAACAATCATCTTACCCAATAAGCCTTTGAAAGTAATGGCCATGGCACGTTGAAAGGTGTTCCTGCCATTAATCAAGCCAAAAGGAATCTTGTTATATGCATACGTGCCCCAACATGTAGTGAAGGTGGTTTTGTGACTATCAAAAGGATTCAGGGCTATCTGATTGTAACTTGAGAAACCATATGAAAGGGACATCATTTGAGCCCTAGAGACTTGTTGGAGGATCTCTTCTATAGGTGGGACGGGGTAGTTGTATTTTAGGGACACTCTATTCAAATGTCAAAAGTTGATAGACAAACGAATATCACCAGTTTTCTTCCGAATGGGAACCAAATTAGATATCCATTGTGAGTAACGTACATGGTATATCACCCTGGATGTTTCCATCTTGTCTAATTCAGCCATAATTGTTCGTTCTAAAGCAAGGTTGTTATTTCTTTGTGTCTGCCTCTAAGGTTTCAAATAAGGGATTATGGGTATGGCATGGACTATCCCTTGCATATCGAAAACCTTGAGATCTTTGTAGTACCAAGAAAAAACATCCTTGAACTCTATCAAGAGTTCAGTGAATTAAGCGATCTCAGAAGGGGAACACTGTGATCCTATATAAACAAATTTTGGATCTTTCTTAGTTCCCAGGTTTATAGGGATGGTTTCTTGCACCTTTGTAACATATTCACTATCAATACTAGGTGCGTAGGTAGTGGCATCATTGGAATCAAACATGGATTCAAGTACTGACAAACCAGGGGGAATTTTGTTTGTCTTCAATTGGATTATGTCCCCGGTTTCCTCGTCCAACTCATGGTTGATATGTAAATATTCAAATTCCTCCTTGTTTTGAAGGAACCTATAGATTTTTTTGTCAGTATCAAAAACTTGCCAAGAGTCAATGTTATCAGGTAATGCAGGTCTATGTGAAATTTGGACTTTTATATCTTCAATAGACCTTACAAAATCCAAAGTGAAGCATGAACCGGCCAAGGCCAAAGTATCAGCTGCGTGGTTTGTGGCCCTAGGTATGGCTTGAATGTTGAAATATAAGAACTTCTCAATAAGTTCCTCCTCCAATGGTATTTCTTGAGGCGAGGGTTATGAACTTCATATTCATCTCTGATTTGATTCACAACCAACTCAGAATCCCCGCTCACCAACAAATGGCAAATTTTTGGAGGCCTTGAACTAACGCTTCATATTCAACCATATTATTAGTGTTAGGGAATTCTAATCGAAAAGAGAAAGGGATTGTCTTTCCCTTGGGATCACACAAAAGGACCCCAGCCCCAGATCTGTGCTTGGATTTAGCATCGTCAAAATCCATGCTCCACACCATCTCTTCCAACTGAGAAGGAGGGGCACGTGCATCTTCCTCAGATAACACAATATACATAGCCATACCCGTGTCTTGAAAAGACACATGTTTTGTGTTGTAGGAAGCAAGTACAACCTGCTCTTGATATTTTGGTTCCCTCCTGATGATAACTTCAACACCTTTATAAGGAAAGGTGAAGTGGTTTCCTTCCATGAAGTAACAACCCTTGTTTACTTTGGTGGACCACTCCCTCCCTAAAAGCATGCCATATGCTTCAGGTATGTCTGCTATGATCATGTTTATGAACATGCTCACATCCGGAGCTTGGTTGAAAGTAATGGATAAGTCCTAGATGTAACCAACAATTTCTACAATCCTTGAATCCCAAGCTAACAAATCTTTACATGGGCCCGTGCATTCAAGACCCAATATCCTCATGACTTGAAGGGGCATGACATTGTACCTAATCCCGTGTCAGCGACACAATTATGGAGCACAAAATCAGAAATCATAACTGAGACATAGAAAGGAGGAACCCCAAGGTTTAGATCAATAACATCATATGCCTCCTTAGGTTGAGAAGAGGACTCTTTGGAAAGAGGAATTCTCTATTCTATTTGTGGAGTAGGAGGTGCGTGTAGAACACATGAAAAGTTTTCAAATCGAGCAGGTGTTCTAAGAGCATATAATAACGTCATGTGGGCGGGGACCTTTGCTAGATCTTCAACGACGTTGTAAGGCACTGGTGTTGGGAAGCAGGGTGGTGGATTATTAGGAAAATTTACCTTGTTCGGAGTCCACGGAACCCTATTCCTTGGAGGCGAAGGTAATCTACCATTCACGTGAACTTTTCTTTTTTCATTGTCCTTAGGATCAATTTTGGTCCTTTCCACCCCTTGCGAAGTGGTTTTAGGGGCTTGAAAACTAGTTTCTATAGCAAATATTACAAAGGTAAGAGGATCATCATTGCAGGGAACAAAATCTTCCATGTTAACTTGGTCATTTTAGGAAGTGGAGGCAAGCTTGTTTTTCACTGGAGGTAAAGGGGCTTTGCTAGTTTTAGAAAATTATAGGTGATGTGTATACGAGTAACAATACTCAGGATCATGGAAGTCTTGGCAAAAGTGGCACCAATCCACTTTAGTAGCATGTTTCCTAGGAGGAGGAGTAGGAGGAAAAAGAGGCCTTGGCCTCGGAGGAGCAGTTAACTGCAAGTCATTTACCTTTCGATTTAAGGGAAAGTATTTGGTTGTTCATGTTCATTAACAACTTGAGCATTTCAAAACTTTCCCTTTCTCCAATCCTCGAAGTATGGGAAGTTGGGGGTTCATACCAAGGACCCTCGTTCCAAGGTACCTCATTCCGAGGTACCTCATTCCTAGGCCTCCTGTTAAAACGGGGTTGCGCTAAAGATGAGGGAATCATACCAGATTCCTCCATGTTTCTCTCAATTTCCAAGGCGCTTACCTTGCCACATCTAAAGTTTGTATTTATTTATATTTCAATATATACTTTACATTTGCATTCATATCGATCAGGTAGTAATGGACCAAATTGTTCCCAGACAATTGGGAAGCAGTTGGGATCCTATTCAAGGTTGAGGTAAAGCACTGATTAAAGTTTCAAATTTGCTCCCCCTCATGGATGGAGATGGTTGTGAAATCCCCGAATAGAGAAGCCACATCATTCGCCCCTTGGAAATCCTTCTTGAATTCTTGGACCATAGTGTCCCAATATGGGATACTATCATTGGGAAGCAAGTGGTACCATGTCGTTGCTTCACTCTCAAAGGTTCTTACAAAAAGTCTAATGATGACATCAGGAATTTTTATGTCCATAAGTTTTAATGCATTGTAGAAATTTTGTAAATGTTCCTCGACATTCAATGTACCAATGACACTAAACTTAGGAAGTCCATTTGGGGCATCTGCAGGCATGTCAGGAAGAGGTCGGGGAAACCTCAAAGGAGTCTTGGGTTTCCAGGGCATTACCATCGAAACAACTATGGGAGGAATAACAACAATTGTTAGAACAACGAGAGGAACAACTTGAGGGTTAGTAATTGTTGCATGATTGAGTAAAGCTTACTTTATTAGGGGGCTTTGAAAAGGAGAAGAAGAGGAGGGTGACTTATCTCGCATGGCAGGTGTAACGAGTTTCTTTGGTTTCCTAGATGTATGTGTCTCGCTACTGGTTTTATTTTGTGAACTTTGACTTCTTGTAGTCCTGGGGGACACTGTTTCCCTAGTCTTAGGATGTTTCTGCCCCGCAAACTTGCAAGGGGATGAAGTAAGTACTTTAAGTACAAGAGATGTATCACACCAACAATCCTACTCTTTTGGACATGATGTTGATTAACCCAACTATAAACAAAGCTTTTTTTCTTTTTTCTCGAAGTGGAAGGTAAAGTATGACATATTTATAACTTCGCACGTGAGTTTGGACAAGTGGGACCGAATATTGACAAGGTAAGAGGAAGGGAAAACTCAATGGTATTTATGACTCCCAAATGAAATGAAATTTCAAGGGAACTAAACTATAACAAGTACCAAAGAAAATCCAAAGGATCACTGAAAGCCCTTGCCACAAAATTCTGTCAACATGTGGGATAAGGACCCCAAATAATTTGGGTCTGATGCTCAGTACAAGTTTGGGATATAAGCAAAACTAAAGAGATTTGCAAGTTCCCTAGTATGGTCGCCAAAAAGGGGACGTGTTATAAGAAAAATCTTCCCGTTGCGACAGATCCAACCTACCCAGTTGTGAAACCGATTACAACCTCTTTGATAGCTCGGCACGAGGCAAAGACTACCCATACCTCAGATGGTCCTTCGCCTAAGGCGGTAAAGAAGGGGGAAAATGAGAGGTGAAAGACTTACATGAAGTCTTTCTTAGGACCACCCACCCTGGGTATTGTCCTCCCTCAGCTTCCTGGATGGACAAAATGGCACGGGGGGTGAAAAATATGGACAATGGGATGAAAACAAGCTCACTGATTTTTAGGACAACAAACTAAACAAAGTGAACAATGAGATATTCGCTCCCTTAAAGCCTTGGAAAATGGCCCAAAATGGGTTCCCGGGGTAAACTAGGGTCCTCGACAATAGACCAGTGGATGCCTCAAGTGAAAAAGTGTAAAATAAGGGTGAAACGTGAGTTTAAAAGCTACAACCAAGTCTTTTTAGATGGTTGTAAATTGCGAACAACAAGTTTTTCAAAGCTTTTAAGGCAGGGAAACAAGCCCAAAATGGCTTGGTACCTCCCGGGGTGACCCATGAAGTGATCCCGAAAAATTACCAAATCAAAAGGGGGGTTGTAAATGAAGATGGACATCCTTTTTACAAGTTGTTACAACTATGTTTGGGAGAGTATTTACAACTGCAATTTATGTTCGTGGATGAAGGGTGGACTGACAAAAGGTTTGACTTTAAAATGTAATTTATTGGTGAATTTTCAATTATTAAGACATGCATTGGCCACCACATTGTTTTAAAGGTTATCTCAATTAGGAAAACACATCCTAGAACTGTGCCAATCAGTATAAGAAGAGTAGTCTTAGTAGAACATGGTGGTTAGGTTGAAGAGTGTCCCTTGCAGTTCAAAGAAGCAGAGATTCGCCACTTCTCGTCACTCACGCTTTTAAGCTCTTAAAGCGGCTTGGATGGAAGAAGGACCCTCCTAAAGGGAGTTTTAACTGAGTTTTAGTGTAGTATCCCAACCAAGTTGAGCTATTCAATTCCCTGATCGTGTGGTACTAAAGAAAGACCACTCAATTTATACTAACTAGACAACTTATCGGGGTCTCCTCATGAAGACTCCATGGATTTAACACTTAGTATTCTATGAAATTGAAATTGCTTGAAATAAAGGACCAGGCCATCCATGTGGCGAGGTCATGTCTCTCTTTCGCAAGAGTGTCTCTTGGTCAATAAATTGAAATCTATATAAAGTTTCATACAAAAATAAATAAATATGTGACATATATGTGAGAGCTAAATAATATGTGTATGAATATAGCTAAATAGTATAGGTTTTTGTTTTGAATGTGGATAGGGCAGACCCCTGCTTTGTTTTCAAGTGTTTTGTGGTTTTCTGAGCGGTTTTAGCTTCTTGATTTTTTCGTGGCACCTTTAGGGGCAACAACCTGTAGATTAGTGTACGAGAAAATACACAATGAAAGATGACAAAATCAACTAATTACAAGTAAACATTTATAACATTCAACCCAAAGGAATGGGTTGAGGCTCTTTCCAATCGACAAGGCCACAATATACATGAAAGCCCCAATTGATTCCTTGTATGAGGATTGGAAGTTTACTTATTGGAATTTGAAATAGTGATGATTATTTATGACAGTACAGATCGGATTTTATAAAAAAAAATTTATAAACAAACTACTCAAACTATCTACACAAGCAAAGCATATCGGCTTGGGTACACGTGCCAAATTTTTTGAAATGAGTCCAAGTGAATGTAAGGTGAAAATGAGAGTGATTGGGTGGATTTAACGATAAGATTTGATGTTTTTTCTTCGTTGTCCTACTGGCCCCTTTGCCTCGAACTGGTCTTTATATGGTCCCCAACCGCTTAGGAGAAGTAGAGTAGGTGACTAGATTGTATCCTTGCAAGAAAACAACGAATTTTAGTGATTATATATGGAAAAACTTAAAATAATGAAACAAAAATCTACACATAAAAGATAAATAACAACCCACTAAGATGGTTGTCTCCCGGGGGGGAAATTGACCAAAATGGTCAATTTTCCTGTTTGGGGTAGCAAGGTTAGTAACTAAAAATCACAACAAAATTTACATGAAAGAGATAAAGAAGCAAGCAAGCATGAACAACCAACCAAGAGGCTTATTTAAGGGCTTTCCTAAGGGGCCCTAGGACTCACGACCACTAGCTTAGGCTGAAAACAATTGAATACTTCATAAAATATACACTAAAACACGTTAAACAAGTTAAACAAAGCTATCAGATAGTGAAATCAAATAAGTTAAACCCAAGGAAGCAACAACAAACACCTAGTTAACCAATCCCTCCTGGATATTGCTAGTATAACAAGGATTTACTTCTACCCCTCAATCCTTTACCAACAAGTGACATGTCCAACAACTAAAATTTAACAAGTATCACACACACAAAGAGCTTTGAAAATTTTTAGCAGAGCTTTGTTACTATATTCATCCTCCCATTTTACAATTCTATCGATCTTATTTATTTAGAAGAGGTGAAGGCTTAGGGTTAGGTCACAAGACACTTGTCACTTTTGGAAAAGTAATAAGTGGATCAACCCTAAAGTGTTTTTGTCTTTTTACCAAAAGTAAACTTATCCTAAAAACGGAATCTTATCAAAACGAGATCAAATCAAATCTGATTTTATCTCTTAATTACAAAGTAGACAAGCCAAAAGTAAATCATGTGAGACTAAACTATTACAAAAAGTCATTTTCATAAAATGACAAGATTAATATGCCACATCATAATTTGCCTTCGGATTTGTTCCATCCCAAAGACTCTTTGATTGCTTCCATGTTTTGCAGCTATAGATGAGGTTATTTAGGAAAGTTCTCGACCATCCATGGCTTCTATATTCACCAGGATGAAGCCCCGAGGTGTGGGAAAATTGCAGAGTTGATTAGGAGGGAAAGGGGATTTTGGGATTTGGTCGTTGTATGTAAGGAAATTCTCGATGTTCAGGCACTTTTCAGACCTGAGTATACCCGGAACTGACAACTATTGGCTTTGGCCATTCAAGTGATGCTAACTTTGCGTCCTCCGTAAGGGGGTCATACGGACTCAGAATCGGGCCCATGATAACCCGTTGGAAATATTGTCCTAATCCCTATGAGACGATGAAATTTTATTTCCCAAAATGTGAGCATATTTCATTTTATACTTTGCGAAAGGGCCCCATCCCCACGAGACCCGCCTAGTGACATGCGAAAGGGGCCAACGATAAAAAAATTTCAAACTGCGTGCTTAGCTCATCAATTCTGAATTGAACAATCTTGACATGAGTCATTATGATGTGGGAGGGTTTCAGAACTCAAAACTTACCCTGGGAAGGCCTCCTTTGGGGGGGAAAACAACATGGTCCCATGACAAGTCGAGCAAGGTTGGGATGAGCTCGTTTGGGTACCATTTAAGATGTTGATGGAAATAGTGATGATCATGGTTGTTATACTACTACCAAAAAGGAAATAGTAGAGTAGGGAAAAACATGACTTTGATATCCATTTGGCCTTAATATCCCTCAACTGACTATGGAAGTACTCACCCAACTGAATGGAACAACCCTGAACTGACTTGGACTGTTGCCAACTCACTTGACCTTGTTACCTGATACTCTCTAGTGCCTGATAAGTCTTTACATACTTTGATAAAAACCCTCTAAAGGAAGCCAATATATACTCTTTTAAGGGAAGAGGTCATAGTAACTATGATCCCCGCCACTATCTTCGACTAGAACCACAACACAAAGGGTTGCTTGTTGAGGAATGAAGGTGTTAAACACCATGTTGAGCCGAAAGCAGATTTTTGGGTCAACAATAGCCTGTAGATTTTCTTCAGCGTCGTTGACAGGAAACTAGCTTCATTTCATCACACTCCACTGCGTAATTTTTTGCACTAGCTCAAGGCACTTTGTAGTCATTGCACATATGTCGTTGGGCTGCAGCACCAACATTCGTCGCTCCACTTCGCAATCGAGGATAGGGAAATCTGGCACAATCTACTCAGTTGCATTTTTCTCCATCGTACTGCACTTCTGAACCGCATCATAGGTCATCCCCCTATCGATATGGATGTGGTTATCTGTCATCATCAATAATTTTTTCACTGACGGATCACATCTGCAATAAATTCCCAGCCATTGATCTTCTTCTGCACGATTTTTTATCGCGCAATTTGTACTTTGATAAAAGAGAAAGGTAAAAGAAAGCAAATTGGAGAAATGGGAGAGTAATCTTATCACTGTCACCTTAATATGATGTCTCTTTCTATTTAGGGTGGTAGGCCCAGGGGAGACGTCCCCGGTGACTTGGGGTTTCGAGAAGGCAATGGATAAAAGCTAGGTAAAGATCCCCTCTCACAAGTCACCACCAATCAAAAAGTATGATTAAACAACCAATTAAGATACAATATCCCAGAAGTGTACATGCCTGGAACAAAGCAACAAGAAAACTATATATTCGCAAGTACACTTGTTGTTAATACTTCATAAAACCTCAGACTTTGTCAGATAAAGAAAATGGTTGATATGAATGTGAAGTAAACATAAATTTATAAAAGCAAATTAGCTTCACAATTACGCCTCATTAATGCTTTAATAATGACCAAAAATGATAACATATACTTGGCAAATTGCTAGTATTTTTCAGAGGCAAAGAGGGCAATGTAAATTCAGCTCTAACATTTGATTTTAGATGCTTTTTAATGCTACAAAGTATGGTTGTAGCTTACTTTAGCAACAAAAACAACAAAGTTAATAAGTTAGGCTATTCTAGTGTTAGAAGTAGTTAGTAGGTTGTTTGAATAATGAGTTTTAAAGGTTATTTGATCAAAACACTTGGCACAATCTAGTAGGTGGATAGCAAATTAGAACAAGGACAATAACATGTGCTTGAGTCCCTATAGTTTAGGCTAGCAATTTCATAAGCTTTAGAAAAATGCAAAGTAAAGATACCATAACCATTCAAAATAAAGAAGAATTGGATAATTTTACTTACATTCACCAAGCATAATCTAGCACATCAGCTAGTTGTAGAGTTTCCACCGAGAAAAATGCCAAAAAACAACAAAATTTGCCTTCCTTCAACAAGTGCACACAAAATTTCAGTCCAAAAACCCTAATTAGGGCACCAATTTCAGTCCTCACACAAGTGTGAGTGAAAGATGATCAAAAAAWGAGAGTTTAGACTCTCTATTTMTACAATATCATTGACCTTTAATTACACTYTAGGTCAAAAAAGGCTGGCATGGCCAGTTTACATAAAAAATATTGTTTTACATTAAATGTCACAATTAAAACCCTAAATCAAGCATAAAAGGTGACGTCATGCCCTTTTAGGGTGACGTTAGGCCCTTTTAGGGCAACGTTGGYCTCCTGGAACAAAACATTAGGCCTTCTTTGGCCTCGGGAACTTGCCACATGGCACACACCTACCTTCAAAACCTCCCAAAGCATTGGATGACATCATGGGTGACCTAGGTGACGTCATGGGCATTCCAAGGCCTACGTCATGGTGGAAAAGGCACAAACCCCCTGGGTCTAGGCTTGCCAGGTTGCCCTTGGTGGAACATCCTCCTCTCTCTTCAGTGCAATCCTCTGATCTTTCTTCGCCCCCCGATGGGGTCTCATCATCCATCTAGTGGCATTTTAGCCCTGTGCAGGTCCGAAATAATCATCTCCTCATGTGTACCTGTCCATCTGGGTACCTACCATCCGGTGTGGACCTGAAACATCAAAAGATACGCCCTTCATGGGCTCATAAGTCACAGGGATCATAACAATGTCAATCACATCTAATCATCAAATTTATTAAACATGTGCATAAAACCCCCTTCACCCGAACAAGTGCTCAAAGAAATTATGCAAGTCTACCAACCAAGTTTGGAGGAAACGTTGGGACGTCCTATTGGGATAATTCTCATTGGATGTGAGATGTTTCCGGGAGAAATCAAATCCAGGCCATGTGAGTGGATGAGGTGATAAGGGATGTCTGGGCAAGGGGTGTAGTGATAGCTGGGAAATGCATGGATTACCTGTGGGTGCCTCTGAAGAGGGTGAGTTGCACCTGTCATGGATGCAAATGTTTCCAAGCCCATTCATGCCTTTTATCTTTTATTTTTATTGCTTTTTCTTTCAAGAGGCTAGTTAGGGGACACTGCCCTGATGTGGTGACCAGTGGTGGCAATGTTACCCACAAACATTTCACGGAGATGAGAAGGTTGGCTCGTGATGAGACCCCCTTTCTTTGGCTATGCCACCAAGAGACACTACCCTGACATGGTGACCAACTGCTGGTAGTGTCATACCGCTACATGCCCATGGACCTAATAGGTTGGCTCGTGATGAGACCCCCCATCCTCTAACTAGGTCTTGTTTTATTTTATTTTCCCTTTTTTTAAGGGTCTTTTTGTTTCTTGCTGAGAAGCCTTTTATTGCTTTCTCGGGGATCCCTGGGCGAAGCATATCAAGGTTTCATTATTTTGGATTTTATCTTTAGCCAGTTACTTTTACCCTCTGGGCCTTTAGCCCCTTCTTCCCACAAGGCAAGGTACAACCCTTAAATATTTGGTCAACCCAATGCCCGGACAAGTGTAATGGGATGGATGCGCAGGAAAAGGATGAAAAGTGGTAAGTATGGTGGGAGCGGACGATGGCCTTTCATGAATCCCCCCAGTTGCAACTCAAACCCTATGGGTACCAGCTTACTAGGGCATCATGTAATTCCCCCCAGGTTTGTTCAAGTGGAGAAGTATGAGATCCAAGCACCTGTTAGGAGCAAAAATAATTGAATGCACATAGTCAAAGGTTTTGAGGATTAGAGTGATACATACCATTATACTCGGACTCATTACCTCATGGAGCAAGATCCATCTCACGAGAGACTGATCCTATCACTGTCACCATTGTACGAGAGACTAATCTTATCACTGTCACCTCAATATGGCGTCTCTTTCTATTTAGGGTGGTAGGCCCAAGGGAGACATCCCCAGTGACCTGGGGTTTTGAGAAGGCAATGTATAAAAGCTAGGTAAAGATCCCCTCTCACAAGTCACCACCAATCAGAAAGTCCGATTAAACAACCAATTAAGATACAATATCCCATAAGTGTACCTGCCCAGAACAAAGCAACAAGAAAACTATATATTCGCAAGTACACTTGTTGTTAGTACTTCATAAAACCTCAGACGTTTTCAAATAAAGCAAATGGTTGATATGAATGTGAAGTAAACATAAATTTATAACAACAAATATAGATAGCAATAACTTCACAATTACGCCTCAATAATGCTTCAATAATGACCAAAAATGATAACATAAACTTGCAAAATTACTAGTATTTGTCAGAGGCAAAGAGGGCAATGTAAAATCAGCTCTAACATTTGCTTTTAGATGATTTGTAATGCTACAAAGTATGGTTGTAGCTTACTTTAGAAACAACAACAACAAAGCTAATAATTTAGGCTAGGGAAGTTCAGGTTCAATTTCTGCAACACACTCATTATTTGGTTCCCAGGAGTTGTTGTACAAAAGGTTAATCTGATGGATGGAGTCCTCGAACTTAAGCTTTTTCCTCAATTTGATAAGCAACATCTTGTGCCTCGTCTAAGCTTGAGAGTAATCAATGCTTGAGGGTGAACTACAAAATTCCCTCTATGGAGTCGAAGTAATGTTGGAGAATAACATCTTCTGAGTTAAATTTGGGTCGGAGTTTCTTAAGGAGAAGATTGAATCGAGCATTGAAGTCGATAATACTCTCGTTGGATCCTCTGCAAATGTGGATGTATTGAGAGTAAACGTATTGTACATTTTCTTGCTTACACCACCTCACTTTGAAAGCCTGCTCTAGGTCCAATGCGAATTACGATATGATCCCCTTTCCCTTGAAAACGTAGGTATCTAGGCATTAGCCTTCTTGGGTAGATCATGTATTCCTCCATGGGTATTAGCTAGATCAAAATAGTCAAAAAGATGTTTATGAGACCACTTGGGAGGATTTGTAGTGATAACAGGGTTTGCAGGGGTAATAGAAACCACAATGGTAAAAGGGGGTACATACTGACGCCCACTATGGGTATTCATTTGTGAAGTCGCCAGACAATTTTCTTGAAATTATCAAAGAGTTAAGGGAATCGCCCTTAGTGGAGTCGCCAGGTAAGCTCATAAGATAAGGATTCTTGAGGAAAGGCTTACCAAAAAACTATCGTCATTGAGGAGAATTGACTCAGTGTTCCACGACAACGACACCAAAATGTTATCGCACAATTTGTACTTTCATAGAAGAGAAAGGTAAATAAAATTGGTGAAATGAGAGACTAATCCTATCATTGTCACCTCAATATGACGTCTCTTTCTATTTAGGGTGGTAGGCCCAGGGGAGACATCCCCAATGACCTGGGGTTTTGAGAAGGCAATGGATAAAAGCTAGCTAAAGATCCCCTCTCACAAGTCACCACCAATCAGAAAGTTCGGTTAAACAACCAATTAAGATACAATATCCCAGAAGTGTACATGCCCAGAACAAAGCAACAAGAAAACTATATATTCGCAAGTACACTTGTTGTTAGTACTTCATAAAACCTCAGAATTTTTCAAATAAAGAAAATGGATGATATGAATGTGAAGTAAACATAAATTTATAACAACAAACATAAATAGCAATAGCTTCACAATTACGCCTCAATAATGCTTCAATAATGACAAAAAATGATAACATAAACTTGGAAAATTGCTAGTATTTGTCAGAGGCAAAGAGGGCAATGTAAAATCAGCTCTAACATTTGCTTTTAGATTATTTTTAATGCTACAAAGTATGGTTGTAGCTTACTTTAGTAACAACAACAACAAAGTTAATAATTTAGGCTAGGGAAGGTCAGGTTCAGTTTCTGCAACACACTCATTATTTGGTTCCCAGGAGTTGTTGTTGCACAAAGGTTAATCTGATGGATGGATTCCTCGAATTAAGGTTTTTCCTCAATTTGATAAGCAACATCTTGTGCCTCGTCTAAGCTTGAGAGTAATCAATGCTTGAGGGTGAACTGCAAAATTCCCTCTATGGAGTCGAAGTAATGCTGGAGAATAACATCTTCTGAGTTAAATTTGGGTCAGAGTTTCTTAAGGAGAACATTGAATCAATCATTGAAGTTGACAATACTCTCATTGGATCCTCTGCAATTGTGGATGTATTGAGAGTAAAAGGATTGTACATTTTCTTGCTTACACCACCTCACTTTGAAATCATGATCTAGATCCTCGGGGGTCTTGAAGATTCCACTTGGTTGAGTGTCAATCCATTTCCTAGCATTCCCAGTGAGTGAGCTCACAAAGAGTCTCATAAAGACATCGAGTTGTTCTTGTCCAGATTGATGAAAATCAAAACCCCCACAGAACTTGGTCCAATGCGAGTTACCATATGATCCCCTTTCCCATGAAAACGTAGGTATCCAGGCATTAGCCTTCTTGGGTAGATCATGTATTCCTCTGTGGCTATTAACTAGATCAAAAGAGTCAAAAAGATGTTTATGAGACCACTTGGGAGGATTTGTAGTGATAACAGGGTTTGCAGGGGTAATAGAAACCACAATAGTAAAAGGGGGTACGTACTGACGCCCACTATGGGTATTCATTTGTGAAGTCGCCAGACAATTTTCTTGAAATTATCAAAGAGGTAAGGGAATCGCCCTTAGTGGAGTCGCCAGGTAAGCTCGTATGATAAGGATTCTTGAGGAAAGGCTTACCAAAAACTGTCATCTTTGAGGAGAATTGACTCAGTGTTCCATGGAAACGACACCAAAATGTTATCGTGCAATTTGTACTTTCATAGAAGAGAAAGGTAAAAGAAAGCAAATTGGTGAAACGAGAGACTAATCCTACAACTGTCACCTCAATATGATGTCTCTTTCTATTTAGGGTGGTAGGCCTAGGGGAGACGTCCCCGGTGACCTGGGGTTTTGAGAAGGCAATGGATAAAAGCTAGGTAAAGATCCCCTCTCACAAGTCACCACCAATCAGAAAGTCTGGTTAAACAACCAATTAAGATACAATATCCCAGAAGTGTACCTGCCCAGAACAAAGCAACAAGAAAACTATATATTCGCAAGTACACTTGCTGTTAGTACTTCATAAAACCTCGGACTTTTTCAAATAAAGCAAATGGTTGATATGAATGTGAAGTAAACAGAAATTTATAACAACAAATATAGATAGCAATAGCTTCACAATTACGCCTCAATAATGCTTCAATAATGACCAAAAATGATAACATAAACTTGGAAAATTTCTAGTATTTGTCAGAGACAAAGAGGGCAATGTAAAATCAACTCTAACATTTGCTTTTAGATGATTTTTAATGCTACAAAGTATGGTTGTAGCTTACTTTAGTAACAACAACAACAAAGTTAATAATTTAAGCTATTCTAGTGTTAGAAGTAGTTAGTAAGTTGTTTGAAGAATGAGTTTTAAAGGTTGTTTGATCAAAACACTCAAACGAGGTCTTAGACTAGTGCTTTCTTGGGGAAAATGGAGTCAAATAAGTGGTTAAAAAAGTTGAAGGAGAAAGATGACAATGGGAGAGCCAAAGACAAGAGGAGATGATGGATGAAGTGTTGGTAAGCCAAGGCTTCAACCACCAAACCCTAGGGCAAAATGACTACTAAGGTGTAGGTAACCCTAGGCCTTAGTATAATTTACTCCCTCTTTAACTCAAAGAATGAATAAAGTGATGACTAGGATGAAGTAACAAGTGCTAGGGTGTTGCAATGGCAAGGCTCTAACAAAGCTTCAAGGAAAATCGACTTCTTGGCACAATCTAGTAGGTGGATAGCAAATTAGAACAAGGACAATAATATGTGCTTGATTCCCTAGGGTTTAGGCACATCACCTACATAATTTTATTTACATTCACCAAGCGTAATCAACACATCACCTAGTTGTAGACTTTCCACCAAGAAAAATGCCAAAAGAAACCAAAATTTGCCTTCCTTCAACAAGTGCACACTAAATTTCAGTCCAAAAACCCTAATTAGGGTACCAATTTCAGTCCTCACACAAGTGTGAGTGAAAGATGATAAAAAAATGAGAGTTTAGACACTCTATTTATACAATATCATTGAACTTTAATTACACTTGAGGTAAAAAAAGGTCGACATGGCCAGTTTACATCAAAAATATTGTTTTACATTAAATGTCACAATTAAAACCCTAAATCAAGCATAAAAGGTGATGTCATGCCCTTTTAAGGTGATGTTAGGCCCTTTTAAGGCAACATTGGCCTCTTGGAGAAAAACGTTACGTCTTCTTGGGCCTCAGGAACCTGCCACACGTGCCACTTAGCACACAATTGCCTCCAAAACCTCACAAAGCATTGGATGACATCATGGGTGACCTGGGTGATGTCATGGTACTTTCAAGGCATACATCATGGTGGAAAAGGCAGAACCCCCCTAGGCCTAGGCCTGCTAGGCTGCCCCCGATGGAACGTCATCCTCTCTCTCCGATGCAATCCTATGATTTGTCTCTACCCCTTGCTAGGGTCTCAACATTCATCAAGTGAGATTTTATCCCCATTGAGGTTCGAACTAATCATCTCCCCATGTGTACCTGTCCATCTAGGTACCTGGCATCGGGTGTGGACCTGCAACATCAACATATACGCCCTCCATGGGCTCATAAGTGATAGGGATCATAGCAATGTCAATCACATATAATCATCAAATGTATACAAGACATTATACAAGTCTACCAACCAAGTTTGGAGGAAACGTTGGGACGTCCTATTGGGCTAATTCTCATTGGATGTGAGATGTTTCTGGGAGAAACCAAATCCAGGACATGTGAGTGGATGAGGTGGTAAGGGATGTCTGGGCAAGGGGTGTAGTGATAGCAGGGAAATGCATGGATTACTTGTGGGTGCCTCCGAAGAGGGTGAGATGCACCTATCATGGATGCAAATGTTTCCAAGCCCATTCATGCCTTTTATCTTTTAGTTTTATTTCTTTTTTCTTTCAAGAGGCTAGTTAGGGGACACTGCCCTAGCGTGGTGACCAGTGGCGGCAATGTTACCCACAAACATTTCACGGAGATGAGAAGACTGGCTCGTGATGATACCCCCTTTCTCTTGGCTATGCCACTAAGAGCCACTACCTTGGTGTGGTGACCAACTGTTGGTAGTTTCATACCGCTACATGCCCATGGACCTAATAGGTTGGCTCGTGATGAGACCCCCCATCCTCTAACTAGGTCTTGTTTTATTTAATTTTCCCTTTTTTATGGGTCCCTATTTTTCTTGCTGATAAACCTTTTATTGATTTCTCGGGGATCCCTTGGTGAGGCATCTCAAGGTTTCATTCTTTTGGATTTTATCTTTTGCCAACTACTTTTACCATCTGGGCCTTTAGCCCCTTCTTCCCACAAGGCAAGGTACAACCCTTAAATATTTGTCCAACCCAATGCCCAGACCAGTGTAATGGGATGGATGAGCGGGAAAAGGATGAAAACTGGTAAGTATGGTGGGAACGGACGATGGAATTTCATGAATCCCCCCAGTGGAAACTCAAACCCTATGGGTACCAACTTACTAGGGCATCTTGTCATTCCCCCCAGGTATAGTCAAGTGGAGAAGTATAAGATCCAAGCACCTATTAGTAGCAAAAAGAATTGAATGCACATATTCAAAGGTTTTGAGGATCAGAGTGACACATACCATGATACCCAAACTCATTACCTCATGGATCAAGATCCATGTCTACTATAGGACCATGCCGATGTGATGGATGTTGTTGTTGCTGACAAAGTGAAGGCGCTGAAGAATGAAAAGATGGGCCCTCCAGGGCCATGCTCAAGTCGATCTGGCTCTCGATATTCCATGTCTAGGACCTGTGGGCCTTGAGACATAATCTCCTTAGTTATCCCTAAGCTAGGGGATAATGCCATTGATCCTTTCATCTTTTGATCCTTCTGTGCACTATTGTTTTCATCCTTTCATGGATTCCTCCATCTATGCATCATACTTTGTGCCATATTGTCTGTCATTGTGCACAATTTTGTTTTCATCCTTTCACAAATTTCTTCGTTTTTGCGTCATACTTTGTGCCATATTGTCTGTTATTGCATGCACTTCTGTTTTCATCCTTGTCTGTTATTGCGTTGGCCATTTCCATGACCACTTTTACATCAATGACAACATATGTGCAACAACAAAAACATGGCATTTTTCTAAAATTTAGAAACAAAATAATAATCTAAAACATAATTATAACCTATTTTTTGAATGATGTAGACCAGGAAACCGACTGAGCAAGGGATTTCCACCCAATCGTAGGTAGTCCACTATCGACACCACCTCCTAACTGGGCTATGATACCACTATGTTGAAGAGGCAGTGCATAAAACTTAGTCTATTCTCTAATTCACAAAGCAATAAGATTTGTAAACCAACATTTCACTACTAAGTTTTTGAAGACAGAGAAGTCCTCGGCACCCGCAATGCCTACCCACACAACACAACGAGGTCTTCCTTCTATGCTCAATAGTCCCTCAAGAGAATCCTCCCTTCAATGCTATTCAATATATGTATGGAAAGGTCTAGGCTGATGTCCCTTAACTCCAACAAAAATAACGTGGATCCTGGCTTTTCTTAGTGCTCTCTTGGCTTCATTTCATGGATTTTCTATCACATGCTATGGCATCCCTACTTTTTTA
This sequence comes from Picea engelmannii, assembly GCA_009831015.1. Taxonomy (NCBI): domain Eukaryota; kingdom Viridiplantae; phylum Streptophyta; class Pinopsida; order Pinales; family Pinaceae; genus Picea; species Picea engelmannii. The sequence goes on along the minus strand of ML790136.1, from coordinate 444,350 downwards.
GCAAGAAATCCACTTTTTCCTCTTCCGAAAATTTCCCCCCTTTCCCATTCAAATTTCCCTTCTTATTGCATGAGTGAAAGATGGGAAGAGAGTACTAATTCAACTCTTCCTACTGCTAAGAATATAAGGGAGACAACTTGCTAGTTTTTAGCAAATGATGGATTAGATTGAAGGATTTGCATCCTTCACTCCTCTTAACATCTTTTAACTTTGCAACTTATATTTTGAAATGAGTGAAGGTTCAAGGTAACACAAGGTATATGTGTTTTTTTATAAAAAAAAACCCCGTAGACCCCCTCACCTTTCCCCTCTCATGGTATCATAGCCCCTTTAGGTGCTCTTGCTCCGTCATCCTTGGTCATTTTTTAATTAACTGCAAAAATAAAATACTTACAATTTTCAAGAATATCAAAGCGACATGATATTTGACAAGAAGACAAAAACCACTACAGATTAATGCAAGGATCCAAAAACCATTGTAACCATTGTAATATTGATGGCCACATTGAAGATAAGTGTTTGAGGCTACATCCAGAGTTAAGAACTACAAGAAGGATGCCAAGAACATGTTGGCCATAGATTCAAGCAACCAGGTAGAAACTAGCTTAGATATAGATGAAAAGATTGTCTGCACCACAATGAAAAAGAAGACGAGTCTTAGTAACCTCCATCCAAGGAAGATAAGGATATGACTAAATTATTCCATATTTCGGTTCACATGCCAACCTGATAGCAAAAGATCTAGTCAACAAGCTTGGATTGGAAGTTCACGACCATCCTTACCCATATCCATTGGGATGGATAAATAAGGATGGAGAGCTTAGGGTCAATAAGGAATATAAGATCAAATTTGCTATAAGTGCA